>ONZH01022800.1:0-381346 GCA_900303285.1 Rhinella marina | reverse complement strand
CTCACCTCTTGGCCTCCACAAAAATGTTTAACAGGTCTCACCTCTTGGGCCTCCACAAAATGTTTAACAGGTCTCACCTCTTGGGCCTCCACAAAATTTTAACAGGTCTCACCTCTTGGGCCTCCACAAAATTTTTAAACAGGTCTCACCTCTTGGGCCTCCACATAATTTTTAACAGGTCTCACCTCTTGGGCCTCCACATAATTTTAACAGGTCTCACCTCTTGGGCCTCACACAAAATAATTTTTAAGAGGTCTCACCTCTTGGGCCTCCACATAATTTTTAACAGGTCTCACCTCTTGGGCCTCCACATAATTTTTAAGAGGTCTCACCTCTTGGGCCTCCACAAAATGTTTAAGAGGTCTCACCTCTTGGGCCTCCACCAAGAAGTTTGTAATTGAGGGTCCAGCCTCTTGGGCCTCCAGCATAATTTAAAGGAGGTTCTCAACCTCTTTGCCTCCAACACAATTTTTTAAGAGCGTCTCACCTCTTGGCCTCCACATAAATTTTTTAAGAGGTCTGCCGACCTCTTGGGCCCTCCACATAATTTTTAAAGGTCACCTTGGCCGTCCAATTAAGGCTCAGCTCTTGGGCCTCCACATAATTTTTAAGAGGTCCTCACCTCTTTAGCCTCCACACAGATTTTTAAGACGTTCACCTCGTTGGGCCTCCACAAAATTTTCCGATGGCTCTGGCGCAGCCCACGGCCTCTTCCTGCCTTTTGTGGTCCTACGCATCCCTCAACATCCCCCACTGCGTTTACCTGCTAGACATGCACTGGCCAGGTCGGGTGACTGACATCTCAAGCGCCACAATTTGGGGCATTTTAAGGCTTCTGCATGTGTTTGAGTTGTTTTTACATTTTAAAGAAGACATGTCTGACCACATCTCACACACACAATGACAATTAGGGGTGGGGTCCTATTTGCTTTCCCCCTTGCCTATGCCATCTGTGGTTGTGATAGGCAACGTGATTTTAAGGGGTGCAGAATTTTATCTTCTTTTTTGTCTAGTTTGGCTTGGGGTCCATGGCAATGTAGAGGAAAGAAGGTTTCCTTGTATGGTCTCACTTACAGAGAGGTTACATTGTCTTTGGAGTGTATTGTTGAGAGGCTGTGATAGTGGCGTAATAGTGCGACTTGGGCGCGTTATATGCACCCAGACATGCTTCCCCTGCTGTCCCAGTTGCATTCCAGCAGTGTTGGCATCCTTTTCTGAGGTTTCAGGGTGGACTTGGTGACCTCCAAGTGGTCGAATTGAGATTTCCAAGTGGCGAGCATTTTTTTCCCATAGACTTTAATGGGATTCGAAATTCGGTCGAATAGTCGAATTTCGCGGTCTATTCGAATCGAATTTCGAACTTTTGAATATTTCACTACTCGCTCATCTCTACTTATTAATATATTCTCAAATAACTTTTATTAGTTATAATGGCTCTTTTTGTCTGGGGGGCAATCATTAGGAGAAATAAAATGGCCGCCGTCCTATTAGTACACGCAAAACCTGTCCTAGTCACACATGAGGACAAGTTACTTCACAACACTGAGTTAAAGAGCTGCGTCATCCTCCTCTCTGCTCTGCTTGTCAGGGATTATAATCCTGAAGACAGCTGATAAAATCTGAATCTTTGTAGGAATGGAGTTCATGAGGAGACATGAAGCATAGAGAGGATGGACAGGACAGACTGTGGTAATGGAGTCTGTGTACAAGTGCTGCTGCTAATTATTCACATATCCACCTCCTCTCTGTACTTCATGTCTCCTCATGGACTCCATTCCTACAAACATTCAGCTGAAGATCTTATCATCTGTATTCAGGATCATAATCCCTGACAAGCAGAGCAGAGAGGAGGATGAGGCAGATCTTTACCTCAGTGTTGTGAAGTAACTTCTCTCCCTGTGTGATAGGGGACAGAGGATAGGTTTTGTGTGTACTAATAGGATGGTGGCCATTTTATTTCTCCTAATGCTCCCAGACAAAACTAGCCATTATATCTAATTAAAGATATTTGGGAATATATTTATAATAAACTCATATTTAATTTTTTCATTTTCTTAATTCCCAGAGAAGCCCTTTAATTTGGCCATACCTGTATGTGTCTTGAATGGGGTAAGAGGAATAAACCACTGACAAACACCCCTGCTGGTGACTTATCTCCTCTGAGAACAAAAAGACCAGAGGATGAAACTCAACATGACCTATCCCCCCCCCCCCCGTCCCATCCCGACTTCTGCCATCGGATAGATGTCCTATACAGAAGGTCCCATACTAGACAGTCATCCGATGTGATCAAAATAAGCATGTTCATAAGACTTTTCTCTGGCAAACGCTACACTATCCAGTGTTATGACTGGCGACAGGAGGAAGCGGGCAAGCACTGTTTAAAAGAGTAATACGGTTACTGTCCGATGGTGTGTGCTAAGGGTCTCCAGGTCCTGAACTCTGGAAAGCCCCCTTCTACAACCCTTAGGCCTCATGCACACGAACGTGTGCTGGCCGTGCCCGTGCTGCGGGCTGCAAACTGCGGTCCGCAATGCACGGGCACTGACCGTGAGGCCACCGCATCTGGATCGCGGACCCATTCACTTGAATGGGGTCCACGATCCGCATCCAAGGGTCCGCACCGCAAAAAAGTAGTGCTTGCGCTACTTTTTTGCGGTGCGGAGGCACGGCCAGAAATATCACGGAAGCACACCTTAACCTCTGCTTCGCATCTCCCGGATCGTGGACCCATTGAAGTGAATGGGTCCGCGATCCGTGATGCGGCCTGCACACGGCCGGTGCCCGTTTATTGCGGACCCGCCGTATGCGGCCCGCAGCACGGGCACGGCCGGCACACGTTCGTGTGCATGAGGCCTTAGGCCTGACGTTTTCTTATCTGCTTTCCTGGGGATGGATCTCAGCTCAGTTTCACCAGTGTCATCAATCCAAGACTATTTTCTTTACTGTGTGTGTGATGGTGCCTCACAGATGAAATTTCAGGGTCATTCTATGTTGGCATTATTGTACTACTGCGTAGTTGTATTATTCAATCACTGTATGGCAGTATTATATTAACCATCTAAGCTGGTATTATTCATTCACTTCATAGCGATAATTTTCCATTACCATTTGGTGGTATTATTCAGTCACTGTATTGTGATAACATCTGTAAAGTGCTGTAGAACATGTTGCCGCTATATAAGTAAATAAAATAAATAATTCATTGTATGGTAGTATTATTCAGTCACCCTACAGCAGTATTATTCCAGCACTGCATGGTGCTATTATTTTGTCACTGCATGATATTATTATTCAATCACTTCTTACCACTTTTTTGAGTCACTGTGGTGGTATTATTCAGTTACCATATGGCAGTATATTTGCGCACAGTAAGACTTTATTTAGTCACTACATGGTGATATTATTCAGTCATTGCGTGATGGTATTATTGAGTCACTCTGTGGTGGCATTATTCATTCACTGTGTGGCATTATCATTTGGGTTCTCTAATCCTGTATTATTCAGTTATTGTACGGTGGTATTACTCAACTACTATATGGCCATATTACTCGCTCCCAGTTTGGCTATATCATTCAGTCACTGAACGGCGGTATGACAGTGGTATTATTCAGACATTGCATTCCAGTATTATCCAGTCAGTTTATTAAAAGGTTTTTTTTTTTTTTTTAATTCTGTAGGTGATATTCTGAACTGCGGGGGATTGGCACTTCTGCAGCAGGAAAAAGACCTCCCAACGTCAGAGAGCGATCAATATCGTAAATTACTATCAGCCCAGTAATGAGATCACGGATCAGATTGCTGACGGATTGACACACGTCCCTTGAAGGCCTTGGGTCACAATCAGGTCCTGAGCAGTCTGAAATCTGCATGAAATAAGGAGCGGCGAGGAGTAAACATTTACTGGAATCCAGTGCACTCTGCCCCGCGGCCGTGATGATGTCAGCGCTGTTCACCCGGATTGCAAACCACAGAACATACGTGGATTGCATCACAGCAATGAACACAGGTACAAGCCAGCAATTATCATTTACAAGGTAGTGTTATAACCACAGGGGATTGGACGCACCTCCCTTTACATTATTACTACTCCGGGCAGGAAAATGCATTGGGAATGGTTAATAAAAAAAAAAAAGATGAGTAACAACTGGGGTGCAGCTATGGGGGAAGGGGGGGTGCAGAGGTAGCAGCAGAACCCAGGCCCTGGTGGCTGAGAAGGCCCATCTGCTACATAAAGAGACAACAGGGGGTTCTCCGGGATTTACACAGTGGCGTAGCTGTAGGGGTCGCAGCGGTCGCAGTTGCGACTGGGTCCCTAAGCCAGGGGGGCCCCAAGGGCACCCCTTGCCACTTGCAGGGCCGCACCGCCAATTAGGCAAGGTGCGGCGCGGCCCTGTGCACATTTAGGGGGCGGCGGCGGGGCAGAGGGAGATGAGCGCTTCCATTGTGTAGTCATCCTGAGGACGGCAATACAGATGCCTGCACTGCGGGGTAGGGGAGGGAGAGGCGTCTCCCCTGCCCGTTCCTCTAATAGGCTGCAGGCACTATCAGAGGCCGGCTCAGGCGGCGCAATGACGTTATCGCGCCGCCTGAGCCATACAGCGCGGGACACAGGCCAGAAGAGGCCTGCATCGCATCGCTGCCAGCTCCATGGAGGTAAGTATTAGTGTTTTTTTTTTTTACTATTGTTGCAATCATGGACCGGAGCTCTATTGGGGCACATGGGGGCATTTGTTACTGGCACTGGGGGGCATTTGTTACTGGCACTGGGAGGCATTTGTTACTGGCACATGGGGGCATTTGTTACTGGCACTGGGAGCATTTGTTACTGGCACTGGGGGCATTTGTTACTGGCACATGGGGGCATTTGCATTTGTTACTGACACATGGGGGCACTGGGGGGCATGTCTTACTGGCACATGGGAGCACTGGAGCTGAACTTTTGCACCAGGGCCAATGAGCCTTTAGCTACACCCCTGAATTTACATATTGATGACCTAGTATAGGTCACCAATATGTGATCGGCAGGAAGTAGGGTGGCCAGACGTCCGGTTTTAGGCCGGACAGTCCGGTTTTTAAACTCCTGGTCCTCCGTCCGGCGCAAGGCCAGGACGGACGGCCAGAAGTCCGCCCTTTTATAGTTAAGTTCAGGGCCGGCCTTTGGGGTGTGCGACCCGTGCGGTTGCACAGGGTGCTTGACTCCTGGACAGTTAAGGGGGTCCCTGCCAGAGCGCCCCCTTAATGGCCCGGCCTCAGACCTCAGATCAGCCCACCCAGCCACGCTGCGTCAGGTCATAGTGTGCGCCGGCAGGGAAGACAGTGGAGCGGGGAACCTGATGGCAGCGGCAGCGCAGAACAGGTAAGTATGTTTTTTTAAAGTGGCTGGGTGGGCTGATCTGGGTGGGCACAAGACGCTGACCTGAGGTCTGAGGGGGGGCACAAGACGCTGGTCTGAGGGGGGCACAAGACCCTGATCTGAGGTCTGAGGGGGGCACAAGACCCTGATCTGAGGGGGGCACAAGACGTTGATCTGAGGTCTGATGGAGGTACAAGATGCTGACCTGAGGTCTGATGGGGGCACAAGACGCTGACCTGAGGTCTGATGCGGGCACAAGACGCTGACCTGAGGTCTGATGGGGGCACAAGACGCTGACCTGAGGTCTGATGGGGGCACATTGTGTTGATCTGAGGTCTGATGGGGGCACAAGACGCTGATCTGAGGTCTGATGGGGGCACAAGACGCTGATCTGAGGTCTGATGGGGGCACAAGACGCTGATCTGAGGTCTGATGGGGCACAAGACGCTGATCTGAGGTCTGATGGGGCACAAGACGCTGATCTGAGGTCTGATGGGGGCACAAGACGCTGATCTGAGGTCTGATGGGGGCACAAGACGCTGATCTGAGGTCTGATGGGGGCACAAGACGCTGACCTGAGGTCTGATGGGGGCACAAGACGCTGATCTGAGGTCTGATGGGGGCACAAGACGCTGATCTGAGGTCTGATGGGGCACAAGACGCTGATCTGAGGTCTGATGGGGGCACAAGACGCTGATCTGAGGTCTGATGGGGGCACAAGACGCTGATCTGAGGTCTGATGGGGGCACAAGACGCTGATCTGAGGTCTGATGGGGGCACAAGACGCTGACCTGAGGTCTGATGGGGGCACAAGACGCTGACCTGAGGTCTGATGGGGGCACATTGTGTTGATCTGAGGTCTAATGGGGGCACAAGATGCTGATCTGAGGTCTGATGGGGGCACAAGACGCTGATCTGAGGTCTGATGGGGCACAAGACGCTGATCTGAGGTCTGAAGGGGGACACAAGATGTTGATCTGAGGTCTGATGGGGCACAAGACGCTGACCTGAGGTCTGATGGGGGCACATTGTGTTGATCTGAGGTCTGATGGGGGAACAAGACGCTGATCTGAGGTCTGATGGGGACACAAGACGCTGATCTGAGGTCTGATGGGGCACAAGACGCTGATCTGAGGTATGATGGGGGCACAAGACGCTGATCTGAGGTCTGAAGGGGGACACAAGATGTTGATCTGAGGTCTGATGGGGCACAAGACGCTGACCTGAGGTCTGATGGGGGCACATTGTGTTGATCTGAGGTCTGATGGGGCACAAGACGCTGATCTGAGGTCTGGTGGGGGAACATTGTGTTGATCTGAGGTCTGATGGGGGCACAAGACGCTGATCTGAGGTCTGATGGGGGCACAAGACCCTGATCTGGGGGGGGCACAAGACGTTGATCTGAGGTCTGAGGGGGGCACAAGACCCTGATCTGAGGTCTGATGGGGACACAAGACATTGATCTGAGGGGGGCACAAGACGTTGATCTGAGGTCTGATGGGGCACAAGACGCTGATCTGAGGTATGATGGGGGCACAAGACGCTGACCTGAGGTCTGATGGGGGCACAAGATGCTGACCTGAGGTCTGATGGGGGCATTTTATACAGCACACATTATGGGGGCACACATTATGGGGGCATTTTATACTGGCACCTTATGTCAGGCACCATGGGGACAAGGGGAGGAGCACTATGGGGGCACTATATAGGAGTATTTTATACTGGCACAAATTATAGGGAACTATGTAGCTCAACTGGGGGCACTAAGATTTTTTTTTGGCACACAGTGGGCATTGGCACACATTATGAGGGCATTATGGGGACACTGACTTTACTGGTGGCACTAATTATTTCTATTGGGACTTTGGGGAGCACTATTATTGTGGGGGGCACCCTGTCACGCTATCAGCTTAGCACAGTTATTTTTGAGGAACATTTTGGTTACACTTTAGTAGCGAAGTTATTTTTTTTAGAGCACTGTGTGCCAATAATTACTAAAGGAAGTACTATCTGTGGAGCACAGTGTCTGAGTATTGGGGGTGGCAGGATGGGGTGTTCAAGAAGGTGGGAGAATGATGGAAAAGTAGGAAACTAAGATGTCTGTCTGTCAAATTCCGCAGAGAGAAGAGATGGCTGAAAGAAATCATCATGGCGCTCTGGTCTGAATGGAGAAGATTGAGGACACAGAATGTCTACATCAAAGAAGACGTCACTGGATGTAAGAGGTATGTGGTGCTGTATTAGGCTACTTTCACATCTGAGTTAGTGATTCTGGGAGGCTGTTCCAGCAGAGAACAGCCTGCTGGAATTCACTGACTCCGGCACTGCTGGATACAGAATGCCCGCCGGCCAGTAAAACGGCAGCGGTAAAGCCAGCCCATTAGGGCAGTGTGTAATTGTGAACAGAAGAACCCTTGCCCTTGCCGGGCTGCCTGGGTGAAATTAAGGGTACATCTGGGTTCAAACCCTGAACCCTGACAACCCCTTTAAGGTTTTCCTCTCTTTTTTTTTTTTCTTTTGCCAGGCACTTACCGGGAGAGGGCGTGGTTTAGCAGGTTGGGGGAGTGGCCTAAAATGTCCTCCTTTTTGGGATGAAGCAGGTGGCCACCCTAGCGGGAAGTCTGACTGCTGGCACTCCCACCGATCAACTGTACAAAGAGGCAGTGGCGCTCCACAAGCTTTTAGGCCTCTTCCTATGCAACGTAATGTCAAGTTCATTGGTCACATGGCTTTGGCACAACTCATGGGGATGAGTTGCAATACCAAGAACAACCACTATATAATGTACAGCGCTGTGCTTGGTAAGCTGCGAGTAGACTGCAACTCTCATGGGAGCTGAAAGAACTGATTAGCAGGGGTACCAGGAGTCAGATAGGTCATCAGTAGGTCATTTGGGCACCAGGGCTGAGTCTGATGATGCAGCATCCCAGCCCCACATATTATTAAAGTTCCAGAAGAAAGCAGCCCTCCATGCAGAGCTCAGGAGATCTTCCAGCTCTTCAGGGAGTCCGGGAGCCTCCCAGACATTCCAGGAGAATTGGAGAGTTTTCTTTAAAGGGGTTTGTTGACCTATCCTCAGGATAGGTCATTCATATCCGATCGGTGAGGGTCCGACACTCCACTCCCCCACCGAAGAGCTGTTCCCTGCAGCCTTCTCTGCTTCCTGTTCCATTCACAGGGCTAGTGCTAGCATCGGAGGCTGCAGGGAACACCTGATCGGTGGGGTAGCGCGGTGTTAGACCCACACCGATTGGACATTAATAACCTATCCTCTCATCAATGTCAGGAGTCTGAAAAACCCCTTTAAAGGGGTTCTTCAGGAATTAAGAAAATTAAAATACTTATTACTTTATTATAAATATATTCCCAAATACCTTTCATTAGCTACTGTATTATGGCTCGTTTTGTCTAGGGAGAAATCATTAGGAGAAATAAAATGGCCGCTGTCCTATTAGTACACACAAAACCTATCCTAATCACACAGACTGAGCTAAGTAGCTGCCTCATCCTCCTCTCTGCTTTGCTTATGATCCTGAATACAGTTTAATATGATCTTCAGCTGAATCTCCGTAGGAATGAAGTACAGAGAGGAGGTGGGGGTGTGCCTGATGGGCCGCAGCTCTTGTCTGCAATCTCCATTACCACAGTCTGTCCTGTCTGTCCTCTCTGTACTTCATGTCTCCTCATGGACTCCATTCCTACAGAGATTGAGCTGAAGATCTTATCATCTGTATTCAGGATCATAATCCCTGACAAGCAGAGCAGAGAGGAGGATGAGGCAGTTCTTTACCTCAGAGTTGTGAAGTAACTTGTCCTTCTGTGTGATTAGGACAGGTTTTGTGTGGACTAATAGGACAGCGGCCATTTTATTTCTCCTGATGATTGCCCCCTAGACAAAAAGTGCCATTATACCTAATATAAGGTATTTGAGAATATATTTATAATAAAGTAATATTTAAGTATTTTCATTTTCTTTATTCCCGGAGAACCCCTTTAATGTATGATTGGCAGGGGTCCTCACCAATGACAAAAACAGGAGTCCATTCAAAGCTTGCCTTTCAGACATTCATTTGGCCACTATAGGTTAGTACTATAGGGTGCACCATACTGGTATAGTTAGGCACCGTACGGTACAATATGCTCATTTGATTACCTTGTGATCCTACTCCATATGGGTGGGCGGGATGCCACCAAATGGTACAACACAGCACCATCCAACATATGGCTGGTCTTGGTCCTCTACTCACATGTTTAGGACTAGAAATTTAGCCACCCATGCATGGGCACTCTTCATTGTAGTCTTAGGGGGTTGGCCAGTCACATACAGCCATAATGTGGCCAAATGTTAGGACCTGTATTATGGCTAAAACACTCAACCGTTTTCTGGAATTATTTAGAAAACCCATTCATAGGTGCCCTAATAGAAAATTCTGGTCGAGTCACTCGCTTGAGACCTCCAGCAATTAGACAGCACAACAAAGAGTATATCTTTCTCTCTGGAGGACCCAACACGTCCATGCCTTACATAGACGGCCTACTGACATCAGTCGACACCATGCAATGCTTCATTTCCCCTTTGGTGGCGCTGCAGGGAAACCGAACACTTGCTTCTCCCAGAGAATACAGCTGCAAACTATTTTTGTTTCAGCGGAAAACCCCTTTGAAAAAGGAAGCAGAGTTCAGCGAATCGTGGCCGGCATAAAGTGGTGATAAATATTTACTCCCACCAGTCTGATCTGTGCCTCTAATGTCAATAAACCCGACTTCGTTCTCTTCAAAAGGCTCTTTATATGAGGCCAAAAATCCACAGGACAAGAAGAACCCACATGAATAGGCAGCTTATAACGTCGGCAAATGTACTGGATACGTGACGCATACCGACTCAATCACAGAAATGGAAAACACTTGTCAGACGGGGAATGCCAGCGAAAATCTACGTAGACTGCGGCCTTGTGTATACAAGCACATTGTAGTGCGTACGGACTCCTACCAGCAGATGTGCCTGTTATGTCAGGTAAGGACGTTATCACGGCAAAACTAGTCAGACTTAAGATAAGCGTCAAGTCAAAGCCCATATGGATGCTGTAACGTCAGCCAGATTGATTGTCACTCAGGTTTTCGACAAACAAATACTACTGAATGGGACATTTAAAGAGAGACTGTCAGCAGTTTTGTCTCTGTCAAAACTGCTAACAACACTATAAAGTTGACTAGCAAAGCAACATGGAAACATAAACCTACCTTGAGTGATGGTCATGTAGGTTGTATCCAAGTGAGGTGCCGCGATCTGAAGTTCCCAGAAGGTGGTCCCTTCTTGTGAATGGTCACCTCTGCCGCTCAGCCCCTCCCCTCTGCTGAAGTAGTCTCCTGAGTGGGCGGTCAGAGCAGAGGGCTGGAGCTGGAGACCAATGCAGAGAGTCCAGGGCACTTCTTCACGTGACAGGAAAGCCTCCTGGCCCCTTGAGATTGAGGCACCTTGGGGACTAAAACTTTGTCATTCATACAACCTGCATGCTCATCAACCCAGGTAGGTTTACACTGCCCTGCCCGTCACTAATGTAGTGCTGTCAGCAGTTCTGAAGGGTTGAAACTGCTGACAGACTCCCTTTAAAGGGGGCATACCATAATCAGTGGTTATTACATCACCCCACATGAACAAAAATTTCTGATCAGTCGCGATTGACCACTCTGACCCCCACCAGAATGGAGTGATGTTTGCGCATTGGTGATGCCACTCTATTCCTTTATACCTTCATCAGTCCCATAGACTTTGAATGAACCACCTCTCCATTCAAAAAGTGGGGCACTGACCCCTGTCCTTATTATGGGTGGGGATCCCAGCTCTCGGGCCTGCCTCAATCAGACGATTAGCCTGTGGATAGGTTTGAAGTGTTGATTATGGGTCAATCCCTTTAACTTGTTCCCAACCGCCTTAGGACTATATACATCAGTGGTCAGGATTTTAAATATGGCACCCGCTCGTAAATGCAGCGGGCGCCATTGCATTTAACCCCTAAGTTGCGGTGATCTAATGTGACTGTGCCATCTGTGAGGATAAAAACTAGTAGCCCACAAACCTGGCCGTGCACCAGCTCCCTCTAGTGAGGATCGGGGGAGCCAGATGAAGTGTGCAGCAGCCTCTGTCCTCCTCAGTGACACAAGGCTGCAATATATTAGTTCCTAAGGAGAGCTTGCCTGTAGTAGGGCACCATAGGAACATAGTGCAATCCCCAAAGACTCAAATGCTAATCCATTGGAGTCTATGAAAAAATGCTTTTGTTATAGTTCCCTAGGTGTAAAAAAAAAAAAAATTCCCCAAAATTAAAATACATAAACAATAAAAAAAAATAAATATCATTATCACAAACGGCAAAACGGAAAAAAAGTCAAAATAGCCGATTTGCCATTTTTTTGGCAAAAAATTCAATAAAAACGGATCAAAAAGTCATACAAACCCCAATGGTATTAATGAAAAGTACAGATCACCTTGCAAAAAATGATCCCTCACATGGCTCCGTACACATAAAAGTAAAAAAGTTACAGGGTCAGTCAGAATATGCCGATGGAAAGAAAAAAATATTTTTTTCCCAAAGTTTTTATTTTTTTTTCAGTATTAACACGCAAAAGAATTATACATATGTGGTATTGTTGTAATCATGCTGACTTGTGTATGTGTAGTCATAAATTAGGTGCATCCTCCGCCAATCAGTGCACCTACTGTGAAAACTACTCCAGTATTTGCGTACATTATATTAACTTTGCTGGGGCTGATGATACCCTGCCCCTGACACTGCCCCACACTACGTCGTCACTCCCCAGTGCCGAGGGTAATGGGAAAATGCCACATGCATTAATATTTTGTTGCACTGACATTTAAAAAAGTTGAAAAGTAGTAAGACTGAGTCTTACTACTGGCATAAGCAATCTTAATAAATGACCCCCCATAGAGTGTGTTTGGGAGCTGCATGCACAAAACAGTAAAAAGATTTTTCTTTTTTTTTTTAAACAAAACAAAAACTATTTGGAAAGTTTCTTCATTTTTTATTTTTTATCCCAGATGTATTGGAGCAATAAAAAAAATGGTTGCAATAACCAGAGGTTAACCATACGATTTGCACGCCTGCCACCATGAGATTCGCAGGAGTAACCATGCCTTGGCCTCTGTCCATGGACTTTATCATTGTGAGTCATTGCTTATCAGCACATGAGAACCTGATGAACAAACACTGGGCGGATGGAAATATGAAAGAGACATTCAGTAATTAATTATTGCCCAAAATGAAAATTCAGGGATCCGCCTCTTCATTTCAGCAGCAGCCCCGGCGGGCACATAGATATTGGGACAGGGAGTGTAATGCATCTGGTTTTATTTGATGCATTCATCTTCCCATGACCGAGCACAATTTCATCTGCTGCCATGCTATTTGGATGGGACCTACAGAATTGTTCATCCTGCTCTTTCTGGTGCATGAATAGAATGCAAGAACTATAATGCCCCAGTTATAAACTGCTGCTGAGAGCCACCAATGATTGCCAAGATTTAGCTTATCATGCATGCAGGGACTAGCTGGCAGAGCGGACTAACGACTGGGGCAAGGCACAAGAGCTTACAATCAATACTCCCCCTTCCCTCTGTAAAATTGCAAAAAAATTCAAAAATAAAGCATATTTGAATAAGCTTTATTAACCCAACCCAAGGGCATTATGGTGGGCAGTTAAGGGGGTATTCCCATCTCACAAATGTATTTTATATAGTTAGATATAGCCATACCAGTATTATTACTAATAGAATGTATTTATATAAAATGTACCATTTACAACATTTTCCTATTTGTATATCCATTGTCCCACACACATCAGTCAGGCCGTTGCCCCTAGTTACGGCCACTGCGGCCATGTAGTAGTGGTGGCCGGCTTGCTCTTGTTCAAACCCGCTCTGAGGTAACTGCTGTATTGTGAGCGTACATTGTATGAGCCTGCGGTTCTTAGATCTTAGGTTTGCAGCATTTTTGTCTGCGCTTCCAAAATGCAGAGAAACGGATCCTGTTCCAAGATCAGTTCATCTCTATGGAGCAGGATCCGTTTATAAAGTCTGCGTTTTGGACGGATCCTGACCATTGCGTTTTGGACTGGTAGCGTCCAGATGTGAAAGTACCCTAAGATGTGTCTCCGCATGCTCATGCAATGTGCGTTCACAATACAGCAGTATACTGTATATATATAGCAGTATACTATGCAATACCCCTATGCCCCTTACATGCCCAGGCCAGTCTGAGTCTTTTTAGAAAATATCTTTTTATTTACAATTTATTTAGAAAAAAAAAAAATTGAAAATCCAAATTCCAGCTGACTTAATGCCGTCATATAGTGCCAAATTAATACTTCCATGTACAGCCCATATAATACTCCTATATAGTGGCAGGACACAAATGTAGCATTCCTTATCTTCCCCGAGGGTCCACTAAGCTATTAACATAGAGTACCACTGTGCTCTATGCTTTGTGAGTAACGCAGGGGTTCTCATATAAAGCAAATGTCATAGGCACACAATGCAAATAGCGTAAGCACGCTACGATAACGGCATAGTGTGCCACTAGGTATCAAGATAAGGAATGCTACGTCTGTAATACTGCTGTACAAAGCCCACATACCACCCTACTGTTCCTAGGTACTAAGCAGCATCTAAATACTACTGCCTTACAGAGCCCACTCACTACTGCCCTATATTCTCCACATAATGCCGCAACTCATTTCCCCAAAAAATACTGACACACTGCTAAATAATAAAATGGGTTTTATTTCATTTTGCTCCCATCATCTGGCCTCTACCAAGGAAATAGTCTGTCAGCTGTGAAAGGCGGCCACCAACAGTCATGTAATAAAGATGGTGGCGGCACTAACCAAGCTTTAGTATAGGTCTGTTTGGGGACTTGTCTGATCTGCTTGACCAGGTCTAATTGAGGTAGGCTATTTTGAAATTCTGGATCATCAGGTTCTGGATTAATGGGCATTGTATACATACACACAACACACAGATACTGTATATACGATATACAATTTCAGGCTGGCAGATAAGCGGTTTCTTGTTAGCCATTACCCGCTGTTTTCACCTGTCTTATCTCTAAAGGAATTTATACGTTTGTCCCTGGGCCTGCAGATATTGAGCAATGTTAGCCGATTACTGATTGTCCTTTGTCCACTTGTCGTCAACATTGTAAAATAATCTCATACCAGGTGTCCGCAGTCCCCCACCCACGGTGACAGTTACCCAATGCAGTGCAATTGCTGCCTGGACTGAATCCAAAGGGGAAGAAGGTATAATGATTGTGTATCTTTTTTTTCCTTGTTTTATCGATTCTAATTTTTGGCAAAAAGTTTTTAAAAAAGTCTTTAAAAAACTCTTGAAGGGGATTTTTATACAATGTGAAAATTGCCCATGTATTGGTAAATTCAAAGTTACATTAGCAGATAGAATTTAGTCATAAATTTTCACAAATTTACCGAGATATTGTCCTTTTTATACTTAGTTTTTGGCAGCCATTTTGAAACGTGACAACATGAAGTGCAGCTATACTGGTAGTCGTCTTTGAATTAACCTCTCTGTAAGCCGTGACTTCGTTTTTATTAATAGGAGATGCTGACAAAATTAAGGTTTTACTGCCAGATCCCTTGAAGCTGGCAACCAATAAGGCTGCACTTCCTGTTTTTACTTTTACAAAATGGCCGCCACCACTGAACAGAAAAAAAACAGCTAATATCTCTGCAAGTATATAAAACTGAATTATCAAACCTGACCCACTGATCTAACTCCTGATTTACTAATATATGAACAATTTTAAAGTGGACACCCCCTCTTAGAGGCTCATTAGTCCCAGCTGTGTTTTTACTTTCAGGCCTTAAAAATTTATCAAGGATTCAAAAAACATAGGTTGTGCCCAATGGACCCAAGATGCAACCTGTAGGTAGTTATGGCGATGATTTTGAGAAGCCATGTTTTTTTATTCCTGGAAAACTGCTTTAAAATAAAGTCCATTATGTAGAATAGTTGGAATCACTTTACTTTTACGGTAATACTTGCTAGATCTCATTATAGACATACCAGTCATGGGAAGAACCTTCCTTTAAGGCACTTGTTCCTTGGCTTCTCGTCCCACTGGTGTTGTGACGTACGTGGCAGCATTATGATAAGTGACTCATCTTTTTTCACATCGGCCAGTAGTAAGATATGCCAATGAACGCCTCATGAATAAATATGAGCATGATGAAATCCAGCTTCCATTACATGTACCAGGTGTCATTAAAAATGATCAGGCAGGGCTGGTCCTCATGAGCTGTTTGCTGAGTTTATATTCCAGATAGACATCTTGGTCCCGGCATTTTAAAACAGACCGGCCCATTTACTGTGCGGTGAATGTGAAATATGTTTGTGTGCCCATGCGAATCCAACCTCCCCCACCTACCCTCCGCTGTGCTAATGGGATATTTGGATAGACATTACATTCAGCACTAAATACTTCCTACATCCAGTGATGCCTACTGTAATGTAGATGTTCTTTATCCTCATCTTCTCCATTGGCAGCAGACCACCATGATGACATCTTTCAGCCACGTCTCATCTCTGCAGAGTTTGCCTCACAGACATCCTTGATTCCTCACTTTTCCTCCTAGTCCCACAAAAGTATTATCATTCCACAACTCCCCTTCCTTAACTGTCCTGGTTGCGCTCCCCAATACTATACTGAAGGAATAACAATACCATACAGATAGTCCACCACATACTAATAGTGCTTCCAAAATTCACACTATCAATTATACAGTGACAAGCAAAAGGGTAACAATGCTTTGAACTTTTGACTTTCAGGCTCCATATCTCACCGTCCACTATTGCTTCCAATGTGAGACTACCATCATTTTATAGACAATCATCTTGTCTATGTCATAAAACAGGCATCACACTGTGTGGGAAGGGTAAACTACTGTGAGACTGTGAGGGAGCACTAAAGGGGCATCATTATTAAGTTGGAGATACTAAGGGAGCATCACTGTGAGCGTGCTGATCATTAATGTTGTTGTGGGTCACAAAAAAGAATTGGTGATATTGGGTGTATATGGACAGGGATTGACGAGTTTAAAGATGTGGCTTAATGTAAAACAAAATTGGCATTCTTTCAAAGTTTGGTGGTATGAGTCAGGGGTGCACCACCAATGAGGCCAGGTGAGGCCATCGCCTCAGGCAGCACCAGTTAAGGGCAAGAGGGGGGCAGCGGAAGGGCCATGGGCAATGAATGCTTTCATTGTGGCAAAGAGGTTAGGTTAAGAAATTGGCATTGGGGTGGGGCGCAGTTTCAGTTTTCGCCCCAGGCAGCAGAAAGGCTAGGTGTACCCCTGGTATGAGTAATGCCTTTGTGGCCACTTCTCTTCAGTATCTATAAGGTGGTCACCAAATATAAGGTTCACCACACATTTATGACATGTTCTTGTATATTAGTCCCAGTAAGTGATGATACATCTGGCACAATTTATTCCACCTTCATTACGTTTCTGAACATGCTTTTATGCCAGGGATCACTGAGAAAGTAATGCAGGAGAGCAGCACTAAGAAGCACTGTGCATCCTCGCAATTTGTAGCCAAGGAGATGCTCTCTAGTGGCTGAGCGAAAGAGTTTCTTCAGTCAATGAGAAATTGACTGAATTAATAGTCATCATAATATATATATATATGTACCTCCAAGGACAACGCAACTAGGTCAACGACAAAACTTAAGTGAGGGATTGAAAAGAGGCAGAGGAACAAAATGGACTTTAGACAGCTTTAGGAACATGCTACTCCAGGCCCTCAATGTAGCCATGAGGTCAGCTTAATGTCCCTCTGCTCTTCACCTACTCCACCTAGGACTTTCCGGCTGGAGACTTCTGCTGGACAACCTGCTGCCACTTTCACCTGGTACCAACAACTCTGCCCTCCAGTTAGGGCCACATTCTTTTTCCCAGGAAGCAGAACTACACCCATGGCTAGGTCCTCTTCGGTAGGCTACAAACACAATGCAGCCCATATGAAATCTTTCCATAGGAATATTGCTATATAGGGTACTGAGGAGGTTACCACAGGGATGGGTATGTGGCAATTTGCAGATGCAAGAGACACTGGTGGCCCACCATGGGCAACAGGACAGGAACCTAGCAATGTCAGGAGTCTACATGTCTTTGCAGGACAAGAACCCATACCAAATAGTATTTTAACGTGTAGACTATACAGAGTGGGTTGATCCTGGACCTTAAATGAAAGGACATTTTACAAAGAAGAAGTGTTCCTCAACTGTAGAAGCAAGCTGCCATCTCTGAAGCATCTTGTAGCCAGGACTGGTTTTCGGAGCTGGCAAATTGGAAAGTTTCCCAAGGACACATTTTTATAGGAGGACCCAAAGAGTGGCCATGAGCGTGGAACATGTTCTAAACATGTCTTAAAGCAACAGGGACTTTGCCAGTCTCCCTATAATTATTTAGTTATAGTTAGGAGAGAATTGGCCATAGATCTTAAAGGGAAATTTCCCAGCAGGCCAATACCCAGGGGGCCACCTGGACCCTCCTCATGGCCACCAGTGGAAGTTTTGGGTGATATATTTTGTGCTGCTGGCAGCATTTTATGATAGACTGTGGTATTTGGCTCTGTTGGGGTGGTATAATGTGCCGCAATATGATATTGTTGGTCCTGCCTTCCATCAATTTGGACCAGATTACAAAACGGGGCCACTTTTAGTATTTGTTCCAGGGCCAATTCAAGTTCCCAGTCCGCCCCTGGGTATGGTGGTTTTATTTGGACGTTGAATGGCAGTTTTATTTCAGCATTTGATGGCAGTATAGTGGGGAAATAGTATTGTAGGTTATTTATTTCCCAGAACTCCATTTTCTATAAAACAGGGCCTGCATATGGAAGCTGTCTCTGTTCCCCTCCAGTTAAAAAGCCTCAAACCAAATCCAAAAGTGGGTCTATCTCCTGTTTTAGGATTGAACAACTCATTTTTAAAATGATCAGCTCGGGGCAACTCAAGCGACTGTTCAGTTCTCCTGCAGCGCCTCCACAGAACAAAATAAAGCATTACACAGTTCTCATTGACATGTCAGGCCCTCCAAAGTGAGAGATGCTCCTTGTAGCTCTGCCCTAGGTAATAGATGAAAGTCCAAAAATAAGACCTCCCCCCCAAACCCCAGAATTTTCTAAATAGATTTTCTTTACCAGACAACTCCTATTAATAGTTTTTTGCTGCTGATTCCTCAGCCCGCAGCGGAATCTTGTCTCTGGTACGACGGGTGTTGATCTTGGCTGAGGATGCCATTGTTAGTTCAGAAACCTCACACCGCAGAACATGTATAGTTAATTTCGCCACCGCTTATTAACAGTGTGATTGTGGTAATACCTGGAAGCCTTCACATTTTATTTCATTCCTATTGTTCTCCTCTGAGACTTCTACATTGATTATAGCACCTTTAGCCTATATTTCAAAACCTAATAAACTTCCAGGGAAAATATGAACTCGGCCCGAGGAATGTAAATTTTACAAATACTGAATGACCATTAAAACCTGAGAATTTGCTGCTGCAATTTATACGGAGATCGTGTGATCGCTCGGATGGATTATTTCATAGTTAAATTATAAACTTCTGTCACCACTAGGGGGAGCTGAGGAGCTTACTGAATACTGAGTTATTATTGCATCCAGTGTATGCACAGTATGCAGTAAACTCCTTAGCTTCCCCTAATGGTAGCTGCAGAGGACATAACACTGTCATGTGATGTTTGGGGACATACCACCACTGAGGCCAGTAAATGGCTGCAGCATTGCATGTGACAACGGATGGGACTGGAAGCATTGGGATCAGGACCCTAGGCGCTGTAACAGACTGCAAGTGACTATTTAGGCGGCTTTTTTTCTTTATGCTAATCACTTTCTAGGCCATAAGAAAAATTTCTTTGGGTGTCAGATAATGTTCCTGGTCTCCTATGGCAGACAGAACAGTGGGGGAGGGCTCCTGCTGCAGTCAGTTGTCTTACAGCCAGAGACAGGTCTGATCTGATATAGAAGTTTTATTCTATACATTCTATACAGGGCCAGGCATTATTATGTTTACACTGCTTGGTCCTGTCAAGCGAAGTTCAGAGGGTGCGGCAGTTGCAGAGAGAGCAGAGCCTCTAGGTGTAACGGTAACGCCCCCGTTTCTCCTGGAGACTCATTTACATATTTTAAAACATAATTTTTCTCAGTAATGCAGGCACATATGAACATGGGACCAACACAGATGTCTTCAGCTGCCAAGTGCACATGTAGCAGGTCAGCCAGTGTCATAAGTACAAAACAGATGCCCTTTAAAGGTCTAAGGGAGGGGAAGAGGTTTGGGGGTTGCTGGGAGTTTTTATTTTTAATTGTTTTGCGCACTTTCTACACTTTCAGTTTCTTTATGAATTTAGCTAGAACCACTATATGCCAGTGACACATAATATTTCTATAAGCTTTTCAGTGGAAGAGAGTAAAGGGAAGGAACGAGATGAAGGGAATCTTTCAATTTCAGACTCGTCTTCCCTTTAAGTGCTGACTACTTATTTAATTCAAGTGGTTATTCTGATCTGCTTCCAAATGGCTGCCGTCCCGGGCGGGGGAAAGCGGGCTTCAGAACTAATGAGTTGCTGAGTGATGATGGCTCAGCCACAAGCCTCGAGAGCCGTCTACAAGCTACAACTCGGTCTGCAATTAAAGGGGTTGTCCCTGTAACAATTTATTCCCTGTTTGGAGATAAGCAACCTATGGGTGGGGGTCTAACTGCTGGGGCCCCCGCTCATCATTCTGTTCACCCCCTATGAATGACACAGCGGATCTGCATGAGCGCTGCCACTCCATTAGACAGACGGGTTCTTGTACTTTCCTATCTTCGGCAGTTTCATAGATTTGCATGTCTTCTCAGCCATTGGAATGGTGGTAAATGGCCCCCGTTCTCGTAACTGGCAGGGACCCCAGCGGTCAAACCGCACAGCACATCAAACACTTATCCACTAACTTGTATACTTGGATAAATTTGACTTTGGGGGAGATTTTTCAGGATTGCCATTTTCTGCACCTGTCTTGATATCCCCTGCGCTGCCGGAGGATGCGGCTAATTTATGACGAGGCACAGGCGTCCGTGCGCCTAACCAGAAATCTCTGACAGCTCAGAGCTGCCATAGATTTCTAGATTAATTTACACCAGAAAACTGGCGTAAATGAAGATAAATTTGTCGCGGTACTTTACCACACCCCTTCCACACCCTTGTCACACCCCCTTTTAGAAAATGTATCTGTATAGCGCCACCTGCTATTTGTTCTTTTCCTTATTTCTTGCCATCTTACTAAGGTGGTCGCACATGCTCAGCTTAAATCTTCAACTGTGACCAGCCATATCTGCTGTGACAGTTAAAGGGAAAGAGGTAAGGCAGAAAGGACACCAACCCCCCCTTTCCCCTGCGCGTTGCCAGCTTGAAATAAATCTAGCAGAACCATTGGAGTAATGAACGGGGAGATCTCTGGATCTATGCGAGGATCTGATTTTTATTTTTTACATCAATCATGGCATAACTCCATAACTTTTGTCTAACCATGATAATCTTCAAAACATCATACAAAAAATTCTCTAGAATTTTTGATCTTTTTGAAAACTGAAAGCTCTGATGACATACATAGCTTACCGCCGAGGTAATAATGCTGAAGACATAAAATCAACATCTCAGTAAAACTGTATATAAAACCGTACAGCTGTATACATTGTATGGGTCCTTGTTGCTGCGTGCCAGGCCGTCACATTATGGTCGTGTTCACAGTAATGCGCTTAAGGTTTCATGGATACGTTTTCCCAAACAATTTATTTTCCAAGTTTATGTTCAGAAACACAAGAGATGATGAATGGGAGTAGAGACCGTCACCCCGAGAAATGCAGCGGTAAACATTTACCTAAAATAACGAACGGCAGAATTAAAGTCTTATCCAAGCAAAGTCAGACGAGGATTTATGTTACCAGACAGAATAAACACTGCAGCTCCAGCTTCACCGCACCACTGTGATTCTACTTACATTTTAAAGGGGCTTTCCCAAAATACAGTGTGCAGCTGGGGGCTCCACTGATCCCAAAAGCTGGTCATGAGAATAAAATAAAAGGGAATGTCACAAGACTATTTTCCACTGCAGATATAAATTGTAATAAGAACATACATCATACTATGGTACTTATCCTGTACTGATACTGAATTATATCTTGTATTATACTTCAGAGCTGCACTCACTATTCTGCTGGTGCAGTCACTGTGTACATACATTACTTATCCTGTAATGATCCTGAGTTACATCCTGTATTATACTCCAGAGCTGTACTCACTATTCTGCTGGTGCAGTCACTGTGTACATACATTACATTACTTATCCTGTACTGATCCTGAGTTACATACTGTATTATACTCCAGAGTTGCACTCACTATTCTGCTGGTGCAGTCACTGTGTACATACATTACATTACTTATCCTGTACTGATCCTGAGTTATATCCTGTATTATACTCCAGAGCTGCACTCACTATTCTGCTGG
Source organism: Rhinella marina (assembly GCA_900303285.1). Lineage (NCBI taxonomy): Eukaryota > Metazoa > Chordata > Amphibia > Anura > Bufonidae > Rhinella > Rhinella marina. Next base: position 359,390 of record ONZH01022800.1, on the reverse strand, counting down.
TGGAGTCACTGTGTACATACATTACATTACTTATCCTGTACTGATCCTGAGTTACATCCTGTATTATACTCCAGAGCTGCACTCACTATTCTGCTGGTGCAGTCACTGTGTACATACATTACTTATCCTGTACTGATCCTGAGTTATATCCTGTATTATACTCCAGAGCTGCACTCACTATTCTGCTGGTGGAGTCACTGTGTACATACATTACATTATTTATCCTGTACTGATCCTGAGTTATATCCTGTATTATACTCCAGAGCTGCACTCACTATTCTGCTGGTGGAGTCACTGTGTACATACATTATTTATCCTGTACTGATCCTGAGTTACATCCTGTATTATACTCCAGAGCTGTACTCACTATTCTGCTGGTGCAGTCACTGTGTACATACATTACATTATTTATCCTGTACTGATCCTGAGTTACATCCTGTATTATACCCCAGAGCTGCACTCACAGAATGTAGTATACTCTGGAGTAGTACTCACTGTTCTGCTGCTACGGAGCTGGAATCCTCCAGTATTCTTTACTCGTTCATTATCTCTGCAGGACTTGCTCTGGTAATTTGCAGTATGAGGAAAACCAACAGGCGTACATTTGAATAGTTGGGGGTTTGCCTCGGCTGTCATGAGAAGTACAACTAAAGGGGTTGGGCAGATTTTGAAAAACATGGCTGCTTTCTTCCAAAACCAGCGCCACACCTGTCCACAGCTCAGATCCCAAGAGCAGAGCTGTGCTACCAGGGACAACCATTGGACAGGTGCGGTGCAGCATCTGAAAGAAAGCGGCCATGTTTTCAAACCCTCCAACCTCTTGTTAGATTGCAGTTTTTGTCAGAGGAGGACTTGATACCCATCCAAGACCTTCTCCCACATCACTGCGTTTCCCTTCAATCCCTGTGTTCTGTGAAAGTACCTGGCTGTAGATCTGAGTGGTGGGTTGTCACTCTGGCTGTAGATCTGAGTGCTGGGTTGTCACTCTGGCTGTAGATCTGAGTGGTGGGTTGTCACTCTGGCTGTAGATCTGAGTGGTGGGTTGTCACTCTGGCTGTAGATCTGATACAATGATATAAGAAAGACGATTATAATCGCCCCACCGTATAACACAATTGGGGGAGGAGTATTTGGGATTCATATCACATAGCTCCAGAATATGCTGGTGATGAATTGTTAAAGGGAATCTTTCAGCAGGATTTACCCTATTAAACCAGCCACTGGGTGCCTGGTGGGGTTGACCTAGGGTGAGCAGATCTTAAAGGGGTTGTCCGAGTTATTTTTTTGTTCTTTATATGTTTCTAACTTGTCAGGTATAACAACTTTCCCATATACTTTGTGTTTCTAAAGCTGCAGGTTTCTCAGAGTTGACTGAGGGTCACATGACCTGTGATGTCACCTTATCTCCCTGGTCTGTGATGTTTCGTGTACAAGCCTCAGAGTTCAGATAACAGTCTGTACACGAGACGTCACTGGCCACGCCCCCTTTCTTTGCCGAGCTCCTGCTATCTGCTCTCTCCCTGGATTCCTTCAGATAAAACATTAACCCCTTCAGCCAGAACACACTGAGGGCTCAAGGCTTTACAACAAATAGTAGCTGCAGCAGTGAGAGGAGACAAATGCAGGGCAATGAGCTATAGAGGAATTGTATTGTACAAGAACAGGTAGGGAGAATTTCCTGTGTTTATCAGCAGTGTCATTGTACAGCTGGGACTTGTAGTCCTACACAAACAACATGCTGCTGAGTATCTCAGCAGGCAGACATGTACTCACAGCACTTATATTCACTGCCTTTGCAGAGAAGGGGGAGGGGCAGAGATTGTTATTACTGCATGTAAACAAAGGCCAGAAGAGAACCAGGGAAATGAGGACATTTTTTTGCCTAAAACCTGCTGAACTTAGTTATATATTGCTACCCATCAGATTTACAGTGCTATATTTTTTTTCATAACTTGGACAACCCCTTTAAATTCCCAAAAGGAGGACACCTTTTTTTTTCTGGGCGGGGGGGGGGGGGTTGATCATTACATATACCCCAGAGAATGGGGACCCGAACTTCCCTTTATTATTTTCCGTTATAACATGGTATATAACAGAAAATAATAGTTAAAATGGCATTTAGGGGTTAAAAATAATAAAAAAAACCTCACCTTTTCCGCTTGTTTGCGCAGCCGGTGTCTTCTTTCTTCTTTCCCCTGCAAAAAGACCTTTGCATGTTATAACGGAAAATAATAAAGGGAAGTTCGGGTCATTTTAACAGTTAAAATGATTTTGTTCGACTGCCTCAAACAGTTTGAGGCAGTCGAACAAAATCCCGGACGATTTTGAAATTCCCCCCGGACATTTTTTTAGGTCCCAAAAGTAGGACATGTCCGGGGAAAAGAGGACGTCTGGTCACCCTAGTTGACCCTGCTGATTAAAGACATACCTATCTTCCTATATGCGTGTTTTTTTTTAAAAAAAAATTGAAAATTAGGGCTTAAAGGGGTATTCCGGTAAGTAAACATTATCCCCTATCTGCAGGGACCCCCACTGATCACGAGAACAGGGGCCCTATACCCCCTGCAGGCCCCCTGCTGCTACCTTGAAATAACCAGAGCGTCTGGCTGCTCCATTCATTTCTAAGGGCGTTCTGGAGATTACAGCGAGTACAGCGTTCACCCATGTCTGGAATTCCCATAGAAATTAATGCATGTGTGACCGGCCGCAACAATCATTTCAGGGGAGTAGCAGGCGACCTGCAGGGGGTATGGGGCACCTGTTCTCATGAATGGTCGAGGTCCCAGGTCCCAGCAGTAGGACCCCCACCGATCTGATAGTTACCCCCTATCTACAGAAACTTTTACTATACCGCTTTAAGTGCACTGAGGGCAGGCTCTAGTCATTTGGTGCACCTTAGCTCCTCCACTCTGCTTCCCTGGAAACTTTTCCCTCCACTTGATTGGCAGGATCAGGCATCCAGACAGAGAGGGGAGTGTTTAAGAAAGCAGAGCAGAGGAGCTCAGGTGCACCAAGTGGCTAGAGCCCATCCTCGGTGCACTTAATTTGTATCTTTTAAAACACACATTTCTCCTTGTTTTAGCATGCTTTGCCTAGTTGTTAAGTTATATACCTATCCGAGCTCCTGTGCATTGCTGTTGGCTATTGCCCGTTTCTGATCCTGACCTTGTTCCTGACATTTTTGCCTAGATGTTAAGGTACATACCTTTCCTGACACCTGTGTGTTCCTACTGACTACTACTCGTTTCTGATCCTGACCTTGGCCTTGTTTCTGACTTTGCTCCTGCCATGCTTTGCCTAATTGTTAAGGTACATAGCTTTTCTGGTTCCTGTGCTTTGCTGATGACTACTGCTCATTCCTGAGCCTGACCTCAGCCTTGTTCCTGACCTCGCTCTTACCTTGTCCTTTAAATTGTCCACCTGGTACCTGTTGATCCTTGTCTACGTTCCTGAGCAGGCTCTTGTCCTGTCCTCCGACCTGTCAAATTCTGGTCTCCTGGTGACCACGGTCAGCTTCAGTCCTGGCTATGCTCTATTCTGGAGCCCATTACATGGGGAACTTCCAGCAAAATATCCACCTCTCTCTGGCGAGTCTCAAAGCTTATAAACAGGGGATCCCTTAGTCTTCAAACTCCAGTGTAGCCAGTGCCAAGTAGGATCCAAATTTTGGACTTCATTGCTTAGTATTATTAAGTACTAATGGCACCCAGCGGGAGAAACTGGGTCATATGTAGCAGGTTCAAGTGCCAGAGAAGACACCGCATTTGCAGCGTCCCCAGTACCAGGTGATATTTTGTACTCACCTATAGTGATAATAATCGTCTGGATGATAATTGCCGATAAATACAGGGCTACATTTATTAAAGGGATATTCCCATCAACATTTATGACATCTAGCCTCGCGTCCACTGTGAAATTAGATGCATGACTTTCTGCATTCACTTCGTTGAAGATTCCAGTCACAGCAGCCACAAGGTATGGGAATACCCCTTTAAGTATAAGGGGGCACTTACTTTTTCACGTATTACTGTAGATACATTTGTGGCAAGAATTTCAAATCTCTGTTGTGTGATCACTCGGGTTCCTTTTGTCTAATGTTGACATTTTGCAGAAACCCTCCAGGGTGACACATAAGCCATAATAGGGGCCATCTGGAAGGGAGGGGGCAGATACTTTTGCACAGCACTGTATTTTTACATTAAGCATCTGATCTGTTCCACCAAGTGGACGCTTGCTATAAATATTTGGACTAATGTCAAACACAACTGTGAGGCATTAGAGGCATTAACTTGCCCTGGAAAGTTCCCACCATCATGGTATATTGTGTCTTCCTCCGTCCTGATCTAGATAAGGAAGCCGAGTCTCCAGCAATTACCAGACATCGGATCTTTCAAGTGGTTTGATGACGGGAATCTTTACTAATTAGCAAATGATTATCGGAAAACTGTAATAATTATCTGCAGTTTCTGGAGCAATTAATGCCCCGTGGTGTAGAAGCACAGACGTGGAATTCAAGGCTCCTTACTGTAGAAACGAAGGTCTATGTGTAGGATTAGTAGTATTATCCCAAATACCATATAGCAGGGATACTCAACCTGAGGCCCTCCAGCTGTTGCAAAACTACAATTTCCAACATGCCTGGACAGCCTACAACTATTACAGCATGCTGGGAGTTGCTGGAGGGCCGCAACTTGGGCATCTCTACCATACACCAATGGAGAACCACGAAAAAAGGGGTTGTCCTCTTTATCCTGTCATCTATCCTGAAACCGCCTCCTGTCCCCAGAAGTCAACCAGCTTGGCTATTTTTGGAAGTGGTTTTGAAGTGGATGGAGAGAATCGCGCAAGCATGGCCTCCTCTCTGTCCCTGGCTGGGTAAAGTGGGGCCCCATTCTGGAGACAGGAGCAGGTCTCTGAGGTTGGACTTGCATCTATCAGACATTTATGCCATAAATGACCCCAGAAATACTGCCATACACAGAGTACCTGGAAAAAGTACAATAAATATAGTGACCCCAGAAATACTGCCATACACATAGCGACCCTGGAACAAGTACAATACATAGAGTGACCCCAGAAATACTGCCATATACATAGAGACCCTGGGAAAAGTATAATAAATATAGTGACCCCAGAAATACTGCCATACACATAGCGACCCTGAAACAAGTACAATACATAGAGTGACCCCAGAAATACTGCCATACACATAGAGTACCTGGAAAAAGTACAATAAATATAGTGACCCCAGAAATACTGCCATACACATAGCGACCCTGGAACAAGTACAATACATAGAGTGACCCCAGAAATACTGCCATATACATAGAGACCCTGGGAAAAGTATAATAAATATAGTGACCCCAGAAATACTGCCATACACATAGCGACCCTGAAACAAGTACAATACATAGCGTGACCCCAGAAATACTGCCATACACATAGAGTACCTGGAAAAAGTACAATAAATATAGTGACCCCAGGAATACTGCCATACACATATAGACCCTGGAAAAAGTACAATACATAGAGTGACCCCAGAAATACTGTCATACACATAGCGACCCTGGAACAAGTACAATACATAGAGTGACCCCAGAAATACTGCCATATACATAGAGATCCTGAAAAAAAGTACAATACATATAGTGACCCCAGAAATACTGCCATATACATAGAGACTCTGGAAAAAAATACAATACACAGAGTGACCCCATAAATACTGCCATACACATAGAGACTCTGGAAAAAATACAATACACAGAGTGACCCCATAAATACTGCCATACACATAGAGTACCTGGAAAAAGTACAATAAATATAGTGACCCCATAAATACTGCTATACACATAGAGACCCTGGAAAAAGTACAATACATATAGTGACCCCAGAAATACTGCCATATACATAGAGTACCTGGAAAAAGTACAATACATATAGTGACCCCAGAAATACTGCCATACACATAGAGTATCTGGAAAAAGTACAATAAATATAGTGACCCCATAAATACTGCTATACACATAGAGACCCTGGAAAAAGTACAATACATATAGTGACCCCAGAAATACTGCCATACACATAGAGTACCTGGAAAAAGTACAATAAATATAGTGACCCCAGAAATACTGCCACATAAATAGAGATCCTGGAAAAAGTACAATACATATGGTGATCCCAGAAATACTGCCATACACATAGAGACCCTGGAAAAAGTATAATAAATATAGTGACCCCAGAAATACTGCCATATAGAGACCCTGGAAAAAGTACAATACATATAGTGACCCCAGAAATACTGCTATATATATAGAGAGAGATCCTGGAAAAAGTACAATACATATAGAGACCCCAGAAATACTGCCATATACATAGAGACCCTGGAAAAAGTACAATACATATAGTGACCCCATAAATACTGCCATATAGAGACCCTGGAAAAGTACAATACATAGAGTGACCCCAGAAATACTGCCATATACATAGAGACCCTGGAAAAAGTACAATACATAGAGTGACCCCAGAAATACTGCCATACACATAGAGACCCTGGAAAAAGTACAATAAATATAGTGACCCCAGAAATACTGCCACATAAATAGAGATCCTGGAAAAAGTACAATACATATAGTGATCCCAGAAATACTGCCATATACATAAAGACCCTGGAAAAAGTACAATACATAGAGTGACCCCAGAAATACTGCCACATAAATAGAGATCCTGGAAAAAGTACAATACATATAGTGATCCCAGAAATACTGCCATATACATAAAGACCCTGGAAAAAGTACAATAAATATAGTGACCCCAGAAATACTGCCATACACATAGAGTACCTGGAAAAAGTATAATAAATATAGTGACCCCAGAAATACTGCCATATAGAGACCCTGGAAAAAGTACAATACATATAGTGAGCCCAGAAATACCGCCATACACATAGAGACCCTGGAAAAAGTACAATAAATATAGTGACCCCATAAATACTGTCATACACATAGCGACCCTGGAAAAAGTACAATACATATAGAGACCCCAGAAATACTGCCATACACATAGGTTGCATAGTAAATGTCCTCATACAGGTTACTTCTATGTGGCAATCCCTGGATGGTGCTCTGTTTGTGTGTTGTGTGACTCATTTTTATTGCATAGTTTTTATGCATTAATTAAATAATTTGATTTATTTGATATTTGATGATAGATGTATGCATGTAGTTTGTAGGACGTAACTCATGATCAGTACAGGATAACTAATGCAGTTATTAGAGATGAGTTTTGAAAAATTCGATTTGGCAGCTTTGCCAAAGTTTGACTAGAAATCCGATTTGTTAAAAATGAATTAGTCGCGGATCGCTATACATCAGGTATACCCAGGCCAATCTGTCTAAAAGTAACCATGGCCTGAAATACTGACGCACAGTAACTCGAAAGCTAACAGAATGGATTAACTCTGAATATTGGTGCACTGCACACTTACGTACACAACAATAAATAAGACCTGCCTGTAATACTGACGGCACAGTAACTTTACAGCTAACAGAATGGATTAGCTATGATGAATTTTGGTGCACTGCACAGTAATGTACACGGCATTAAATTGTAGCAGAGTCTGTAGTTCAGCAGTCTCCTACGCTCTTCCTCTACTCCCCCTGCAGACTCCCTATACTCTCCCTCTCCAATATTGTCCTAAACTCTCTGTTAACAGTGTACACAGTGACTCCAGCAGCAGAATAGTGAGTGCAGCTTTGAAGTATAATACAGGATGTAACTCAGGATCAGTACAGGATAAGTAATGTATGTACACAGTGACTCCACCAGCAGAATAGTGAGTGCAGCTCTGAAGTATAATACAGGATGTAACTCAGGATCAGTACAGGATAAGTAATGTATGTACACAGTGACTGCACCAGCAGAATAGTGAGTGCAGCTCTGGAGTATAATACAGGATGTAACTCAGGATCAGTACAGGATAAGTAATGTATGTACACAGTGACTGCACCAGCAGAATAGTGAGTGCAGCTCTGGAGTAAAATACAGGATGTAACTCAGGATCAGTACAGGATAAGTAATGTAATGTATGTACACAGTGACTGCACCAGCAGAATAGTGAGTGCAGCTCTGGAGTAAAATACAGGATGTAACTCAGGATCAGTAAAGGATAAGTAATGTAATGTATGTACACAGTGACTGCACCAGCTGAATAGTGAGTACAGCTCTGGAGTATAATACAGGATGTAACTCAGGATCAGTACAGGATAAGTAATGTATGTACACAGTGACTTCCCCAGCAGAATAGTGAGTGCAGCTCTGGAGTATAATACAGGATCTAACTAAGGATCAGTACAGGAGAATTAATGTAATTTATTTACCCTGTGTTTGGTCATCTGTCAATGCCTTTTCCTGCAGATGTACCAGTATCACAACACTCTACAAGTTCTGCCATCTTTGTGGTAGTGAAGGGTTGTCCGTGTCCCTCTTAGCCTGTTATATATATGTGCATGTACAGCAGATGTGGGTGTTTTCCCGTAGGCTAATGTCTGCCTTTATTTGCGGGAAAGTCTTATTTCTTGTAGTGTTACAGAGAGGTAATCTTCTCCAGCTGTGATCCCCAGGTTTGATCGATGTTTGCAGTCGTCTTGCTTTAGCCTGGAGCAGGACAAGTGTTTTCTAATGATCACACAATGGGGGTCATCTATCAAGGACCGGTGATTTACACCAGTCTTTGATATCCCCTGCGCTATGATCGAGGCGCATAAAATGGGTGCATCCTACACCAATCCATGCTCCTGGAGTGAAATGTACTCCAGACCCTGACTGTAGAACAGATTTTAATCGTCATTTATGTCAGTTTCCTGGTGTAAAAGCCGCAACAACGCTGTACCCCTCCCCAGGGTCACGGGCAGAGTGAAAACGTCACATGCTGCAAAATTTTGTCACATGAGCGTTAAAGAGTCACAAAACGTATAAGGCCTTGTTCTTTGTGGGGCAAGTTGTACTTTCTAATGCAATAACCTGATTGCTTCTCCCGTTGACTGCAATGATTTTGGTCTCACATGACCTTAGCATCTGAGAGAGTAAAAGTCTGTGATTGGCGTTGTCACCGATCACAGACTCTGCCACTGAGTGTCTGCTGTGTAAAAGAGCAGGCACCCAGTGGCTACAGCGACGACTCAGCTCTTAAGTAGTCGCCATCTTTAAAGATGCAAGATCTGTACAGCAGATGTTGGGAAGGTGTTAATCTAGACCAGGGATGCTCAAACTGCGGCCCTCCAGCTGTTGTAAAACTACAACTCCCACCATGCCCTTCGGTAGCCTGATAGCTGTAGGCTGTCTGGAAATGATGGGATTTGTAGTTTTGCAACAGCTGGAGGGCCGCAGGTTGAGCATGCCTGATCTAGACAGTCTCTGTGAGCAACTTGAAATCCATAGGTTGATAGTAAATCTGTAGCACGGTCCTCAAATATTTGCAATGTATAGCGTTGATTTCTACTGTGGGAGTGGACCAGTCTTGGACTGGCCCACAGGGGGAACAGGTGGATCCCTCAGTGGGCCCCTGAGCAAGGTGGGCCCCTAGTTCCCCAACCTCTGCACAAGTGGCACATGGCACTGACGGCACTACATATAGATAAGCAGAGTACAGCATCTCACTCAGCCTATGTTCATATTAAAAACTGGGTAGATTATTTAACAAAGTAACTAGATTATTATTATAGATGCATCTGGTGGCTGAGTAGACTTGTAAGCACAGAGACAGGCCAGCCAGCATCTTCTTTACCTGGGAACTGCCCTCTAAAAGTGAAAACAAGAGCCCCATTATCATCTTGTTGCTGCTGCCGCTGTGTCAGCAGGTAATATTTGTATGTAGCTTTACAGTGGTCTCCAGAATGAATTTTACTGGCAGGCCCCAAGCAACCCAGTCCAACACAGGATTGGACATGAATGGTTTCCTTAGGTTCCAGGTCAAAGGTGAGTCTGTACAAGACACAATGTTGCCCTTGCACAGAAATAAGTTTTACATCACAGAACCTGGATATCACAAACAATGATAGCCCAAAAATGGATAATAAACACAGTGATGTCACAGTACAGGGATAATAAACACAGTGATGTCACAGTACAGAGATAATAAACACAGTTATGTCACAGTACAGGGATAATAAACACCATGATGTCACAGTACAGAGGTAATAAACACAGTGATGTCACAGTGCAGGGATAATAAACACAGTGATGTCACAGTACAGGGAAAATAAACACAGTGATGTCACAGTACAGGGATAATAAACACAGTGATGTCACAGTACAGGATAATAAATACAGTGATGTCACAGTACAGGGATAATAAACACAGTGATGTCACAGTACAGGGATAATAAACACCGTGATGTCACAGTGCAGGGATAATAAACACAGTGATGTCACAGTACAGGGATAATAAACACCGTGATGTCACACTACAGGATAATACAGTGATGTCACAGTACAGGGATAATAAACACAGTGATGTCACAGTGCCAGGATAATAAACACAGTGATGTCACAGTACAGGTATAATAAACACAGTAATGTCACAGTACAGACATAGTAAACACAGTGATGTCACAGTACAGAGATAATAAACACAGTGATGTCACAGTACAGGGATAATAAACACAGTAATGTCACAGTACAGACATAGTAAACACAGTGATTTCACAGTACAGAGATAATAAACACAGTGATGTCACAGTACAGAGATAATAAACACAGTGATGTCACAGTACAGGGATAATAAACACCATGATGTCACAGTACAGAGGTAATAAACACAGTGATGTCACAGTACAGGATAATACAGTGATGTCACAGTACAGGGATAATAAACACAGTGATGTCACAGTACAGACATAATAAACACAGTAATGTCACAGTACAGACATAGTAAACACAGTGATGTCACAGTACAGAGATAATGAACACAGTGATGTCACAGTACAGGATAATAAACACAGTGATGTCACAGTACAGGGATAATAAACACAGTAATGTCACAGTACAGGCATAATAAACACAGTGATGTCACAGTGCAGGGATAATGAACACAGTGATGTCACAGTACAGGATAATAAACACAGTGATGTCACAGTACAGGGATAATAAACACAGTGATGTCACAGTACAGGGATAATAAACACAGTGATGCCACAGTGCAGGGATAATAAACACAGTTATGTCACAGTACAGGTATAATAAACACAGTGATGTCACAGTACAGAGATAATAAACACAGTGATGTCACAGTACAGGAATAATAAACAAAGTGATGTCACAGTACAGATATTGTAACACAGTGATGTCACAGTACAGGATAATAAACACAGTGATGTCACAGTACATGGATAATAAACACAGTGATGTCACAGTACAGGTATAATAAACACAGTGATGTCACAATACAGACATAGTAAACAAAGTGATGTCACAGTACAGGATAATAAACACAGTGATGTCACAGTACATGGATAATAAACACAGTTATGTCACAGTACAGGGATAATAAACACAGTGATGTCACAGTACAGGGATAATAAACACAGTGATGTCACAGTACAGAGATAATAAACACAGTGATGTCACAGTACAGACATAATAAACACAGTGATGTCATAGTACAGAGATAATAAACAAAGTGATGTCACAGTACAGACATAGTAAACACAGTGATGTCACAGTACAGGGATAATAAACTCAGTGATGTCACAGTACAGGGTTAATATACACAATGATGTCACAGTACAGGTATAATAAACACAGTGATGTCACAGTACAGGTATAATAAACACAGTGATGTCACAGTACAGACATAGTAAACAAAGTGATGTCACAGTACAGGATAATAAACAAAGTGATGTCACAGTACATGGATAATAAACACAGTGATGTAACAGTACAGGGATAATAAACACCGTGATGTCACAGTACAGAGATAATAAACACAGTGATGTCACAGTACAGGGATAATAAACACAGTGATGTCACAGTACAGGGATAATAAACACAGTGATGTCACAGTACAGAGATAATAAACACAGTGATGTCACAGTACAGACATAATAAACACAGTGATGTCATAGTACAGAGATAATAAACAAAGTGATGTCACAGTACAGACATAGTAAACACAGTGATGTCACAGTACAGGGATAATAAACTCAGTGATGTCACAGTACAGGGTTAATATACACAGTGATGTCACAGTACAGGTATAATAAACACAGTGATGTCACAGTACAGGTATAATAAACACAGTGATGTCACAGTACAGACATAGTAAACAAAGTGATTGTCCACAGTACAGGATAATAAACAAAGTGATGTCACAGTACATGGATAATAAACAACAGTGATGTCACAGTACAGAGATAATAAACACAGTGATGTCACAGTACAGGGATAATAAACACAGTGATGTCACAGTACAGGGATAATAAACACAGTGATGTCACAGTACAGACATAGTAAACAAAGTGATGTCACAGTACAGGATAATAAACACAGTGATGTCACAGTACATGGACAATAAACACAGTGATCTAACAGTACATGGATAATAAACACAGTGATGTCACAGTACAGGGATAATAAACACAGTGATGTCACCGTACAGGGATAATATACACAGTGATATCACAGTACAGGGATAATAAACACAGTGATGTCACAGTACAGGGATAATATACACAGTGATATCACAGTACAGGGATAATAAACACAGTGATGTCACAGTACAGACATAAGAAACACAGTGATGTCACAGTACAGAGATAATAAACACAGTGATGTTACAGTACAGACATAGTAAACACAGCGATGTCACAGTAGAGGGATAATAAACACAGTGATGTCACAGTACAGGGATAATAAACACAGTGATGTCACAGTACAGGGATAATAAACACAGTGATGTCACAGTACAGAGATAATAAACACAGTGATGTCACAGTGCAGACATAGTAAACACAGTGATGTCACAGTAGAGGGATAATATACACAGTGATGTCACAGTAGAGGGATAATAAACACAGTGATGTCACAGTAGGATAATAAACACAGTGATGTCACAGTACAGGGATAATAAACACAGTGATGTCACAGTACAGGGATAATAAACACAGTGATGTCACAGTAGAGGGATAATAAACACAGTGATGTCACAGTACAGAGATAATAAACACAGTGATGTCACAGTACAGGGATAATAAACACAGTGATGTCACAGTACAGGGATAATAAACACAGTGATGTCACAGTACAGAGATAATAAACACAGTGATGTCACAGTACAGGGATAATAAACACAGTGATGTCACAGTACAGGGATAATAAACACAGTGATGTCACAGTACAGATAATAAACACAGTGATGTCACAGTACAGAGATAATAAACACAGTGATGTCACAGTACAGGGATAATAAACACAGTGATGTCACAGTACAGGGATAATAAACACAGTGATGTCACAGTACAGAGATAATAAACACAGTGATGTCACAGTACAGAGGAGATAATAAACACAGTGATGTCACAGTACAGGGATAATAAACACAGTGATGTCACAGTACAGGGATAATAAACACAGTGATGTCACAGTACAGATATAATAAACACAGTGATGTCACAGTACAGGATAATAAACACAGTGATGTCACAGTACAGGGATAATAAAACACAGTGATGTCACAGTACAGGGATAATAAACACAGTGGATCACAGTACAGGGATAATAAACACAGTGATGTCACAGTACAGGAGATAATAACACACAGTGATGTCACAGTACAGGGATAATAAACACAGTGATGTCACAGTACAGACATAAGAAACACAGTGATGTCACAGTACAGAGATAATAAACACAGTGATGTCACAGTACAGACATAGTAAACACAGCGATGTCACAGTAAAGGGATAATATACACAGTGATGTCACAGTAGAGGGATAATAAACACAGTGATGTCACAGTACAGGGATAATAAACACAGTGATGTCACAGTACAGGGATAATAAACACAGTGATGTCACAGTACAGAGATAATAAACACAGTGATGTCACAGTGCAGACATAGTAAACACAGTGATGTCACAGTAGAGGGATAAATATACACAGTGATGTCACAGTAGAGGGATAATAAACACAGTGATGTCACAGTAGGATAATAAACACAGTGATGTCACAGTACAGGGATAATAAACACAGTGATGTCACAGTACAGGGATAATAAACACAGTGATGTCACAGTAGAGGGATAATAAACACAGTGATGTCACAGTACAGAGATAATAAACACAGTGATGTCACAGTACAGGGATAATAAACACAGTGATGTCACAGTACAGGGATAATAAACACAGTGATGTCACAGTACAGAGATAATAAACACAGTGATGTCACAGTACAGGGATAATAAACACAGTGATGTCACACTACAGGGATAATAAACACAGTGATGTCACAGTACAGAGATAATAAACACAGTGATTTCACAGTACAGAGATAATAAACACAGTGATGTCACAGTACAGGGATAATATACACAGTGATGTCACAGTAGAGGGATAATAAACACAGTGATGTCACAGTACAGGGATAATAAACACAGTGATTTCACAGTACAGAGATAATAAACACAGTGATGCCACAGTACAGGGATAATAAACACAGTGATGTCACACTACAGGGATAATAAACACAGTGATGTCACAGTACAGGGATAATAAACACAGGGATGTCACACTACAGAGATAATAAACACAATGTTGTCACAGTACAGGGATAATAAACACAGTGATGTCACAGTACAGACATAGTAAACAAAGTGATGTCACAGTACAGGATAATAAACACAGTGATGTCCAGTACATGGACAATAAACACAGTGATCTAACAGTACATGGATAATAAACACAGTGATGTCACAGTACAGGGATAATAAACACAGTGATGTCACCGTACAGGGATAATATACACAGTGATATCACAGTACAGGGATAATAAACACACTGATGTCACAGTACAGGGATAATATACACAGTGATATCACAGTACAGGGATAATAAACACAGTGATGTCACAGTACAGACATAAGAAACACAGTGATGTCCACAGTACAGAGATAATAAACACAGTGATGTTACAGTACAGACATAGTAAACACAGCGATGTCACAGTAGAGGGATAATATACACAGTGATGTCACAGTAGTGGGATAATAAACACAGTGATGTCACAGTACAGGGATAATAAACACAGTGATGTCACAGTACAGGGAACAGTGATGTACAGTACAGAGATAATAAACACAGTGATGTCACAGTGCAGACATAGTAAACACAGTGATGTCACAGTAGAGGGATAATATACACAGTGATGTCACAGTAGAGGGATAATAAACACAGTGATGTCACAGTAGGATAATAAACACAGTGATGTCACAGTACAGGGATAATAAACACAGTGATGTCACAGTACAGGGATAATAAACACAGTGATGTCACAGTAGAGGGATAATAAACACAGTGATGTCACAGTACAGAGATAATAAACACAGTGATGTCACAGTACAGGGATAATAAACACAGTGATGTCACAGTACAGGATAATAAACACAGTGATGTCACAGTACAGAGATAATAAACACAGTGATGTCACAGTACAGGGATAATAAACACAGTGATGTCACACTACAGGGATAATAAACACAGTGATGTCACAGTACAGAGATAATAAACACAGTGGTTTCACAGTACAGAGATAATAAACACAGTGATGTCACAGTACAGGGATAATATACACAGTGATGTCACAGTAGAGGGATAATAAACACAGTGATGTCACAGTACAGAGATAATAAACACAGTGATTTCACAGTACAGAGATAATAAACACAGTGATGTCACAGTACAGGGATAATAAACACAGTGATGTCACAGTACAGGGATAATAAACACAGTGATGTCACAGTACAGACATAATAAACACAGTGATGTCACAGTACAGACATAGTAAACAAAGTGATGTCACAGTACAGGATAATAAACACAGTGATGTCACAGTACATGGACAATAAACACAGTGATGTCACAGTACAGACATAAGAAACACAGTGATGT
This sequence comes from Rhinella marina, assembly GCA_900303285.1. Taxonomy (NCBI): domain Eukaryota; kingdom Metazoa; phylum Chordata; class Amphibia; order Anura; family Bufonidae; genus Rhinella; species Rhinella marina. Next base: position 343,232 of record ONZH01022800.1, on the reverse strand, counting down.
CACAGTACAGAGATAATAAACACAGTGATGTCACAATACAGACATAGTAAACACAGCGATGTCACAGTAAAGGGATAATATACACAGTGATGTCACAGTAGAGGGATAATAAACACAGTGATGTCACAGTACAGGGATAATAAACACAGTGATGTCACAGTACAGGGATAATAAACACAGTGATGTCACAGTACAGAGATAATAAACACAGTGATGTCACAGTGCAGACATAGTAAACACAGTGATGTCACAGTAGAGGGATAATATACACAGTGATGTCACAGTAGAGGGATAATAAACACAGTGATGTCACAGTACAGAGATAATAAACACAGTGATGTCACAGTGCAGACATAGTAAACACAGTGATGTCACAGTAGAGGGATAATATACACAGTGATGTCACAGTAGAGGGATAATAAACACAGTGATGTCACAGTAGGATAATAAACACAGTGATGTCACAGTACAGGGATAATAAACACAGTGATGTCACAGTAGAGGGATAATAAACACAGTGATGTCACAGTACAGAGATAATAAACACAGTGATGTCACAGTACAGGGATAATAAACACAGTGATGTCACAGTACAGGGATAATAAACACAGTGATGTCACAGTACAGAGATAATAAACACAGTGATGTCACAGTACAGGGATAATAAAGACAGTGATGTCACACTACAGGGATAATAAACACAGTGATGTCACAGTACAGAGATAATAAACACAGGGATGTCACACTACAGAGATAATAAACACAATGTTGTCACAGTACAGGGATAATAAACACAGGGATGTCACACTACAGGGATAATAAACACTGTGGTGTCACACTACAGAGATAATAAACACAGTGATGTCACAGTACAGGGATAATATACACAGTCATGTCACAGTACAGAGATAATAAACACAGTGATGTCACAGTACAGAGATAATACACACAGTGATGTCACAGTACAGGGATAATAAACACAGTGATGCAGCAGAGAAAGATAAAACAAAGTATCCAGGTTTACTTGCCAGGTTACCTTGAGTCTGCTGGAGCCAAGAAAAAGATAAAGTATTGTTTTGATGACACAATTTTATTCAAGTAAAACTGTTAAACTTCACGTAGTCTGGACTCGACCTACTCCTTCAACTACAACTCCTTTGATGCTACAGAGCCTAACCCTGGAGAGCAACAGTATCCAGATAGGAGCAACGTGACACAAACTATTAGGGCCGCATCACCACTTGGCATTCCTAAACACTGGGACCCACTCGGTCCTGAGGGGGGCGTGTTGCACATAAACCAGTGGTAAAATGTCAGCAGTTAGAATTACAAGGTGAGGTTTTTAAACTCTGGATGTAAACAAGAATAATTCTGTTCCCTGTCAGCCAGCAAAGATCCTACACTATGGTGAGGAAATAAAGCACAAAATATTGTCAGACTGTACAGGGACACGCAGCTGAACCTTTATTGCAGACTGCTGGCAATTCATTCCTACATTTCTATCAGGAATAACAGAGGAACAGCACAACATATAGTCATAAGAATATATTGCCTGGAATTACTTCATGGGGATTGCAAGTAATTACTAAATTAGACATGTCCGGAGAGGTGACGGGTCCACTTTACTATTCCTATAGTGATTTCTACAACTTCCTTATTAACCCAATAAGGCCTGAATGATAATATAAATGTAAAAAATGAAAGGAAAGCAAACAGGAAAAAAAACACAAAAGTGTGAATCCAGCAAAATCTGAGCTGTCTAGGGGGGCTGTCCATGAGTGCGGTACATCCCAGGATCGGTGACAGGTTCTGCACTTGTTTATTACTGAATATAATGAAGATATATGAATATCGTCTACAACGTGTCAGTGAAATGTCAAATGATTTTGTGGTTTTTGGCAACAGTGAAACAACTAAGAGAAGGGACTGCCAACATCTGCAAGTAATTGAGTACGTGCAATAAAAAGACCCAAACAGATCCCGAGGCTGTGCTGCTGACGTTATTAGCCGGTTGCACCTAGTGCTGACTAACAAGGTTTAATTGTACGCTGGATTTCTGCCAGGGTAGGTTATTGGGTTTGTGCAATGAGGCTTCGTGTACTTCTGCTGTGCTGCTGCCAATATGGACAGTTTACAGCTTCATCCTTTATTGTCGGAGGATGGTGCAAGAAACAAAGAGAAAAGTGTCCAAGGGGGATATAGACAGAGCATTGCTGCTGAACTACAACTTCCAGCAAGGCATTGAGTGGTATAATATTGTATCTTGCAAATTTGCACTGCTCAAAATCTCAGAGGCAGACTTAATTGGTGCTTATCTCAATATCCCAGAATTCACATGTCACATTTACAGGGAAGCTGAGATACAGGGAGCTGTTTGATGGGGTCCTCACGTTGTATGTCTGGTGAAAATGTCCCTGCGTCTGCCTGTGACATGGAGGAAACACTATGGGAGCCAGGGATTGTCTTTCTCAAAGTGTTGTCACAGTACAGAGGATAATAAACACAGTGATGTCACAGTACAGAGATAATGAACACAGTGATGTCATAGCACAGAGATAATAAACACAGTGATGTCACAGTACAGGGATAATAAACACAGTGATGTCACAGTACAGGGATAATAAACACAGTGATGTCACAGTACAGGATAATAAACACAGTGATGTCACCGTACAGGGATAATAAACACAGTGATGTCACAGTACAGAGATAATAAACACAATGATGTCACAGTACAGGGATAATGTACACAGTGATGTCACAGTACAGAGATAATATACACAGTGATGTCACAGTACAGGGATAATAAACACAGTGATGTCACAGTACAGGGATAATAAACACAGTGATGTCACAGTACAGAGATAATAAACACAGTGATGTCACAGTACAGGGATAATAAACACAGTGATGTCACAGTACAGGGATAATAAACACAGTGATGTCACAGTACAGAGATAATAAACACAGTGATGTCACAGTACAGGGATAATAAACACAGTGATGTCACAGTACAGGGATAATAAACACAGTGATGTCACAGTACAGAGATAATAAACACAGTGATGTCACAGTACAGGGATAGTAAATACAGTGATGTCACAGTACAGAGATAATAAACACAGTGATGTCACAGTACAGGGATAATAAACACAGCGATGTCACACTATAGAGATAATAAACACAGTGATGTCACAGTACAGGGATAATAAACACAGCGATGTCACACTACAGAGATAATAAACACAGTGATGTCACAGTACAGGATAATAAACACAGTGATGTCACAGTACAGGGATAATAAACACAGTGATGTCACAGTACAGAGATAATAAACACAGTGATGTCAACGTACAGAGATAATAAGCACAGTGATGTCACAGTACAGGGATAATAAACACAGTGATGTCACAGTACAGGGATAACAAACACAGTGATGTCACAGTACAGAGATAATAAACACAGTGATGTCACAGTACAGAGATAATAAGCACAGTGATGTCACAGCACAGGGATAATAAACACAGTGATGTCACAGTACAGAGATAATAAACACAGTGATGTCACAGTACAGAGATAATAAACAAAGTGATGTCACAGTACAAGGATAATAAACACAGTGATGTCACAGTACAGGGATAATAAACACATTGATGTCACAGTACAGGGATAATAAACACAGTGATGTCACTGTACAGGGATAATAAACACAGTGATGTCACAGTACAGGGATAATAAACACAGTGATGTCACAGTAGAGGGATAATAAACACAGTGATGTCACAGTACAGGGATAATAAACACAGTGATGTCACAGTACAGAGATAATAAACACAGTGATGTCACAGTACAGAGATAATAAGCACAGTGATGTCACAGTACAGGGATAATAAACACAGTGATGTCACTGTACAGGGATAATAAACACAGTGATGTCACAGTACAGGGATAATAAACACAGTGATGTCACAGTAGAGGGATAATAAACACAGTGATGTCACAGTACAGGGATAATAAACACAGTGATGTCACAGTACAGGGATAATAAACACAGTAATGTCACAGTACAGGGATAATAAACACAGTGATGTCACAGTACAGGGATAATAAACTCAGTAATGTCACAGTACAGTTGTATCAAACACATCACTGTGTTTATTTTTGTCTTTGTCAAAGGGAGCCACCATACAGACCCTATACAGCTCCATGCAGAGGCTATACCTGTACATGCCATTTACCAGTAGACCTTCTGTGTGCCGCTATATACCTGCATGAGGCTCCATATTTTATTATTCTAGGGAAGAATGCATCTGTACTGCGACATGCCACACATTTTGTTGTTTTTTTTTTTTTTACAGATTTCTACAAATTTTGTAAGAAAGCTAGTTTCTATGTGCTCCTGTATAAAATTGGCTGTGTGTATAAGTGCACTGTAGGGCCGTACATCACACATCGTCAACTGCAGATTTTACAGCGCAGTTTCATGGCTTTTGTTTATTCCCCTTGAAGTAAATGAAGAAAATGTCCCTAAAATAAAACTGACAGTCAAGTAGATCAACAGCGACTACCATGTTCTCTCAATGTCCCAGGCAGACAGATGGATGGCTAGAACATCTCTTGTGGGAAGACCCCCACAACAGGACCCCATATCTCAGCTTCCTATGATGGAGATAAGGCATACTTGACTGCTTTTAATTCATGGACTTATACCACTCCTTTTATCCCCTTAAAATATAGTTTGCACCTCCAAACTCCTAAAACCTAAAGCCTGTGAACACATAACAGTTCCAGCCAAAGTGCCCCCATAACATAGTACTCCAGTGTCAGCCACAGAGAACCCATAACAGTTCCAGCCACAGTGAACCCATAACGGTGAAAGCTACATTGACCCCCATAACAGTGACAACCACTGTGCCTCTATTAGTGGTAACAACCAAGGGCTCCCATAACCGTGACATCCAAAGTGCCCCCATAAGATAGCACTCCAGTTCCAGCCACAGTGAACCCATAACGGTGAAAGCTACATTGACCCCATAACAGTGTCAGCCACAGTGACCCCATAACAGTGTCAGCCACAGTGACCCCCATAACAATGTCAGCCACAGTGACCCCATAACAGTGTCGGCCACAGTGACCCCATAACAGTGTCAGCCACAGTGACCCCATAACAGTGTCGGCCACAGTGACCCCATAACAGTGTTGGCCACAGTGACCCCATAACAGTGTCAGCCACAGTGACCCCATAACAGTATCAGCCACAGTGACCCCATAACAGTGTCAGCCACAGTGACCCCATAACAGTGTCAGCCACAGTGACCCCATAACAGTGTCAGCCACAGTGACCCCATAACAGTGTCAGCCACAGTGACCCCCATAACAATGTCAGCCACAGTGACCCCATAACAGTGTAAGCCATTGTGACCCCATAACAGTGTCAGCCACAGTGACCCCCATAACAATGTCAGCCACAGTGACCCCATAACAGTGTAAGCCATTGTGACCCCATAACAGTGTCAGCCACAGTGACCCCCATAACAATGTCAGCCACAGTGACCCCATAACAGTGTCGGCCACAGTGACCCCATAACAGTGTCAGCCACAGTGACCCCATAACAGTGTCGGCCACAGTGACCCCATAACAGTATCAGCCACAGTGACCCCATAACAGTGTCAGCCACAGTGACCCCATAACAGTATCAGCCACAGTGACCCCATAACAGTGTCAGCCACAGTGACCCCATAACAGTGTCAGCCACAGTGACCCCCATAACAATGTCAGCCACAGTGACCCCATAACAGTGTCAGCCACAGTGACCCCCATAACAATGTCAGCCACAGTGACCCCATAACAGTGTCAGCCACAGTGACCCCATAACAGTGTCAGCCACAGTGACCCCATAACACTGAACCCTCAATGAGCACAGGAGACCAGCCCACCGTTCTTCAAGTTTGGACGTTTCCCCTTAATTTGGGAGGTTCTGGGACATTGAGTGAGTAGGGATGGACTGAATACAATATGGGGGAATGGGGCAGTGATAGCAGTAGGAATAGAAATGAGAGGTAGTAGTAGGAGTTGTAAGTGGTAGGAGGAGGAAGAGTAAAGAGGAAGCACGAGGGGCAGTAGTAGTAGGAAGAGAAGTAGGATTAGTAGTTGTAGTAAAAGAAGTAGTTGGATTAGTAGTAGTAATAGTTGTAGAAACAGTAGTAGAAGAGTAGTAGTACAATAGGAGTAGGTGGAGAAAAGTGGTAAGAGTAGAAGTAGCATTAGGCGAAGTAGAGGTAGGATTAGTAGTAGGAGTAATTGTAGTAGTAGTAGTGCTAGTAAGATTAATTGTAGTAGTAGGACCAGTAGTGGAAACAGTATTAGGTAGGAATAGTAGAAGTACTATTACTACAGTAGTAGGAGAAATAGTATTAGTAGTTCAGTAGGAGTAGTAGTAGGAAGAGGAATACAGTGGTAAGATTAGAAATAGCATTAGGAACAGTAGTAATAGGATTAGCAGTAGGAGTAATAGTTGTGGTACACTTAGTAGTAGGATTAGTAGTAGTGGTAAGATTAGTAGGAGTAGGACTAGTAGTAGAAATAGTAGTAGTAGAAGTAGTAGTAGTACAGGAGAAGGAGGAGTATCAGTAGTACAGGAGAAGTAGAAGTTGTAATAGGAACAGTAATAGTAGTAGTAAGAAAAGGAGGAGTTCAGTGGAACGATTAGAAACAGTATTAGGAGCATTAGTAGCAGAAGTATTAGTAGGAGGAGGAGCAGTTGTATCAGTGGTAATAGTAGTATGAGTAGTAATAGTAGGAGGAGACGTAGTAGTAGCAGTAGTTATGTCTGGAGGCCTTCTTGCGGCGGGCTGTGACAGTATAATGAGGCTATTGAGTAATATCATGTTTTCTCAGATTTCTCACCACTTTATTTCTACATTAAAAAGCACCGTTTCCCAATTCATACCACGAACCTGTCCATGAAGTCCGTTATTACATTATCTCTCACACAATGTGACGTTATCATCCACAGGCACCAAAGAGCTGGTCTGTCATTTTTCGGTACAGTTTTTGCACCCTGATTGGACAATGTGAATGCCTGCTGGTGCTGTGTGATATATAATGTACACGTCCAGTGTGGAAGGCTGTGTGGTCAGGAGAACATAGGCTTCAAAGTATGATATAAAACAGAAACATAGTAACAATGTGTATGCTGGTGCAAGGGTGCGGGAAAACACCCGTCATATTGGAGGTTGTTTGGAATGATGGGATGGATTAATGTGACACAGCCGGGGGGGGTGAACTCTGATGGCATGCAGATGATGGCTGGTAGTGGTTTTTACCAAGAGGTAGGGTAGTGACCATGGGACAATTTTTCCCTAATGACCTACCATCATATCATATGATAGTTTGTAGTGCCTGAGCACAGGGCCACTATCAGGGTAGTACTGGGGGTACTGTAGTTGGTGGCCATGCCCAGTCACTGTGTCAGTCTATGCATATGTTTGACCGCCGCTTAATTGAAACGCATGATGTTGGACCCCTGTTCTTATGATGGGTGGGTGTCCCAGACCTGTCCTTTGGATGGGTGATAAGTTGTCATTCTACGACAACCCCTTTAAAGCTTATGTACACCTGTAGGGGTCATTGTTTTTATTATTGCATTGTATCGAGCTAAAAATCATTGTTTTCAATTGGTGTTTATTAAAAATGTTGAGCCCCTTTCTCTGTACATTCTTGAGATTCTCCAGTAGCAGGCTCTGCATTTTTACTGTGTTCCATCAGGCAGCGCAGCTGACGGCTCCTTATCTCTGACCTTATAAACACATATAGCTCAATTCTTATTTTACTGATTAGAATGTGGCTTAAATAAGTGTTTTATTACCTTTTTGTAATATAGAGATAAAGTTTATCAGAGGACTGGCACAAAGTGAAAGTGAAAGTACAATTCCCTCAGCTAGACAAACAGCTAACCCTTTGTGACAGAACCGCTGAATACTTTTTAAGGCCACTTTCACACTAGCGGCAGCACGGATCCGGCGGGTGAAGTGTCCCGGCCCCAAACGTGTCAGACACAGTCTCACCAAGCCATACTTACCGGCTCCCGGTGTCCTGGTGGCTTCTGGTTGTCAGAGGCCCCAGCAGCTCAGGACAGCACAAAAGAAGGGAAGATTCCCCACAGCGCCCTCTGCTGGAGGGCGCTGTGGGGAAAAATGCAGGTGACGGATCCGTCATGAACTCCATTGAAAGTCAAAGGAGGACGGATCTGTTTACTATTGTGTCACACCAAACGGATCCGTCCCCATTGACTTGTATTGGGGGTCATTCCGGATCTGTCTTGGTGGGGATGCCCAGACCGGAGAGCAAACCGCAGCATGTTGCGGTTTGCTCTCTGGTCTGTAGACTGAAGAGAACTGAACGGAATGCATTTTGGAGCATTCCATTCTCTTCAGTTCAGTTTTGTCCCCATTGACAATGAATGGGGACAAAACTGAAGCGTTTTATTCCAGTATTGAGCCAATATGACGGAGCTCAATACCGGAATTTGTAAACGCTAGTGTGAAAGTAGCCTAATAAAGACCAATTGAAAAAATGATTTTTAGCTCCAAATTAGTAAAAATGCAATCATAAAAAAACAAATGACCCCAAAAGTGTAAATAGCCTTTAACTATTAAACTGACTAGAAACATTAGCTATTCAGGACCCTTCAAAAGCTGGATGCATATTAAGAGAATTCTTATGTAAGTTCTCTGTAATGTGAAAATTATAACACAAGGCCAATATTGCAGGCAATAAATACTAACGTTTATTTATATAATAACAATGTTAAAATTTCATAAAAAGTTTCCTGCAGAAATGACGCATGTACAGGCCGCAGAGCGGTATATCTGCTGTCTAACTAGGTCAGGGACGTGGGTGTCAGCACACAGAAGAAAACCACAGAAGTGCTATTGCTGATATGTGATGTTTGGAACCATAATAAAATATGATGTAATATAATATGTTACAAACAATCATGGAGTAAAACTATGAAGCAGCAGGTGAGGGCGAGCATAGGAATTATCTTACTCATGGGGGACTAGGGTGAGAAACGCACTCAGGATATCACACTTTCTGGATATCATTTTTTTATTTCGCTCCATGTATTCTACTTCCTGTCCTAGCTGTCCCGATAGGATGCAAGTGAGCCCTAAGAGTCCACCCACACCTCTGCTCCTGCCTGATTGCACGACCCACCCTAAGGCCTCATGCACACGAACGTGTGCCGGCTGTGCCTGTGCTGCGGGCCGCAAACTGCGGTCCGCAATGCACGGGCACTGACCGTGAGGCCACCGCATGCGGATCGCGGACCCATTCACTTGAATGGGGTCCGCGATCCGCATCTGAGGGTCCGCACCGCAGAAAAGTAGTGCTTGCGCTACTTTTTTGCGGTGCGGAGGCACGTCCAGAAACATCACGGAAGCACACCGTAGTGGTGTTCCGATCCGTGCCTCCGCATCTCCCGGATCGCGTGATGCGGGCTGCACACGGCCGGTGCCCGTTTATTGCGCACCCACCGTATGCGGCCCGCAGCACGGGCACTGCCGGCACATGTTCGTGTGCATGAGGCCTAAGTAGCAGTCCACAACTGGACGGCGGTCCCTAACTTAGCTAAGTGCTGGGCCTTAAAGGGAAGGGAACAATGGGAGACAAATAAAAGAAAGAACAACACAGAAGCGTAACCCTACCAAGCAGAGGTCCACGACTTGTCAGAGACACAAACCAGAGACAGGGGAAGCCATAAGTCAAAATGCCAGACTCATCTAGGTCAGCGCTCAACAGCTGCCCCTGCTCATTGACAAGGGGACGAGGCCGCTGGCCACGCTGAAGGAAATGCACGTTGTTGGCTCCTCTCTCCACCCCCTCACAGGGATGCCGGCGGCGCTGCAGAGAGGCAGCGTGCCGTCGGCTCCCTGTTACACTAGCTCTGTAACTTTCCTTTTGTCTGGACTTTTTAGCACTTCAGAGTCTCACTTAACTATCTCAGTCAGACCACCACTGCAGCCAGAGATGGCATCAAAGCATCACGAGGATTACCCTGCAGATAACATTTTCCCCTCACAGCATCAGTAACCTGATAATGGATTACTTTCTATATAGGATTTCATATCGTTTGTGCTGACTGCGACAGAAGGATTATATTTTGTATTTAATTTGGTATGAAATGAAAAACAGCCCAAAAATATTTGTAAAAATTCTATGAATACTGAGTTAAAAAATACCCCTTTCTGATCTTAGTAAAATCCTGGAATACCCCTTTAAGGGTATGCACAGTGTATTGCAATTCCATATGGAATTGCCCTTTAAAACAGCGGTCTCACACCTGCTTGCAGCTGTCAGGGTATGCTGGGAGTTGTAGTTTCACAACAGCTGAAGAGCCACAGCTGGTATTCTAGAAACGCACTTCCAAGGTCAATACATACAGGACATTAACCCCCTTCACAATGTGATGTACTATTGCGTCACATGTTGGGTCAGATGGTGCCTGCTCCATAGCGGAGTGGGCACAATAACAAATGGGAGCCTGCTGTTTCACACAGCAGACATTTGGACCTAATGTTCGCAATCGGCATTACTGCCGGTTGTGGACATTTAACCACTCAGGTGCCATTGTCAAATGTGACCACTGCATCTGAGAGGCCAAAAACCTAGAAGCACGCTTCCAGGACAGGAATGGTGTTCCACTGCAGTAATAGGCCAGAGCCTGTACTAGATTTCTAAGCTTATTACTTGTATTTTACAATTCAGGCCAGCAGGTGGCAGCACAGAATTATAACGCACCAATATTTGTATATGGTAATGGATATAATATCATTACTTTATACAAATCTAATCTAATGAGGAATAAAGTTGATGTCCATTTGTGGGGAGGGGACTAAAAAAGCGAAAAAAGTTTTCAAAAGTTTTAAAAATATATTTAAAAAATCTCTATAAAAATTCCCTAAAATCAATAATCAAAAAAATAAACATCATGGGCATTGTCGCCAGTAAAAACTCGTACTATTAAAATATAAAAATATTTATGCCATATGGCAAATAGCGAAATAGAAAAAAAGTCAAAATGGCCGATTCACAGTTTTCTGGCCGCTTCATATCCCACAAAAATTGAACAAAAAGTAATCAAAAAGTCATACAGACCTGAAATTGGTATTAATGTAAAGTACAGATCGCCTGGAAAAAATGAGCCCTCACATAGCTCCATACACATAACTACAAAAAAGTTATAAGGGCCAGAATATGACGATGATAAGAAAAAACAACATTTTTCTTCAAGGTTTTTATTTTTTGTTCAATATTAAAATGAGAGAAAAATATACAATTGTGGTATTGCTGTAATTGTACTAACCTGGAGAATGAAGAGCACAAGTCAGTTTTACAGCATAATGAACGCCATAAACACAAAACGCATAAAATTGTGGCGGAATTGCATTTTTTCCCCAATTCCACCACATCTGGAATTTTTTTTAGCTTCCCACTACATCCTTTGCAATATTAAATGATGCCTTTATAAAGCACAACTTGTCCCACAAAAAACAAGTCCTCACATGGCTATGTGAAGGGAAAAATAACAAAAGCTATGGCTCCAAGAAGACGGCTTAAATGTAAAATCGCTCTGTCAGCAAGGGGTTAAGAGACTGAAAATGCATCACTTATAAATCCGGACCTTCAGAGCGAGAGCTGCTCCTTCTAATGGCCGATCCAACATTTGGGACCCACATCAATTATACAGAGCAGAAAGTGTTTACTAAAAGTGTTTCTTACATTGTGGCCATTGTTTTCAATGGCCACAATGTAATGCTTTATATCCCCTGTGGGGGAGCTGCAGTGAAAATAAACAGTTGCTCCCTGATGCCATTACAAATGACATCTCATTGCCGGGGGTCACAACCAGGGGTGCACCACCAATGAGGCCAGGTGAGGCCATCGCCTCAGGCAGCACCAGGTAGGGGCAAGAGGGGGTTAGCCAAAGGGCCATGGGCTGAAGTGAAGGGGGGAGAGGCGCTGTTGGATTGGGGGGGGGGGGAAGCGCCGTTTCAGTTTTCGCCTCAGGCAGCAGAAAGGCTAGGTGCACCCCTAGTTACAACAGTGGAATATGATTCCTGCATAGACATCTCACCTGGCCCTGTCAATCAGGAAGGAGAAGGAGTGGCTGGCAGAGGAAGTAGGAGAAGTAAGGGTGCACAGAGAGGCTTGGGCCCACCCTTAGTACACTTTACAGCTCATCTGCATATGGATTAAAAGTACTTTTCTCCAGAATTAAGGTATCATTATACTCAGCTGAGCTAGGCCTACAAGGCATTGTACCTTCTTTATCAGTAAATTTACTGGTCACACAATTAAAATTAATAGAATTCACCTTAAAAGGGAGCTTTGAACAAGGCATAAATAAAAAGTACTAGTCAGGGGATCAAAAATATTGACCCCCCAACCCTGCACTTTAAGTAAAACTGACACATAAGTGTATAGGATATGTGGTGTGCTCTTGTAACACCGTTTTGTGGGCATTGCTCTCAAGTATTTCTGACATGACTTTTTGACTTTTGTTCAGTTTTTTTTTCAGTTTTATCTTAGATCGACTTTTGCCCCCAGGGATGTTATTAGCTGAGATAAGATCTTTTTTCACCCAATTTATTCCTTCCAATGGCCATATAGGGCAAAAAGGAAGAGCTGCGTACCGGTAATGAGCCTACAGACGGCATGAGGAGTGTCAGGTTTTATAACTGCATAAACCTAGTACCCTTCCAGTAAGGAAGATTCCTGAGCAAATAGGTGTGCCGCACGTGGGAGTGATAGACCAGCCGGGAGGAGGGTGCACCCATGGGTGACCTGTCAGTCTAGTCAGTTGTTCTGTTACTAGCCTGTGGCAAATCATTAACCCCACGACTTCTGTCATCACGGAGGACAACTTACTGAGGAGTACACATGTGACCGAGAAATGAGAAGAGTAGAATTAGTTGTGGCCAAGGTCCTACAGAAGGACCATGTAGCTATGGGGCTTAGCCCTGGTCAGTCCTATCCACTGCTACATGGTGGTGAAAACCTGTGCTGGAGTCCAGGGATGTAATGTAAGAAGTGCAAGGCCCCATACCAAGCTTTGAATGCCCCCTCCAACGTTTACCATGAATGGCCCCTACCACCATTCTTCTCACTAAGCCCATGGAAGTGAAGGGTTTGGACTGGTGTGGGGTCTCTTCTTCATGGTGACTGCTTGAGTCCATCTGTACCGCCTTTGAACCCACCTGGCCCCATATAACCAGCATGGTATGCATGTGGTCCCAGCATCTTGATGTCACTCCAATATCATGCATGTTGGGTTCTTTCCAGGTTGCCGATGTATAAGTGGTTGGGTGGCACATTCCAGTGTTCTACGGTGATGGCATAATGGGCAGGCATGCTGTGAGTTGTAGTTATGCAACAGCCTGGAGAGTCAAAGGTTGGAGACCACTGGCTTAGGCTCCATTCACACGTCCTGTTTTTCTTTCCTGATTTGATCCTGATTTTTCTCAGGACCCATTGAAATGAATGGATCCAGATCAGGATCAGATCAGGAAAGAAAAACAGGACGTGTGAATGGAGCCTTAGACAAGTGAACAGTGTTCTTAGTCAGTAGAGGGTGGCTGGTTATCAAACACTGCGTTTTTTTCTCCTGCTGGGCCTTTAAACTGTAAGATCTCCAAAGACTTTGAGGGTTGAGACAACAGTTGCCAAGAAAATGCCAATGACTTGCAAGTCCTTATAGATGTAGAAGATCCTGCAGTCACGTGTCAATCCTTGCTTTTGCCCAGTAGTCTGTAGGGTACTAAAGGAGTTTAGTAACACTTGACTGCAAGATCAGACTACAAAGTGGTTTGTTTGTAGTCTGCAACCATGGAGACCCCTATGCCTGCACATCAGCTGTATGCACAAAATGCCAGAAGGTTTCTAATTAAAACTGTATGCAAAGTTATGATTGCAAAATTGGACATACCCTTCAAATGCGTGCTTCTTACTCCCCCATTTTGCAGGCAATACTTTTTGTCCTTTGCTCCTTTTTTCCTAGGATTTTAACTGGTCATGTATACATTTGTTGCTTATGTAGTACCGCGGAGTGGGTTCCTATGTCTAGAAATGTATCCCATCAGTAAAGTTATTGCAAGGTCTTCTAATTTTTCTCACGTGATGTGCCTGGTTTTCCAGCAGGTGGCATATGTTCTGGCAGTTTCCTTTAGAACGAATGGAACTAACCATTTCCTTCTGCTCCCCTTTTTGAAGAAGTGGGTTTTCCCATTTCCCATAAAAGGAGGGGTTTTTCAGGAAGTTAGAGGAGTTGGGTGAAAGAGTCAAAAGAGACCAGACAAGGCACAGTTTGGGAAGTATTTTAACTTCTGGCTGCAGGAGCTTTGGGAAAGCAGCTCATAGAGCATTAAACTCCTGATATTAATAGGATGTTGTATCTTAGAGTAGGACAATGGGTCCAAGACACCTCACTCTGTTTGAGACAGTAACCGAAACATGAAACTAAAGATAGCATTATGGAATAAATAGTCAAGGCCAGCTGCCAGAACCGTGCATACTGCTGGAACCAAGAAAAAGAAATATCAAGTACTGTTCCATTACTGCAAGTGTATTCCAAGTAAAGAAAAGTTCACAAAGTCTGGACTTCATTTCGTTCCTCGTTCCAACTCAATCTCTGCAACAGAGATTGACTCCAGGAAGCAACAGCCTGAAGGTAGGAGCACCGTGACACAAACATTAGGCCAGAGTATACCATTCACATCCTACACACCAGGACAACTCCCTTGGGGGAAGGGGTAGGCGTGCTGCACTTGGACTAGATGTATATACTCACTTGTGACAAATGTGCTTTAAGGGTCTGTCTCAGAGACAATTTCTTTCAAAATGCATGTCCCGCAGCGATCAAATGATCACCCATGGTTCCCACACCCACATCAGCCCTGACATTGAGCTGACTTTGCAGGTTAGTGTAGTATTATATAGCAGTCTTTCAGATTGTATAGCTGTCCATGTAATGTCTGTGTTGCATCCGTTTTTTTTTCTGCTGCCCTATTGTAACAAAGCCTATTCTTGTCCACAAATGTGGTACTGTAGAATGAGCATACGGATGTGGACAGCACACAGTGCTGACCACATTTTTTGCGGCTCCCTTGAAATTAATGGGTCTGCATTCTATCCGCAAAAAATGTGGAATGCGTGCGACCCAAAAATACGGTGGTGTGAATGGGGCCTAAGAACAGCATGGCTTACAGGGTAGAATCCTCTGTGCTATTTTCATGTGTCTTGAGGTCACTTTCTGTTTCCACATGTCAGTCTTGTTTCAGTATCTGTTCTATATCTATATTATAGAAAGTGTCTAGCTTCTCGCTCCACAAACCAAGTTCTGTTTTTTTTTATATTCTAGCAGAACGAGCAGAACCTTGTACCAAATGGCTACTTCTGCTCCTCGCTGTTAATCCCCTACTGTCACCACCATTAACTGAAAGCATCAACCGCCACTATCACTATTACTACTACTATTGCTAGCACTACCCAAACACAGCCTTGAATGTTCTACGCTACACTGCTCCTGCTGCCAGTACTATTGCAGCCACACTCTACTATGTCCGTACCGTACTCTTTTCACATCCACACTGTACAGCTGCGGCTCCCAATTAAAAGGGAGAATTTTTTTAGGCCTGTTTACAACAAGAAGTCAACATCGACACATTTGTGTGTATCATACGGGCAGACATCCCGACCCTGTCGAGGCATAATTTTTGGACGCTTGGTCCCCCAAAATGAACGAAAAGAGATAACAAGTTATGAGGCTAGAGGGGGTTATATACCAACTTTCTGGGCAATTGGAGCAACTTCGGTTCAGTCCAAATCGATCCGGGTCCGAACCAAACTTTTTCAAAAATTCAGCGAACTGGACCCGAAACAACATTAACTCGTTTTTTCTGGTACAGAGCTCCAAATCATCTGCATAAAGTAAAAGGATAACATTTTTACTACCTGCAGCCACCACTAGAGGGAGCTCATTAGCTTTCCAGCATGCAGTAAGCTCTTAAGCTCCCCCTTGTGGTGGCAAGCAGCCAGAATTTAGCCACTATGCTACTGCTAGGGATTTAGAGCTCTGTATCAAAAAAATCCAACTCCAACTGTTATATAATAAAATACCAGATAAATAATAAGGTGCAATAGTCACAGACAGGTGACTCAACAGTTATATCATATTAGGAAGTACCGTAAGTGCCACACAGTGTAAAATAGTCACCAAGAGAAAATACTGTAGATACAGGTAACATATCTGTAGCTCCTACCCCACTGGGATCGTGATTTTTGGTGAAGACCTTATCCAGATGATTCCGCATTATCCTATGTATGACTCATTTTTATATCAAATTCTAATATTATAGTTTAATAAAACATATTTACATGGTGAAGTTAAAAATGATACAGGTCTATCAAGTTCACCCTATAGTCTTACATGTTGATCCAAAAGAAGGCAAAAACCCCTATGGTCATCACCAATTACCCAAATTTCTTTCCTGATTCCAAGTACTGTACACAGAGGAAATAGTCACCCATAGACATATACATTGCGATTCAACTTCTCATGCCTGCGTTCCATGTTCTGCTCCTCCAGGCAGGCACGGGTGCTGGTTCACTCCCCTTGTTGCCACTGCTGCTCTTGTCTGGCAGCCAGATCCTGCTTCCCTCCAGAGGCCTGTTGCAGGCCGCTGCCTGCGTTTGTCTTCTAGGACTCCTTGTTTGTCCTGTAGGGCATGCTCACTCCCCCAACCTTTAAAGGGTCAGCATGCATACACCCTAGACTTTACCAGCCAATGGCCAGACACCTGTGAGTATTTAAAAAACTTTTTCCTAAAGAGAGGTGGCTGAGCAATAGGTGTTCTAGCGTGCAAGGGTGTTGTGTTCCATCTATCTGCCTGTGTACTGACCTTTGCCCGATTTCTGACCCTCCTGTGCCTGATTGCTGTATTGACCTTTATCTGCCTGCCCTGACCTCGTACCAGTTTCACGCATTAACATGAATTCTTCCTGCCCTGACCTCAGCCTGTTACTGACTATGGGTTTAGCAAGTTCCCTCAGTGCTCTGCACTAGGCTAGTTTTAAAGCCCCCCCCCCCATCCCCGTGGGTCAGCTGTCAACCACACCAGGACTACTCCAGGAGGTAGCGGCCTCCTTGTTTGCTGTAGAACTGTGGAAAGACAAAACAAAATTGAAATGATATATTTAAATTAAAAAAGTTTACAAAAAATCTTCATTAATGCCTGCAATCTATATAAGACTCCCAGATAGCTTTTCATATACAGAAAAATATATTAAGGAGGTAATTTAAGACAAACAAGTATTTACAGCCCACTGAAGACCTGTTGGGGTGTCATGCTCTGTCACCCTTAGCCTTGAATTTTAAGCTGTTGCTAATGATCTGAAGTGGAGGACCTTAGAAAAACTGTGTGTTGAGCGCCCTCTGGAGGAGTTACACGCAAGTTCTGCAGTGCATGAATCACAAAAATTGTCACCTCTTGCCTACATTACTTACGTCAGCTGTCAGGGGGCAAGGAGTCTACCTCGTCCACTCTGATATTCTTTTTCTGTACAGTAAATTGAGCTGATTAGTCTATTGTCCTTCTTGCAGGGTTTCCTGTTGATTTGATCCTGGAATTTCCTTTTTAAAAAAATTCTGATGGTAATTTATAAATGATATATGAATGTTTTGCAGATAAATGAATGCACAAAAATACATTGCGGGGTGGAGGGTTCAGGCAGGTGGTCCAGTAGCACAGTGCCTCATAGGAAAGGTCGTGTGTAACAGATAATCTCTGGTTCACACAGACACATTGTAAAGATAAGAAAGAACATTTCTGAGATTTTTTTAATTGTAAATCAGAAATAAAAAAATATCTAAAACTTGCATAAATAAAGTTGTATGGACAAGATATTAGTTCCAAAGCTATAAACATCTCTTCTGGTAACAATGGATTTCTACTCTGGGACAGAGAGGGCAGAAAGGTGAGGTGCCCCAAACCACCAACATATAGATAATTGCTTATTTCAGGGGCGTACACTGCCCACAGGGCCCCATAGAAAAGCCCCCTTGCCACACAAGTTTCCTAATTCAAGATAATCAAACACTCTGGGCAATGCGGAATGCAAAGTGCGACTTCCCTGATGTCTGATAAACGTACAAGTTTTTTATTAAAAGGAAGAAATTTTAATCAAAAAATATAACAAAAAAGTCTCCCTCAGCCTCATAGGTGCTTCATAGATATATTGCTCATTCTAAACAGTATATTTACACCAGACAGCTGGCATAAATACGCAGAGATATCTCCCCCATACAGCTCTATGTCACAGCATCCCTCAGTCTATAAAAATATCTACCTAACGGTACCACTAGGGGGAGCTCTAGTAATTTATATAATTTGAGCTGTGAAAATCTCGGAGCTCCCTCTAGTGATGACTACATGAAAAAGCAAGAAAAGGTAGTTCAGCACTAGGCCTCCCTCCCCCCTTGTCCAATAACAGTTGTGTTTTTGCCTCCATGGAAACTACTCCACTGTTTTATGTCAGTCATTTTACCATTTTTGTTTGGGGCACGAGTTCAAGTCAGAGGTCAAGAGCCAAATCAACCCATAATGACTGATTCCCTTTACAGACACAGACGCATGGTATGATCCTAATTTCAGTACTTCCAAAGGCATACATCCCATATAGGCAGCAGCTATGAGGCACAATGAAGGGCGAGACTCTCTTCCACCTACCCATTAGGCAATGTGGACCTTACCAGGGCTAATGTGAACAGGCCCAGTGGTCTCTCTGTCCTTCCTCTTCTACAAGGTCAGAGCTATGGGGGTACAGAGGTAGCAGTTGCACCCGGGCTTTGGTGCCTCATTGGACCCAATGGCTCTCTACCACATAAGAATACACAAGTATAATAAATGGCACTTGGTAGTTGGGTTGCATTGGGTCCAAGGAGCTTCAGGTTTGGTGTGATGGTGGGGACATACACCAGAAGGGTGGGTCCATTTAGATTCTTGACTTTTGGACCCAAGCAACATTATGTAAACCCCTGAGAACTTTTATGCTTTTATTGCACTTGTTGCACCACATACACATAAAAAGTCCCAAAATTTAGAATAAAACATAAATTTAAGAATAAGAGCATTTAGGAAGTGAAATAATAACCCCAAATGTCGATCGTTCTGTACTCCCATGTTAAAAATACGTCAACATTTCCTTAACTTCCCATCTTATGGAAAATCAAAGCCTTGTTTTCTCCGAGACATTTTCTTTTACGTTGAAGGTCAATTAGAACCGTACTCATCCAGTTAAGAAGGGGCCATTATATATTGAAGTGATATCTTCTGCAGACTACATGACAACCGCTCTGCAGTCCAGCCTCATTATTTATTGAAGTACTCGGATCTATTCCTCCAGGAGAGCTTCCTTACAGCAGATTTGTTAAGATATTTGTCCTTGCGTGCTTCCTGACAGCTCTTATCTCCCACCACACATTGTAGCTTTCTAAGAAACCACCACCAGCACAAATTGGGAGGATTAAGAAAGAAAAGAAGATGACATTTCAAGATCCTAATAAAAGCTGTCATATCTGTAAAGTCTAAAACCGCTAACCAGTGAGTGTCTACATCAGAAGGATAAGCAAAAGATCCTATTAAATGCGTTGTCTCAACCCCTTTCCATATGCACTATTTTGACATGTAGACAGAGGGCAGTGCCTGGTTCAGGATCCCCGCCCACTTTGGGGGACCAAGCCTGTCCATGTATTACATGGTTGGACATTAATTTCAGTGGGTACTGCAAGGGAAATGTAGGGTTGGCTGCAGCTCTTCATGTTGATAAAAGTTTTGGGTTTCTGAGGTTTGACCCATGGTGGTCAGCACAACTTCCATTCATGAGATAGTCCCTTCAAATTCAAATGCTCAGTGGTTGTTACACAGCGAGTGTGGACCTACTGTGTCACTTGAACAGATTTATCTTGGGGCCACTCTCAAGGCCATTATCAAAGTGGCTTCCTGGTTTTCACCCTTTAAGCCCAATACAGGGATCTGGTCTTCGTTGCAGGGGAAGCACCAGGCTGCCATCTCATGGAGTAGCCTCTGCTGAAGTGACTGCTGATGGGGTCAAGAGACAGACACAAGTGCGGATCACTCGAGGAATCAGGCAAAACTGTAGTCAGGGACAGGCCGAGGTAAGAGCAGGCAGAGTATGTGCAATCCAATAAACAGTTCAGGGTGAGTATGACAGATCAGACAGAGGTCAAGTCAGGCAGCAAAGTGTCAAATCTGGAAAACAGGCAGAAGTCAGTACATGAAAAGGCAAACATAACAACACACTTTTGCAGGACACTAACAGACTAAAACTTATTTCATGTGTAGCCCTGGGTGAATGGCCATTGGCTGGGGAAGATTAGGATGTGCGTGCATTGGTCTTTAAAGGGGTATTCTCATCTTAAAAATAAATCACAGAAAAAGAATATTAATGCACTAAAAATAGGTGCAAACAATATATACTGTATAAACTAAGCCCTCATTCTGATATGATAAAATCTGAGACTCTATATATTTTGATCAAAACACATCTGTGCCCACCTACCCAGCACCAAGGTGGTCTCAGGTCAGGCAGGTCAATCTACCTATGTCGTTGGGCATCTATGTCCAGGAGTGCGGACTCTGCACATATAGGTGTGTTGCTCCTAGTCACCTCTACGTGCATCCAGCAACCAATGAGAGGAAGAGCAAACACACCTATATGTAACACCTAATCAAGGCGCTCTGTTTGATAGGGAGGGCAAGGGTCTTTAAAGGGGTATTCTCATCTTATACAATGGGGGCATATCGCTAGGATATGTCCCCATTGTCTTATAGGTGCGGGTCCCACCGCTGGGACCCGCACCTATATCGAAATCGGAGGGGGGGGATTGGCTGAGCCTGGAGGACCCCAGGTTTCCCGGGGTCCGGCCACCATCAGGCACGCATGCGCGGCCACCGCTCCCATTCATTTCTATGTAGCCAATGGAAATAGCCGAGCGATACGTTCTCGATATAGGTGCGGGTCCCACCGCTGGGACCCGCACTTATAAGACAATGGGGGCATTTCCTAGAACTTAGTACACCTTTATGTTTAGTGTATGATGGTAATGTGGCATATCGGGAGAGATTTACTGTATAAAAACTAGTGAAATAGTGGGACAGTTGCAAAGGGAGAGACATAGCAATTTCTCCAGTAGTTTTTACGCTCTCATATATCTATGTACTGTACTATTAAAAGACATAACTGCACATGCAGGAAATGATAATGTTATTTCTACACCTTGTGCAACCACTGTGAATGTTGGAGACATGTACAGTATATGGAAGTGAGGATTTGTTCATGTATTTTGCTCTTCTGTCATATGATGGAAGCCTGAGCAGCTCTGACCTGCCATATGTCTCCATATTGGTTGAGTTCACCAAGTTGAAGGCCATTGAATGTGTGGTTTCTGAAGCTCTACATGTTTGCATCTCTAATCTTGTCCATGAACCTAGAAACTGCCAATAACATGAATAGGAAGCAGGATAGATAGATAGATAGATAGATAGATAGATAGATAGATAGATAGATAGATTAGGTAGATGGGTGCAGCCAAGACTGACGTCCTAAAGTGCGGCACCAGAGATGTGCCTGGGGCAACTCTGCCAAGAGGCTTCTGGCTGCTGCTTGCCTGTGCCAAATATCTCAGCTGCACCAGGCATATATATATAGCCTGTGTTGGTGCTGCTAGATGAGCAGCATGCATCTCGGGATAAAATTATAATTAATTTTGCATGTGGATATTACAGCCATCGACAAGCTCCAAAAAAGTAAGCTTGTCAACAACTGGAAGACAAGGTGTGCTAAGGAGTCTATAAGTATCTCTTTTAAGCAGTTTATCTCCACAGAGCTTCTACACACACCTCCTCTCAACACTGGAATGCTTTTCAATTTTTTATTTCTCCACTTTGGCTGGTGTTACACTTTCCTCAGGGTTGTATTCTACTGTCTCAGTACACTACACTGGATAGACATCCACTGTCTCTACACTGAATGTTTCTGACAGGGGCGGACACAGACAGCAGAGGGCCCTTGTGCAAGGAATGTGTTTGGGCCCCCCCCCCCCCCACCGTTCCCAAACCAAATTCTCAACCTAACCTATGGTGTCCTAACATTACATACAGCAATACAAAACATACAGGGTAAGGCTACTTTCACACCTGCAGCACTACGCTCCGGCCACCTGATTTGGCAGAGAATGCAAGAAATTGGCCGGACACAGACTCAGTCATGCAGAGGTTTGTGTCCTGCTGATTCTCTGCATTTTTGCCAGATTGTGGCCGGATCTCTGCCTGACCCCATTATAGTTAATGGGGCCGGCGGACATTCTGTCTGCATCCAGCAGTGCCGGAGCCGGTGAATTCCAGAAGACTGTTCTCTGCTGGACCAGCCTGCCAGAATCACCAACTCAGATGTGAAAGTAGCCTAATACAGGTCCACATACCTCTTACATCCAGTGACGTCTTCTTAGATGTAGATGTTCTCTTTCCTCATCTTTTCCTTTCAGACCAGACTGCCATGATGATTTCTTCCAGCCATCTCTTCTCTCTGTGGAGTTTGACAAATAGACATCTTAGATTCCTACTTTTCTATCATTCTTCCACCTTCTTGAACTCCTCATCCTGCCACTCCCCAATACTGTGCCCGCTGTGCTCCCCAAAACTATACTGCAGAAACAGTCCCCCTCAAATACTACCGCCTTCAGTAATTAAAATAACTGCACCCAGGAAAGTGTCCCTGACACTAAATTATAACCAAATGTTCCCCAAAAATAACTGTGCTAAGCTGATAGTAATAGTCCCAACAATAGAAATAATTAGTGCCCCCGGCCAGCCAATGTCCCCATAGTGCCCTCATAATGTGCCAATGCCCCCTACTATGTACCCAAAAAACCCTCTTAGTGCCCCTATACAATGACCCCAATAGTGCTCCTCTCCCCCCTTCTCCATAGTGCCCCCATGTCTGCCAGAATATAAGATAGGGCCCCCATAGTGATCCTCGCCCTCCATAGTGCCAGTATATATATAGGGCCCCCATAGTCGTCCTCCTCCTCCAGAGTGCCCCCCATAATGCTCCCCCTCCATAGTGGCCCCCCATAGTGCTCCTCCTCCATAGTGGCCCCCCATAGTGCTCCTCCTCCATAGTGGCCCCCCATAGTGCTCCTCCTCCATAGTGGCCCCCCATAGTGCTCCTCCTCCATAGTAGCCCCCCATAATGCTCCTCCTCCATAGTGGCCCCCCATAGTGCTCCTCCTCCATAGTGGCCCCCATAGTGCTCCTCCCCCATAGTGCTCCCCCTCCATAGTGGCCCCCCATAGTGCTCCCCCTCCATAGTGGCCCCCCATAGTGCTCCCCCTCCATAGTGGCCCCCCATAGTGCTCCTCCTCCATAGTAGCCCCCATAGTGTTCCTTCTCCATAGTGGCCCCCATAGTGCTCCCCCTCCATAGTGGCCCCCCATAGTGCTCCCCCTCCATAGTGCTCCCCCTCCATAGTGGCCCCCCATAGTGCTCCCCCTCCATAGTGCTCCTCCTCCATAGTGCTCCTCCTCCATAGTGGCCCCCCATAGTGCTCCTCCTCCATAGTAGCCCCCATAGTGTTCCTTCTCCATAGTGGCCCCCCATAGTGCTCCCCCTCCATAGTGCTCCTCCTCCATAGTGCTCCTCCTCCATAGTGGCCCCCCATAGTGCTCCTCCTCCATAGTAGCCCCCATAGTGTTCCTTCTCCATAGTGGCCCCCCATAGTGCTCCCCCTCCATAGTGGCCCCCCATAGTGCTCCCCCTCCATAGTGGCCCCCCATAGTGTTTCCTTCTCCATAGTGGCCCCCCATAGTGCTCCTCCTCCATAGTGGCCCCCCAAAGTGCTCCTCCTCCATAGTAGCCCCCATAGTTTTCCTTCTCCATAGTGGCCCCCCATAGTGCTCCTCCTCCATAGTGGCCCCCATAGTGCTCCTCCTCCATAGTGGCCCCCCATAGTGCTCCTCCTCCATAGTGGCCCCCATAGTGTTCCTTCTCCATTGTGCTCCCCCTCCAAAGTGGCCCCCATAGTGCCTCTCCTCCATAGTGCTCCTCCCCCATAGTGCCCCCACTGAGTGCCAACTTAAATTAAAAAAAATTAACAGTTATACTTACCTCCTTGCCTCTGTCAGCGACGCGATGCAGGCCTCTTCCGGCCTGTGTCCCGCGCTGTACGGCTCAGGCGGCGCGATGACGTCATCGCGCCGCCTGTGCCGGCCTCTGATAGGCTACAGGCCTAGTGCCTGCAGCCTATCAGAGGAACGGGGAAGGGACACGCCTCTCCCTCCCTTGCCCCGCATTATCCATCTGTATCGCCGTCCTAAGGACGGCGATACAGATGAATATAGAGATGAGCGCTTCCAAAATGGAAGCGCTCATCTCTACCTGCCGCCGGGAAGAAAGGGCCCCCCTCCGGTCCCGGGCCCCGGTGCAGCCGAACCGGCTGCACCGCGGTATGTCCGCCCCTGTCCTTGCCTCTGTCAGCGACGCGATGCAGGCCTCTTCCGGCCTGTGTCCCGCGCTGTACGGCTCAGGCGGCGCGATGACGTCATCGCGCCGCCTGTGCCGGCCTCTGATAGGCTACAGGCCTAGTGCCTGCAGCCTATCAGAGGAACGGGGAAGGGACACGCCTCTCCCTCCCTTGCCCCGCATTATCCATCTGTATCGCCGTCCTAAGGACGGCGATACAGATGAATATAGAGATGAGCGCTTCCAAAATGGAAGCGCTCATCTCTACCTGCCGCCGGGAAGAAAGGGCCCCCCTCCGGTCCCGGGCCCCGGTGCAGCCGAACCGGCTGCACCGCGGTATGTCCGCCCCTGGTTTCTGAGGTGACTTAACTCCTCCTCTCTATGTGGAGAGGTCCACAGCTCCACCTAGTAACTGGTTGCTAAGGCCTATTAACTGTATGCAAGTTACATACAAAGTGCATGAGAAGCTGGAGCGGAAAATGGGAGTGGTAGTGGCCTGGATTGGATAATGTATCACAGTGGTCTCCCCCAGGCCATAGCTCCCTAGGACTGGTGCAATGAAAAGGAGGGAGCTTCCTTTCTTCCCTCGGGGAACACCCTGTAGTTGGGACTTCTGACTAATGGTAATTTCGGTTGTTCTTGATGTTGGTGGTTATATGGGTGCCTTGCAGGAGGTGTAGTAAAGGCAATGCAACACAATGGCCAGCTTTTGGTGTAGCAGGAGTCAGTAAATAGGCCAGGTTCAACAAAACAAATGTATTTTTTTACTTGAATGCAAAATAGGAGCTGTAGTACATCCTACAACAGTCTGTACACAGTGCAAATTCTTTTCCCATATTTCTGTGCATGAATTAGGCAATGTTGCAAGCAATGGCCCTCTGGTTACACTCTCTTGCTAGTCTGTCTCTCTCTCTCTCTCTCTCTCTCTCTCTCTAGATTCTCTAGCGTGCTTCTTTATTGTATCAATAACACCAGCAATTTGCATGGTGAAGTGCAGGTTCAATTATATGACTGCCCAAGTCGTTCCTGAGGTGTGTAGGGTGTCTTAACTTGTTACCCCTCCACAGTAGCAGGGTCTGAAAAGCTTTACATTGATTATTGCATAAAATCACAAAACATTATCAAGCAATTGCAGATACCCCTGCACTAGGGTACTGCACATGGATATCTAAAAAAAAAAAAACAAAAAAAAAAAAACACATTTTGACCTTTTAGCAGCATAAATATAGGAAAATCACAGAAACCCCAATTACACAGACAGTGCGTATAAAAAAGCAAAAAATAAAAAAAAACTATGGACATTTGGTATCACCACGATCATATTGACCAGCAGGATAAAAGTAATATCACCTATATTTATTATATCGCGTGTCCTTCATCCCTCCTCTAACCTACAAGCACGTTTCTTACTCCTTAACCTATTTTTATCTTAGACAGATTTAGCTGCATTTATGGATTATTTCATGTTTTATTTTATAGAGTGACTAGAAAAAGAAGCATATGTGGAGATCTCTGTGTAGCTGTGGCTTATACTATATTTAGTCCAGAATGGATTTTAGACAACATAATCTCAAAAGATTATACAGATTTCATTCAACTGGTTTTGTGTTCTATTTTTATGTCTTAGAATAACCCAAATATCTTTCTCAACATGGAGGCATCAACTCCTGACAGGCCTATGGTAAAATCTCAGAGACAATAATTGACGTCAGCATTAGGGACAATGACATCACTTTTGGGGGCTTGTCCGGGATAGCTTGCTTTAGAGCAGGGATGCTCAACCAGCGTCCCTCCAGATGTTGTGAAACTACAACTCCCACCATGCCCTGTTGTAGGCTGATAGCTGTAGACTGTCTAGTCCTGCTGGGAGTTATAGTTTTGCAACATCTGGAGGGCCGCAAGTTGGGCATGCCTGCTTTAGAGGACTGCAGCCATCATAGGACCAAACTGCTGTGGGAGCTGGAAAGCAGAGTACATCAGCGTGGGCATTGTGGGACCGCAAATAGATGAGTAGTTTTTTATTTGAAACAGGTAAAGACAATTGTGGTTGTTGGCTGCTAGGTTGGACAAACCCTTTAATGTGAGAAACTCAAATAGAGAAGACTTAATGGAGAAGAAAGTCAACTCTGGACCCTAATGTCTTCAACGGGCTAAAGGGTCAGCTCTGGGGCCTCTACATTTGCCTCTGGAAGGGGAGACCACTTGCACTCGGTGGCAGGCTCCCTCTTTAGTAGGTTCTCCACTGTCCACAGGCAGTTTTTAGGAGAGCTGTTCTATAGCAGGTAGCCATTCAATAACCAGGCAAATCCTTAGCCTTAATGCACTAGTTAAGTGGCGCCACACAGTACTAGACAGAGGTAGCTAGGCTGATTTGGCAAAGCCCTGTAGTCTCTGCATTGTGCTGTATGGTAGTCTTTGGCAGGGAAAACATGAATCTGATTAATCTGTTGGGGGGGTGTCTGACAACACAGTGTTGCCAGATTCCAAGGAACAAACTGCAGAATTCTAAATTCAGCTCTGGATGTAAATAGACTATAAGATATGATGTGAGTCAAGCTACACACCATATTACATGTATAATTACACTGTAACATGATGGTAAATCCAAATCTAGGATGAACATGATACTACTTTTGTTACATTTATACATCGTATGTTTCTAATTTTCTCAATAAACTTAGTGTTTCGTGTAACTATGAACAAGCATGTATTTAGAAACCCATTGAAAAGTAAGAAAACATGTCATCCCGATAAACAAAGCAAAGTATATGGCCGGTATAAAAAAGCAAAGGGGTCTGTGCACAAAATAGCCTCCTTTTTTGATAGCAATTCACTACGACCACATGAAACGCACCGAAACCCAACTGTGACAAACCAACCAGACAGAAATGTGACAGAGAAATGGAGATGATAACATCTTCTTTGAAAATCCCGTTCCTCCTCATGCCTTTCATTGCCCCTCAAGAACAGCACATGATGCACATGATTGGACCTGGAACTGATTGACCAAGTCTTGAATTGTACTGTAGATCTGAGAGCTGGAAAAATCGGGAAAGATATTTTTCTAAAATGAATGAACCGAATCAATTCTTTCTACCATCACTAATGTTCAGTAAAGAGGTACATGGATGGTAAAAGACCTAGACAACACAGGCAGCAACAACCCTCGATTTACTAAAACTGTATACCATTATATGTTTTCTGCTCTATACCACCCACAAAAAATTAGTTTAAAGGGGTTCTCTTACTGAGGGGTTGTCCAAACGAAGACTGAATAAGTACCACTCACCCAAAAAAGTACTTCTCACTTTGTTATTTCATGACATTCCTTGTCTTCTCCAAGACATTTAAACTTTCCTGACCATCCCTTAGACACCCCTATCTGCCCCCTAAAATGCCAGTTTTTGGTTGTTGTTTTTTTTCTGACACATACAAAAAGTACCTAGCAAGCAAAAAATACCCATAAATGAGTTTTCCCATCTTGACATCCATGGCTTATTCACAAGATATACTATCAATGCTCAGTAGATGCAGGTTCGCCCCCCCCCCCCCCCCAACCTTCTTGCAACAGCTGAGAATGGAAAGGTTTACCACGGCACACCATTATAGAGACAGGAATGGGAATTGATCATCCATGCACGGCCGCTAGATTGCGAACACATATATGGAAGCAGTGGTAGTAACACCCAGGGGTGCTATCGGTAGGGTTAAAGGTGTATATGTATTTAACAACGCATGCATTTTTGTAGGTATTAGTCACTCAAAAGTGTAAAATACTGTTTTCTGCTAACTTAAAGGGATTCTGTCACGATTTTAGTGACAGAGTTTTTCACATCATCACATCTATCACCTCGATTTGGTTAAAACTATACTTGTCCTAATACCATATGTCTTGTCATTTTAGAAAAAAATACCTTTTATTCACATGCAAATCGCCGCTATAAGGAGCCCAAGGGGCTGTCTCTCCAGCCGTTGCAGCCCAGCAGTGCCCATTCTCTTGGAGCCCAGCACCGCCCTACTACTAATTATTCACTCCTTTCAGGACTGACGTCATTCTCCTGGTGTGCCGTAATCTCGCGCATGCGCCCTGGATCCATCTGTCTGCACTTGTGCGGTGTCCTGGTAGCAGCCTCAGCCAGCAAAACGCGAGATTACGGCACACCAGGAGAATGACGTCAGTCCTGAAAGGAGTGAATAATTAGCAGTAGGGCGGTGCTGGGCTCCAAGAGAATGGGCACTGCTGAGCTGCAACGGCCGGAGAGACAGCCCCTTGGGCTCCTTATAGAGGCGATTTGCATGTGAATAAAAGGTATTTTTTTCTATAATGACAAGACATATGGTATTAGGAGAAGTATAGTTTTAACCAAATCGAGGTGACAGATGTGATGATGTGAAAAACTCTGTCACTAAAATCGTGGTGACAGAATCCCTTTAAATATACCTTCTATATGCCTGAAGCTGCCACTATGGGGAGCCCACTGCACATGGATTTATAGAGATCCGATCAAACTCAAAGAGAATTGCGTAAATCTGTACACAGGGAGCTCCACCTAGTGGTGGCAGCAGCAGCAGGCAGCCGTAATAATATTAACTCAATAATAAAAAAAAGGGGATTAAAGACTGTTGTATGGTAAAAACAGACCCTGAACATGAACAGTAAACACACCCCTAACCTATATAAAGACCAACTTCAATTAAGATGATGGTCATTTATTTTAATGTATGGATTCAGCCAGTATGACAGCTGTCTGCAGATCTCAGATTCCTGATGGACTTTACCCTTGAAGAAGTTTTCAGGAACCCAGCAGGCAGGGGCGGATTGGCCATAGACCTTACAGGGAAATTTCCCGGTGGGCTGATGCCCATGGGGCCACTTGGGCCCTCCTCATGGCCAGACAATGGAAGTTTTTGGGGATATATTTTGTGCTGCTGGCAGTATTTTGTGATGGACTGTGGTATTTGGCTCTGTTGTGGTGGTATAATGTGCCACAGTATGTTATTGCTGGCCCTGCCTTCCATCAATTTGGACCCAACTACAAAACAGGGCCACTTTTAGTATTTTTTCCAGGGCCACTTTAAGTTCCCACTCCGCCCCTGCCAGCAGGTCATGCAAACCCACATTAATTACTCATATTTTGCCCATGATGGAAAGCTTGTAATCTACAAACCGTCTTGAAGTTACGTGGATTGGCTGTTGAGTAACCCAGTCACATGACGATCCTCTTCTGAAAATTTTGCATTCGCTGATGTCATGTCCATTATCCGGTTTCTGGTCTGGGCGATGGATCGGGATGTCACATAAGCCAGGGAGGGAGAGGTGTTGTGGACCATGTCAGAACTAATCCTCTCGTTGGCGCATGAGTAGTTGAGGTAGATTCAGGAAAGAAGAAAAGTTCTTGCCCCATCCAAAGCACCTCCTCTGTTCTGGACTGCAGAAGTGATGTCCTTGTCCATCAACCAGACTGGAAACCATGATAAAGAATGTGAGGTCAGCAGAAGCAGGATTTTCAGAAGAAGACCTTCAAGTGACTGGGTTCCTGAGACAACTCTGAGGACTTAGGTTTGTTAGAAACTTTCTAATATATTAGACATATGAATAATTAAGGTGGCTTTGAGTCCTGGAACCCCCTGGAATGATGAGAGAAGACTCAGCAGTAAACCTACAGAGTATAAATACTGTACTTTATGGGCATGCACTCATGCCACAACGATAACCCGCACACGTCCACAGCTATTAAAACTGGACGTCCTTCAACATATAAAAGCCTCAAACACTCAGTTATTAGTCAAGAGTCTTACCGCTTCAATAACCATTACCGAAACTGCCTTCCTAAATTTTTACAAAGCTGGTAAACTCTCACAGGTCATTTGCCAGCAAACTTTAACTTTATATAACTGTGAGCCACAGGCTAAATGGAAAACCAGACTGGAGCCATTCCAGACCCTCAGAGTCGAGCCTTCCAGAGGGTCTGCAATCAATTAGACTCGAAGCTACGTTTTCAATAACCCCATTGTACAGGGAGAAAAAATCTATGGCAGCCATGTAGACCAGCTGACAAACTCAACTCCACTGACTTCATGCAGGTTACAAGAGACCATTAATGTTTCCAGCAATGAAGAAACACTTTGTTTCAACCACATTTAGAAAAGGAGCTATATATCCAAGGCTTCGAAACATCACCCATCACCTGTATGAAATGTCACAGAGTAAGGTCCTCCAGTGCCAGGGGGAGAATGCCAGTAATAACATAATGGGAGGCTTAGTACTGAACCCTCCCTAAAATATTATCCCCCCAAAGATATAGATTTTCAATCTAGGGCAATACATTGATAAAAATTACTGATGCCAGAACTAAACTGAGTTGTCATGGTAAGACTACAACAGCAGAAGAGAGTCTAAGGGATCTTGCAATCTTCACTTGAAGGGTATATTCACACATGGCAGAAATTTTCTGAGACTGTTCCATGAAATAAATATTAGCGTACAGCACCCTAATAAGTAGATATAAGGCAGTCAGTTGTACTGCATCCATGCAAATAGTCTTAAACAGCATGTAGGTCTAGAACAGTGAAGGTTATTGTCTGCATCCCTGGTGGCCTAGGGCAGCGAAGGGGTTAATCACTATATCCTGGGTGGCAGTGAAGGGGATTAATGTCAGCATTCAGTTGTGGTCTATGAAACTTAAGGTGTGAGTGTCCCCTAAGAGCTAATGTTAGGATTTCTGGTGGTCTACTGGTGGTGAAGGGGTTATTGTCTGCATTCTAGTAGTTTAGGGCTGTGAAAGAGTTAATGTCAGTATCATGTGTGTTCTATGACAATGGAAGAAGTACATATCAGCAACCTTGGTGATCTAGGGCAGCAACATGGTTAAAGTCATTATTCCTGGTGGTCTAGGGCAGAGAAGGAGCTAATTTCAGAATTCCTGGTGGTCTACGGCAAGAATCCCTGGTGGTCTAGGGAAGTCAAACATTGATTTAAAGATCCACGGGGGGCAGTGGTAGCGTTAATGCTGCATACCTTGGTTGTAGCAGCATACAGTTTAGAGCAGGGATGCTCAATGTGCGGCCCTCCAGCTGTTGCAAAACTACAACTCCCAGCATGCTCTAGTAGCTGTAGGCTGTCCAGGCATGTTGGGAGTTGTAGTTTTGCAACAGCTGGAGGGCCACAAGTTGGACATCCCTGGTTTAGTATATGGGCTCCCGGGAGGTTTAGGTCATGTGAGAAGGTTATGGAATGCAAGACAGGTGTTGATTAAATGTGGCATTCAGGAAAGTGCTATGTTTTTATGGACTGTGGGATTCTGTGTAGTCTCTTGTTTATATTAAGGTTAGATGGTGGACATAGGTTCTGAGGAGTCCATACAATCATGACCCAACAGAAGATGGGTTAAGCTTCCTGTGTCCTTCCTGCACTGACCATAGAGATGAGTGCAGGGAGGAGATAGAGAGAACTGTGCAGCTGTAACTTTATAGAGTGAACTGTGCAGCCATAATCAGTCAGAGCGATTCCAGAGTGTCTGCCCCATGATAAAGAGGAGAGGTCAGAGAGTCTGAGCAGGAGCACACATTACCCGAGGGGAATGTTCCTGAGCTTTGGGGTCACCCAGACATGAACATTGCTTGTGTGAATGAGACCTTAAGGTATAGCAGATCTTGCATGCCGCTATGGAGAGCGTGTCAGTTATGACGCAAGCTATGGCAGTTATATGGGACACAGCAATGGAAAATAGTCCATAATGAGCTGAATAGAGCTTTGTAATTTCCACTCGAAGGACAGACCTTCGTCCATGCCAACTGTGTAGGTGGCCATAGACATCTATTGCTGGACCAAGGTCAGCACATATACTCATATATATTCTTTCTGTTCTACAATACATGAGCGTCTCAGAACCTCTGGAAACATCTTTCAGTTCTCAAGATGTGCCCCACCCAACCTTACACAAGCGGTTATATTGTGGTAGACATAAAAAGCTTTAGTGCAGTCATTAATGGGAGCTCCAAGTTATGTCCTGTGGCTGCTCCACACTTACCAGGACTGGAGCCAGCGGGTATACAAGTACGTTCATTTAGTAATAGGATAGGAGGACACAGGTGAAGAAGAAAGTTGGGCAGTTTTGAGGAACTTTGAGATGTTCATAGCTGAATCCCTTCTAGAAGATTTCCAATTTTGTCTGAAGAATGGGTTATATGTTATTGGAGTAAATTAAGCAAATCGATAAGGATCCTTGGTGTTTGGCGCCTGTGTATTACATTTTTTAGGGATTATACTCCATTTGTCAGAGGCATACAACTTGTGTAAATACAGTGATAAGTCTCCCCCATAGTGCACAGAATCCCCTTCTGCTCTTCACACAGCACATGATAAAACTCTGGATGCCTGCAGCCACCACTAGGGGGAGCTCAATCAATATGGATTTTTATGGATACTATTTCATACAGTGAGCTCCCACTAGTGGCGACTACAGGAAAAGCTCTGACTGCATTGAAAAGCAATTCAGAACCAGCAGTCACTTGGTGTGGCTCCACGGTGGGTAAACTACCTGTTTTGGTATTATATAGAAAAAGTGGCAAAATTGTAGATGGGGTACAACTTAATAATACACAACCACCCTAGGGCTCCTTTCATTCTTACATATACCTCTGACAGATGCCAACGTGTAAGCATACAGTGGCATCCGTCTCCCATATGGACATGAAAGCTGCACTGTGATTGGTTGCTATGGACAACTAAGGCCATTTTACTATTAAACCTGAAATCTTCCCCAGTTCTGGACATTGGTTGTGGCCCATTTTTGTTCTCAGAATTATGGGGGTCTCAGTATTTGATCTATGCGTATACCCCTTTAATATAATACATTTTGGCCCATTCAGGCCCGGACGTCGGGTCAGTCAGCACTTTACCATTGAGTTATTGTTATGTTTTTTACTGTTCTTTGAACTTTCAGTATGTAAAAAATAAAAAAAAGCCTGACACAATAGCGGCAGCGCAGGTTATAGCACAGACGTAAGGAGGGGTCAGAGTTCACAAGGGAAATGTGCAAGCGCTATCTCCAAGAACAGGAAACAGGCTCCTATTAATATGGGTCATGCGTCCCTTCACAGGGTCACCATCCCAGGACATTCACCAGTGTCCAGTCAATTGTTCTGTTCTGCAATTTATCCCTTAAAGAAAAATAACATCAATTTGCATGAACAGAAAGCAAATACTAATGTGAATGCACTGCCGTGATATCGGGTTTCTATTCTCTGAGAATGTATGGGATATAGGGACAGCTAAGGGGGGTATTACATCCTCTCCTTAAAGGGGTCATCCTACAAAAGATATTGTACATTTTTTAAACCAGCATCTGGATCTGAACACTTTTGTAATTGCATGTAATTAAAAATGTATTATGGCAACTGAGTTATTCAATGAAATCCATCTGTACAGCGCCACCTGCTGGTTGCTCTTTTTCAAAATTCTTTGTCCTGCTCACTGAGATGGAAGCACATGCTCAGTTCCATCCATCAACCGCCACCAACTGCAGAAGAAAGGACACTTACTCTAAGTTTCCAATGTGAAATAAATCTAGCAGAAGAATCGGAGCAATGAATGGGGAGATGTCTGGATCTGTAGTACTACCATTCCTACACCCTGCTACTGTCTCTAATGGCTAACAATAACGGCATCTGTGTATTTATTACAGGTTCTCCTACACTGTGCATTCATAATATCGCTATGTTATGTTCATGTAATGTGCCTGGTTTACCAGCAGTTGGCAGTGTATGCGGCAGAGAGAGAACTTACCATTCCATTCTCCCCCTTTTGGGCAGAAGTGGGCTAGTCAAGGAAGGTGTTATAGGAAGCTATAGTCAGTTCTAGTCTAGTAGAGTCTAGTGTTGGAAGCAGACAAGTCAAGATGGAGCAGTGAGGGGAATGGCCACCCCTCCTGCAGCAGGAGTCCCTAAAGGGAAGCAGCTCATAGAGCACCCTAACTCCTTACAGTTACAGACAGAGTATCACGAGGGGATTAACAGCCAAAGGCTCCCCACTCAAAGGGTACCAGGACAGTCCTAGAGTCCAGCTACCAGACTGAAGCCTGAGTTTAGCACAGCAGAGAATGATAGAGCAATGTATTCAAGGTTGCCTGCCAGTTTACCCCAAAACCTGCTGGAACCAAGAGAAAGGCCGAATATTGTCAGGATGCAAGTTTGTGCAAGTAAAGCTGTTAAACTTTCACCAAGTCTGGACTCGACTTATTCTCCACCTACTACAACTCTCCCCTTTATTGCTCCAGAGACTAACTCTGGGGAGCGACGGCATCCAGGTGGGAGCACCGTGAAATACACAGAAACTAATAAGGTGGCATCACCACTAGGCATACCTAAAAACCTGGGACACGATCAGCCCTGGGGGGCGGCTTGTTGCAAATCCATGTGAGCTACAGGGCTGGTTCTAGCTTTGTTAAAAAGAAACTGTGATGTCCTATATGATGTCTGATTTTAATTTTTTACATTATTCATAGGATAACCCCTTAAGGAGACCAGCTGTGTATGTAGGCAGTGGCAATGCTACATGGGAAAATAATATGCAAAATACATATCTCTCAGAGAAAGAAAACCATCTCGCTATTATCACCTCTACCATAGGGATCCAATTCCAGATGCAAGGCAGTTCTATTCTTTAAGGGACAACTTCGAAGATTTTTAAAGCTTTGAGAGCTATTCCACAAGGAAGGACTTAAAGAGCTGTTATCCATTATGAGCTTTTTGCTTTGTGAATAGAATTCTAGAACTGCAGTGAACACCGACACTAAGGCAGAGCAATAAAGGAGCATACGCATGGAGGGGGGGTCTAACTTCGTACAGGATTTATATCTCATTCAGGGTCTGTTATGACCCCTATAGGCAGTAAAGTATATAGATACAATTCCGGGGTACTTTTACCACCGGAAGTCGAGTTTACCACAAAAATTAGTATGGCCAAAAGTTCAGTCAAATTTAATATGGCTGTCCTCCATTTTGATAAATTGGACTCCAGCCGAACAACAAGAAGACATCACTGGAAACAACCTTCACACATCAAGAGGCCGACCATGTGATTGCTATGGGGCCGATATTGAGAACTGCTTCCCCACGCTGTTTTCTTTCAGCCTCAACCAGGGGGAGCTCCCTACAAAGAAATTTTTACAGTTCCCATTGAGTTCAGTAGTAACTGTATAAATCCATACATTCCATATACTGTGAGCTCCCCCTAGTGGTGACTGTAGACAGCCAGATTTTTATCATTTAGTTGGACCATTCAGGTTTTGTAATTTCCACTCATTATGTTTACTTATTATCTTCCAAGGACAATCACCCCCAACTATAACTTCCGGTGTAGTCATCCTTTCCTTTTACGTGCCACCAGATGCCACCCTAGGGGCTGAGTAATATCATTATACCCCGGTGGTGAATCTGTAATCTTTATTACTGAAGAGAAGCCGCGGTGAATGAAGTGAACGGGATTACGACGAGTCATTGAGGTTTCCTGTCTGCTTAATCTGAAGGCTTTCTGTATAAAAATAGGACATTTCTAAATATAAAGCAGACGCCCCCCGGCCTCATTCAGAGGGTTCACTAATCCCCCAAAAGCTTGCAGTCGACGGCGTATAAAAATGGAGGTTTATTTTTAGCTGAGTAAATAATCCAATTATCCTGGATTACGATATAAAGCGGCGGATTAAGCCTGTGTGGTGGGCGGGACTGGTCGGCATTCACGATATCTTCTGTCAGGTTGTAGAGAATTCTGCTCAGTCATTGATAAGGTTTATCTGTTTTAGGGAAAGCTGGTTAAACCGGCGCCATTATAGGTCCAAATGGCAGTGTCATAGTATAGGCATAATCTGCCACTGGGAAAGGTGAGTGACCAGCGCTGTCACTGAAAGAGGCAATATAGCCGAAAATTGCAGCAGTCTTTGAATTGACTGTTAAATGCTTGTTTCCCAGTAAAATCATGTGCCACTTACCGGAACTGAAAACTCCTGCAGGTGGCACAGTTATTGGTAGAGTCGTAGCAAACCAATGAAAAATCATAGTAGATCCATTAAAACAGGAATTAGGCAACAGTGTGAACAGAGCCTAAGGGTCCATTCACACGTCAGTATTTTTCTTTTCCAGATTTTCGTTCCGTTTTTTGCTGATCCGTGTTTCCGCAAAAACCTTCAGTTTTTACCAATTGTACATCCGCATGCGTTCTGTTTTTCCGCAAAAAAAACGGAAGGAGGAATATATGTTGGTAGGGTATTTCTTTCTATTTCCTGGAAATGGATCCGCAATTGCGGATGACATGCAGATGACATATTGATCCATTCCGCATATCATCCGCATTTTTTGCAGACCCATTGACTACAATGAAACCACGGGCCGCATATTGTGGACAAAAGTAGGACAAGCTCTATCTTATTTGCGAATCCGCATAAAGAAACAGAACAATGGATGTGGACAGCACATGGAGTGCTGTCTGCATTTTTTGCGGAGCCATTGAAATGAATGGGTCCGCATTCCGTTCCGCAAATTTGCAGTGACGGATGCAGATTAAAACATACGGACGTGTGAATGGACCCTCAGGCTACGTCAGCACAAGACAGAAACATCGGCCACAAATCCATCTGCAGATTTCACCCCTGGGTGAAGTTTATGTTGAAAATCCATAGCATAAATACACTTTTCCTGGACACATACCCAAAACCTGGCCATTTATATAAAAAAAAATTCAACCAAACCCGTCACTGTCACAGGATAAGCCGATGAGCCTAGGTGTATGGTGGTATCCCAGTTGTATGGAGGTCTCCCGACCACCTCAAACTGTTGGGTGATAGTGGGATCAAGCATTTTATATCTCATTAATGCCAGTCGTTTGGGAAATACGTGGCTGCAAGATTTCTCTCCCCGTTGAAACAATCATCTTCTGTGCCACCTAGTGGTAGAGCTGTAACATCCCTACAGCGCCACCTAGTGGTAGAGCTATAACATCCCTACAGCACCACCTAGTGGTAGAGCTATAACATCCCTACAGCACCACCTAGTGGTAGAGCTGTAACATCCCTACAGCACCACCTAGTGGTAGAACTGTAACATTCCTACAGCACCACCTAGTGGAAAAGCTATAACATCCCTACAGCACCACCTAGTGGTAGAGCTATAACATCCCTACAGCACCACCTAGTGGTAGAGCTGTAACATTCCTACAGCGCCACCTAGTGGTAGAGCTGTAACATTCCTACAGCGCCACCGAGTGGTAGAGCTTTAACATTCCTACAGCGCCACCTAGTGGTAGAGCTTTAACATTCCTACAGCACCACCTAGTGGTACAGTTGTGACATTCCTAGTGTGCCACCTAGTGGTAGAGATGTAACATTCCTACAGCGCCACCTGGTGGCAGAGCTGATCTATATAAAGTATACTTTGCCCATAAACCTTGTAAACACGAGAGTGCTTTATATGATAATCACGTAGAACAAATCCTAGCAAAATATTACAAACTGGGGACATTGTGGAGCAACCAAAAATATTCCGGCAGCAAAAGGGTTACCCTAATGTAATCACGTGTAAGACGGATTACACGCTATTACAACATCTATTCCATGAATGAATTTTAGTACGGCCATTCATTCCAGTCCTGTGTGTGTCACTGTGCTCTGCGCATGGGGCATGAAGGCCACCAACAGGCCATTAGTGGTACTGCAACCTATAATGTCTTCAAAAAAATTGACCAAAAAATAATAATTTTTTTTTTTTTGTGATAAATGATCTTCAGGCAATGGGAATAAAACACATCCAGCTGTAACAACCCTGAAATATACACTTTCCATATAAAAGTGATTTGTTCCTTTTATAATGCCAAAAAAATTGGGGCGCCCCCAGCCTTGTATTCTCAGTACATGAAGTGTAGTCAGCTTCATATGATTTCATTAGGATTCAATCACTTGAGTTAATATGAAATCGGAGTGTATTATGTATTTAGGAGGAAGCTGGCAGGATGTGTGCGGAGAGACGGCCGTAAAATCCCCCCGCAATGATCGCACAGGAATTTGTGGCCCTCCTGGGCGCAGCCAGTATTGTTCTGAAAGAGTTTATGAAGCCCAGAAGAACAAAAGAGATTGGCAAGTAACATAGTAAGTAGTCACCGCTGCGACGTGTGTGGCCGGACACAGGATTTATGGACCCCTAAAAAACTGCAGCTGGTGTGTTCTGTATATTAACTGGCCGGGGCGGACATGGAGCGCGAGGCGATCAATCAGGACTGCGCCTGATATTAAACAGAAGTAAAACAGTAATAATACCGGAAAGGCAGTTGACATGAGAGTATTAACCATAAACTGGTAAGAAATATGATAGATAGATGGATAGATAGATAGATAGATAGATAGATAATAGATAGATATAGATGAGATAGAAAGATAGATAGATAGATAATAGATAGATAGATAGATAGATAGATAGATAGATAGATAATAGATAGATAGATAGATATGAGATGCATAGATAAGATGGATAGATAATAGATAGATAGGAAATAGATAGATAGGAGATCAATAGATATGAGATAGATAGATAGATAGATAATTGCAAAGAACGGACAGCACCTCCTACAGGTGAGAGTCAGGTGCAAGCTACCTACTGGCTAGTAAACATCAATCAAAAAATGGCAGCAGCACTAGATAAGCCATGACACATAAAATGAACATGAGGTAAACATATGAAAAGGTAAAAAAGCATAACTGCTATGTAGTAAAGTGGAAGCTCTTAGCGCATATAAATGATCATAAATATGTCGGGCTCATCCACCAACGATCAAGGTGGCTTCCAATCGGATGAGTCCTACACTAACACTGACCTGCATCCTACACAAACCGGCAGGCCCATATCAGGAGAACACCATACCTGGTCAGAAGCTGCACCAGTGTGAACAGGAGTGCTAAGATATATGATATGGGCCTGCCGGTTTGTGTAGGATGCAGGTCAGTGTTAATGGTAGATAGATAGATAGATAGATAGATAGATAGATAGATAGATAGATATGAGATGGATAGATAATAAATAGATAGGAGATAGATAGATAGATAGATAGATAGATAGATAGATAGATAGATAGATAAAAAGATAAATAGATATGAGATAGATGGATAGATAGATAGATAGATAGATAGATAGATAGATATGAGATGGATAGATAGATAGATAGGAAATA
The DNA here is from genome assembly GCA_900303285.1 of Rhinella marina. Lineage (NCBI taxonomy): Eukaryota > Metazoa > Chordata > Amphibia > Anura > Bufonidae > Rhinella > Rhinella marina. The sequence goes on along the minus strand of ONZH01022800.1, from coordinate 303,421 downwards.
GATAGATAGGAGATAGATAAAAAGATAAATAGATATGAGATCAATAGATATGAGATAGATAGATAGATAGATAGATAGATAGATAGATAGATAGATAGATAGATAGATAGATATGAGATGGATAGATAATAAATAGATAGGAGATAGATAGATAGATAGATAGATAGATAGATAGATAGATAGATAGATAAAAGATAAATAGATATGAGATAGATGGATAGATAGATAGATAGATAGATAGATAGATATGAGATGGATAGATAGATAGATAGATAGGAGATAGATAGATAGATAGATAGATAGATAGATAGATAGATAGATATGAGATGCATAGATAAGATGGATAGATAATAGATAGATAGAAGATAGATAGATAGATAGATAGATAGATAGATAGATAGATATGAGATACATAGATAAGATGGATAGATAATAGGAGATAAAAAGATAGAAAGATATGAGATAGATAGGAGATAGATAAAAAGATAAATAGATATGAGATAGATAAGATGGATAGATAATAGATAGGAGATAAATAGATAGAAAGATATGAGATAGATAGATAGATATGAGATAGATAGATAGATAGATAGATGTAAAATGTACATAAATACAGAATGCAATGATCTGCAGATCTCATAGAGCCATATTTCATTCACAATGCATCATAGATCACATATCAGATGTTGGAAGTCAGACATTTTATCAGGTCATGAAAAAAATAATTCATTTAGAAATTGATGGCAGCAACACATCTAAAAAAGGTGGGACAGGAGCAATGAAAGGCTGGAAAAGTAAGGAGTGTGTTAGGGAGGCAGAGTCTCTCAGATGCAGAGATGGGCAGAGATTCACAAATGTGCCAAAAACTGTGCCTAAAAATTTTGGAGCCATTTCAGAAAAATGTTGCTCAACATAAAATTGCAAAGACTTTGACTATCCCGCCATCTACTGTAGATAATATCATCAACAGAGTCAGAGAATCAGGAGAAATCCATGAGCGCAAGGGACAAGGCCGATGGCCAATATTGGATACTTGTTATCTACGGGTCCTCAGATGGCACAGCATTAACCACAGGCCTGATTCTGTACCGAAAATCACTGCCTGGATCGGGAACACTTCTAGAAATCACTGTCTGTGAGCACAGTGCATCCTGCAATCCAGAAAAAGTTAGTGCCAGGTTGTATCATGCAGAGAAGACGCCATATGCGAACACGACCAAGAAACGATGCCGTCTTCTCTGGGCCAAATCTAATGTAAAATAGACTGAGGCAAAATACAAACCTGTTCTATGCTCAGAGGAATCAGAATTAGAACTTCTTTTTAGAAACCACAGACGCCGTGTTCTGCAGACTCAAGTGGAGAGGGACTATCCAGCTCGTTATCAGCACAGTTCAAAAGTCGGCATGTATGATGGTAAAGGGTTGCATTAGTGCTTACACATCTGAAAATTGCAAGCACATGGTGTCCTCATTAACTGTGCCAGGGTTCACCCATTAATAATCAAGCCATAGAATTTTCCATCAACAGTGCCACAGTGCCTCATGAACAATGCCAGCCAGAAAGTGACACCATCAACAACTCCAGCCAACAGTTCCCCCATTAAAAGGATTTTCTTGTAATTAAAAATGTAGTATAACCACTCAGGGCTCCAGATGGCGACCAAAATGGTCGCCAATCCGACACAGAATTTTCAAATGGCGATAAGACTTTTTAGTCTTGTCGCCATTTGCGCCTGGACCCGACTAGCATTTTCCGATACTAGGCTGCGCAGAACATGGTGCGCGCTGATGTCAGCGCGCTCCATGTTCCCTCAGCAGCACAGGGGAGAAGGAAGCAGTCTGTTCCTCCCCCTGTGCTGCTGCCACCGCTGCCGCAAATGGGAGAGGGGAGGGAGCACTGCGCCACCAATGAGAGGGGCGGACGAGGGGAGAGGGAGGGCGCACTGCGCCACCAATGATGAAAACTATGTTTAATAAAAGTACAGCAGGCGGGTGCCTCCCTCCTCGTTGATCCTTCTTACTGCCTGTCTCTGCCAGCATAGTGTGCGACCCCGTCCACTAGCGCGCTATGCTAATTAAGCCCTCCTACTAAGTTCTTGCCCTGACTGGAGAGAGAAGAAGCGCGGCAGCCGGCAAGAGGAGCAGCACCAAAGCGGAACAGCAGCCAGCGCACATCATTCATACCTCATTTTAAGGTATGTGTGCATTGCCTGTGCCCCCCCTGGCCCTTTCAGTGTAGCCCTTGGCCCTCATTTCTGCCCCCTGGCCTGTGCCCTCCCTGGCCCCTCTATGCACCTCCCTGCCCCTTATCTGCACCCCCTGGCCCCTGTCTGTGTCCCACTGGCCCTTATCTGCACCCCCCTGGCCCTTATCTGCAACCCCCTGGCCCTTATCTGCACCCTCCTGGCCCTTATCTGTACCTCCTGACCCTGGCCTGTGTTCCCCTGGCCCCTGTTTGCACCTCCCTGTCCTTTGTCTGAGCCCCCCCCCCGGCCCTTATCTGTACCTCCTGGCCTTGGCCTGTGCCCCACCCCTCACCCTTGTCTGCACCCCCCTGGCCTTTGTCTGTGCCCCCCCCCACAACCGTCTGAATGCACACGCATCTATTCTGCAATTTTGTGGAATAGATGCGGCCGCATTCACTTCAACGGGCGGCGTGCGAACTTGCAGTGGGTCTGCAAGAAATTACGGAACATGTCCTATTCTTGTCTGCAACAGCGGACAAGAATAGGCATTTTGAACGGGGCGCAAATTGTGGAACACACGTCGGGCGGCATCCGCGGTATTGAGGAGGGGATGCGCATTACTACGGCTGTCTGAACGGCCCCTTAATCAACCCCCTTTCCCAATTTTACATATAAAATATATTAACAATAAATACATATCGCCACGTCCGAAAAGCCCAAACTATTAAAATATTTTTAAACAATCTCCTATGCGGTGAACACGTAACAGAAAAAAATAAAAATAAAATCCGCGCAATTCGCCATTTTTTAGTCACCTTGTCCCCCCAAAAAATAGGATAGGTCTGTTCTATTATGGGCCAGACGTTTCATCTTCTCCTCCAAGTCTTTTTTTAATTATAATTATATGTATTTAAATTTGGCGACTAAAAATTTAATTTTGCTCCTAAATTTTTCAGTTCAGGAGCCAATGGCTCCTAGGTATTTATTTTAGTCTGGAGCACTGCACTGAGTTATTCAATAAAATGTATCTGTATAGCGCCACCTGCTGTTTGTTCTTTTTCTTATTTCTTGTCCACCTCACTGAGGTGGTCACACACACTAATTTTAAAACTTCAATTTTCACCAACCATATGTTCTGTTGGAATCTGTGACAGTTACACGGAAAGGACACGCCCCCTGAGCTACCAGCCGGAATAGAATCTCGCAGTGCTACTGAAGCAATGAATGTGGAGATCTCTGGACCCATGTGAGGTACAGGGCTGGTTCTAGCTTTGTTAGAAAGAGATTGTCATGTTCTATATGATGTCTGATTGTCATGTTTTACATCAATCATGGCAGAACCCTTTTGCTCATGTGCCACCATTAACAGACTCTGCCCACATTAACAATACCAGTGGGTCTCCATGAACAATGCCAGCTGAAGTGACCCCTCCAACAGTTCCAGTATGCCTCCATTATTGACACCCCCCCCATCAGCAGTGCCAGAGTTCCCCCATTAACATGGCTCACTGAAGAGCACCAGAGAGGGAGTGTCCTTTTCAATGCCCCTATTATCAATGTCAACCAGAGAGTGTTGCCATTGACTCTGCTGGTGTGCCCTTAATACCACACCGGCCAGAGGGCATCCCCATAAACAGTGTAAGAGTACCTCATTCACAATGCCAGCCTAAGACCCACTCTATCAACATTGTCAGTGATGCCATTAACAATGCCAACCAGAGAGTGCCCCAAAAGACAATGTTGCCCAAATAATAATGGCAGCCAGAGTATCTCCATTAACTGTGTGTCCCCCACTTTCACACAGAGAGTCCCCCCTATCTGCTATGCCAGTGTGCTACCAATGCCACACAGAAAGTGCCCCATTAACTATGCCAGTATGCCACCAGTGCTGGACAGAGTGTGTCCCCATCAACAGTCCCCCCAGTATCAATGCAAGGCAAAATTCTAGTTCCAGCATCTCTGCTGCCATGAAGTTACATGTGAGACGACACTTCTTCTCCAGCCAGACACTGCCAGCTTCACCTGTCACACCCCTTAGGAGTCTACATAGGAGATCGCAGGACAGTTGAGAGGCCCACATTAGTTTGGAGACAGCCCTCAGTGTACACACACATACAAGGTCTTCATCTCTTCTGCCAGGAAGTTACATGTGAGTGCCTACTTCTCTTCCAACCAGACACTCCCAGCTTCTCCAGGCCTGCCCCCTAGGAGTCTTCTTGGGAGATCCCTGCCCTGCACAGTTGAGGGACCCACATTAGCCTGGAGACAGCCCTCAGTGTACACACACATATGAGGTCTTCATCTCATCTGCCAGACAGTTACATGTAAGTGGCCACTTCTTCTCTAGCCAGACACTCCCAACTTCACCTGTCCCACCCCCAGGAGTCTCCTTAGGGGATCCCTAGACAGTCCAGGGGCCCACATTAGCCTGGAGACAGCCCTCAGTGTACATACATATACAAGGTCTGAATCTCTTCTAACAGGACGTTACATGTGAGTGTCCACTTCTCTTCCAACCAGATACTTCCAGTTTCACCTGTCCCACCCCCTAGGAGTCTTCTTGGGAGATCCCTAGACAGTTCAGGGGCTCACATTAGCCTGGAGCTAGCCCTCAGTGTACACACACATACGAGGTCTTCATCTCATGTGCCAGATAGTTACATGTAAGTGGACACTTCTCCTCCAGCCAGACACTTCCAGCTTCACCTGTCCCACCCCCTAGGAGTCTTCTTGGGACATCCATGGACAGTTCAGGGACCCACACTAGCATGGAGCCAGCCCTCAGTATACACACATATACAAGATTTTCAACTCTTCTTCCATGAAGTTACATGTGAGGGTTCACTTTTCCTCCTCCAGCCAGCCACTCCTACCTTCACCTGTCCCGCCCCCTAGGAGTCTTCTTAGGAGATCCTTGGACAGTTCAGGGGCCCACATTATCCTGGAGCCAGCCCTCACTGTACACACACATACAAGGTCTTCATTTGTACAAATCCTCTGAATGATTTCATTTTCCTCTGACTCACATCCCACAGACACATCACTAATACAATAGGTGAAAAGACGACATTGACGAGACGACCTTCGCAGCAGAACAGCATGTTAAACTGTGTAGGATGCAGGTTTGACCTTGAGATCTTACACAATTACTGTCGACAGTAAAAATAGCGGCAGTATAAAGAACTTCCTGCCAAGTGAATAGCAGCAGCAGAGCGCCCTCTAATGGCTGGAAACCAGTAGGCATCGTCACCATTGTGAAAAACCTACAAAAACTGTCAAATCTTACTTCTATGTTAATTTCCACTAAAAATCATATTAATGTGAATTATAACAGTGACTCCTTCCTCCCCCCTCCCAAGAAATCTCTCCATTTCCTGCAACGCCACCACAGGTGATAAGAAAAACTAGACAGTTCATAAGTTTCCAGATGAAATCAAAGAGCTGTCCATCTAAAGTAGGGACATCTCGGGTCCTCCAGAGCTGCTCTGCACCCTAGCTAATAATATATGAGAGTCTTTAAGGGAGGGGGTGTTGTGATCCCTACTTATTGTGGTATCACAAGGGTTAAACAGCGAGATCTAAGGCTTCCTTTTTTCACTCCTGGCCATTGCACCCAACGTCACTCTGCTCCATACAGAGAAAAGCTGTCAAATTGCTGCTTTTGTTTCGTCAATGTTCTGTCCCACCATGCTTTACACTGCAGCCCTGCTTGCTCATATTACTTACATACATATTATATATATGTATATAATATATACATACTACAATGTATAAATACAACACCACCAAGCGGACAGACTCATTATTTCTACAGATAAACCACTAAGGGGTGCTTTCGCTATGTCCTGCGGCTACCATGGAAAGAGACGTCTTACTTCCACTGAACCACTGAGATGGTGTAGCCCTGATAAGGTTCAGGCCCATCAACCCTGTGCCTCAATCTGTTTCTTATGTGTGGTGTTCCTAAAGCCATATGAAAAAAACACATTCTGGGATATTGTCTGTTCCGCATGACAAACCCAGTTCTGCTATACCTGAAAATGATAAAACTTTTGATAAACTTAATTGGTTGGTTGACTGATGGATCACTGACTGTAATTGGATCCAGGACTCTACACATATATCTCTGCATCCCTGGTGACACATCAAATATCCAGCTATTAGTCAGAAAGCGCAGAGTAGACGATTTTACCGATTCCCCTCCCCCATCACGTTTCCTATATTACACGGTCAGATCAGGTTGCATGAATGGCTCGGTAAATAAGAGGTTTAGGAAAACAGTAGTCTGGACTCATTAAAGGCCTCACACACGGGTCTTACAAGAAACATAAAGTGTCGAGACTGCGCAGGTCCCTGCGGATTCATTTCTGGGTGCCAGGTCCACCATTGTAAGGTTCTAGGGGAATGAGGGGATTATTATAGCACCCAAGACTTTCCGAAAAAAGCCAGACACCCTGACCACAGCCATTAAGCTGTCTACCATGTGTAAAGCACTTGGCGGGCAAATGGTGCTCTTAAATAAGTATTACCGAGGGGCCCTTTAAGACGTGAGCTCTGCGGGGACGTGTAATTGCGTGGAGCTGACACCATACAGTGTTTGCATTGGAAGCAGTGCTGGAGCTTTACGATTACTGCTCTGGAGGAATCACATCCAATTTCTTTTTTCCATCTTTTACATGCCACCAATGAATTCTGCAGCTCGGCACAACGTGGGAAAAGAAGGCGAACCCCTGACTATACCAGGTTCTGCAGTACTTGCACAGAAGGCAAGGGGGCGCTGATATTTTTTATTTTGTTAACACACACAGGGTATAACCTATGGAAGATATGTGTAGACACCTAAGTGAGAAGATGAGGTGGTACACATATGGACAGTGCAATGACCTGCATGTGGCCACCTACAACAATGATCACTCTATATGACATAGCACAGTAGGGCGGTAAATTACACGGTTGTTTGATTGGAGTCGAAATACAGCGGGTGGGTGGATGCACTAGATCTTTTCCAAAACACCAGAACATTTACTGTACAATATATGCACGTAATAACTTCACAGGAGGGCGCAGTGCTCAGGGTGTATGCTGCAACAGAACATATTCACAGGCTCTCTGAAAGGCACAGTACTCTTGGCGTTTACGTGTGTGCAGTCCAAAGACACCATAGGAGCAGTATTATAGTAGTTATATTCTTGTTCATAGGAGCAGTATTATAGTAGTTATATTCTTGTACATCATAGGAGGCAGTATTATAGTAGTTATATTCTTGTAGCATACATAGGAGCAGTTATAGTAGTATTATAGTAGTTATATTCTTGTACATAGGAGCAGTATTATAGTAGTTATATTCTTGTACATAGGAGCAGTATTATAGTAGTTATATTCTTGTACATAGGAGCAGTATTATAGTAGTTATATTCTTGTACATAGGAGCAGTATTATAGTAGTTATATTCTTGTACATAGGAGCAGTATTATAGTAGTTATATTCTTGTACATAGGAGGCAGTATTATAGTAGTTATATTCTTGTACATAGGAGCAGTATTATAGTAGTATTATAGTAGTTATATTCTTGTACATAGGAGCAGTATTATAGTAGTTATATTCTTGTACATAGGAGCAGTATTATAGTAGTTATATTCTTGTACATAGGAGCAGTATTATAGTAGTTATATTCTTGTACATAGGAGCAGTATTATAGTAGTTATATTCTTGTACATAGGAGGCAGTATTATAGTAGTTATATTCTTGTACATAGGAGCAGTATTATAGTAGTTATATTCTTGTACATAGGAGCAGTATTATAGTAGTTATATTCTTGTACATAGGAGCGTATATAGTAGGAGCAGTATTATAGTAGTTATATTCTTGTACATAGGAGCAGTATTATAGTAGTTATATTCTTGTACATAGGAGCAGTATTATAGTAGTTATATTCTTGTACATAGGAGCAGTATTATAGTAGTTATATTCTTGTACATAGGAGCAGTAGTATTATAGTAGTTATATTCTTGTACATAGGAGCAGTATTATAGTAGTATATATAGATTCTTGTACATAGGAGCAGTATTATAGTAGTTATATTCTTGTACATAGGAAGCAGTATTATAGTAGATATATAGTTGTACATAGGAGCAGTATTATAGTAGTTATATTCTTGTACATAGGAGCAGTATTATAGTAGTTATATTCTTGTACATAGGAGCAGTATTATAGTAGTTATATTCTTGTACATAGGAAGCAGTATTATAGTAGATATATAGTTGTACATAGGAAGCAGTATTATAGTAGTTATAATCTATGCACATAGGAGGTGATATAGTATCACTGTCTGAAAATCCTTTGAAAAAAACCTAACTTTTATTTATTCCTTAATTAAAATATCAAACAGAACAAAAAAACCCCTAAATGATCCAAAAATATTAAACATGCATAATAACATACTATGATAATGAGTCCGTACACATTTGAGGGTGGGTGCGTAGCTGCAGTAGATGGGACTTGGTACTGTTTTGCACATCGTCTTTCTGACTTACAGCTTGTTGATACAATAAAGATCAGTAAAAGATATCCGGTCTGGACCACCTCCTCTCGCCTTGTGGTGTACAGCTATCCCTGCATACAGGCAGAGCATCCACTGTGACAGGGGTGACCCCACCTCTCGGTGGCTAAACTCTCAATTTCAAACTGTGATGACCCTATTCTCAAAAAAAAATCAAAGTCTCAAAGATGCATGCGTTTCCCCAAACCCAGAGCTGGTTAAAACAGGTACCATAAAAAAGAGAGAAAGCAGCACCCTGGATAAGAAGTGTATGTGCATAAAGATACTGGCAAGATCTGATATAGTGCGCCCTGTTGGCAGTTGCTCTGCCTGGAGGCAAGGATAGCTGTAAGGGACACCACAGGAGGTAGTATCATAGTAGTTATATTCTTGTACATAGGAGCAGTATTATAGTAGTTATATTCTTGTACATAGGAGCAGTATAGTAGTTATATTCTACATAGGAAGCAGTATTAGTAGTTATATTCTTGTAATAGGAGCAGTATTATAGTAGTTATATTCTTGTACATAGGAGCAGTATTATAGTAGTTATATTCTTGTACATAGGAGCAGTATTATAGTAGTTATATTCTTGTACATAGGAGCAGTATTATAGTAGTCATATTCTTGTACATAGGAGGCAGTATTATAGTAGTTATATTCTTGTACATAGGAGCAGTATTATAGCAGTTATATTCTTGTACATAGGAGCAGTATTATAGTAGTTATATTCTTGTACATAGGAGCAGTATTATAGTAGTTATATTCTTGTACATAGGAGCAGTATTATAGTAGTTATATTCTTGTACATAGGAGCAGTATTATAGTAGTTATATTCTTGTACATAGGAGGCAGTATTATAGTAGTTATATTCTTGTACATAGGAGCAGTATTATAGCAGTTATATTCTTGTACATAGGAGCAGTATTATAGTAGTTATTTCTGTACATAGCAGTATTATAGCAGTTATATTCTTGTACATAGGAGCAGTATTATAGCAGTTATATTCTTGTACATAGGAGCAGTATTATAGTAGTTATATTCTTGTACATGGGAGCAGTATTATAGTAGTTATATTCTTGTACATAGGAGCAGTATTATAGTAGTTATATTCTTGTACATAGGGGCAGTATTATAGTAGTTATATTCTTGTACATAGGAGCAGTATTATAGTAGTTATATTCTTGTACATAGGAGCAGTATTATAGTAGTTATATACTTGTGCATAGGAGCAGTATTATAGTAGTTATATTCTTGTACATAGGAGGCAGTATTATAGTAGTTATATTCTTGTACATAGGAGGCAGTATTATAGTAGTTATATTCTTGTACATAAGGGCAGTATTATAGTAGTTATATTCTTGTACATAGAGGCAGTATTTTATAGTAGTTATATTCTTGTACATAGGAGCAGTATTATAGTAGTTATATTCTTGTACATAGGAGCAGTATTATAGTAGTTATATTCTTGTACATAGGAAGCAGTATTATAGTAGATATATAGTTGTACATAGGAAGCAGTATTATAGTAGTTATAATCTATGCACATAGGAGGTGATATAGTATCACTGTCTGAAAATCCTTTGAAAAAAACCTAACTTTTATTTATTCCTTAATTAAAATATCAAACAGAACAAAAAAAAACCTAAATGATCCAAAAATATTAAACATGCATAATAACATACTATGATAATGAGTCCGTACACATTTGAGGGTGGGTGCGTAGCTGCAGTAGATGGGACTTGGTACTGTTTTGCACATCGTCTTTCTGACTTACAGCTTGTTGATACAATAAAGATCAGTAAAAGATATCCGGTCTGGACCACCTCCTCTCGCCTTGTGGTGTACAGCTATCCCTGCATACAGGCAGAGCATCCACTGTGACAGGGGTGACCCCACCTCTCGGTGGCTAAACTCTCAATTTCAAACTGTGATGACCCTATTCTCAAAAAAAAATCAAAGTCTCAAAGATGCATGCGTTTCCCCAAACCCAGAGCTGGTTAAAACAGGTACCATAAAAAAGAGAGAAAGCAGCACCCTGGATAAGAAGTGTATGTGCATAAAGATACTGGCAAGATCTGATATAGTGCACCCTGTTGGCAGGTGCTCTGCCTGTAGGCAAGGATAGCTGTAAGGGACACCACAGGGAGAGAGGACGTGGTCCTGACCACATATCTTTTACAGATCTTTATTGTATTAACAAATTGTAAGTAAAGCTGCGTAAATGTGCCGCCAATCACCCTAATCCTGTCGTTCATGCAGCACCACCGATCATAGGCCCTGATTTATCACACCTTAACTCCAGAATTCTGTCTTCAAAAAGTCGCACGATAGGGCTTTTGCGACTTTTTTGCGCATTTTTTTGCGACTTTTTGCATGTGTACACCACTCACTCCAGTTTGTAATATGGGTGGAAAAGTGGGTGTGGTTAGCCATGTTAATGAGTTTCACTCCAGATTTATCATTGCGACTTTTTTAAAAAAGTCGCAAAATAGTCGCAATTTCACTCCAGGAGGAGGGTGGAGTAGGAAAAGTGGAGTAGCTTCTGTAGACAGAAGTGTTAGGTTTAAGGACAAGCCACATTTATCAAACAGCCTGGGACGTTTGATAAATGTGGCACAAAGTACTCCAACATAGATGCAAGCAAAACTGACTTCAAATATTCTCCTAATGATAAATTCCCCCCATAGTCTCTAGGCAGCAGATCATGATTCTGTATAAGGACGAGGGATCGTAATATCGATCCCTTGTCCTCATACTGTGGAGGAGATTGCTGCATGTAAATACACTTGTCTCCTTCACTGAAGGAGAAGCCAAATCCTCAAATCCTAAATCTTTCACCTATTAGAGCATGCCGGAAGTTGTAGTTTAGTCACAGCTCTGGAGCCATGTGACTGGACTGAAGATGAGACAACAGAAAAATCATATTCAGAACATTGGGTCCTTCAGGATCATACACCGTATAGTCAGGGGCGTAGCTAAAGGCTCATGGGCCCTGGTGCAAGAGTTCAGCTTGGGCCCCCCCCCCTCCAGCGCTGGTTCACCTAGCTTTTCTGCCGGCCAAGTCAAAAATTGAAACCCCCTTCCATGCCAAATTCTCACCCTAACCTAACCTCCTAACATTACGTGTATCACTACAGAACATACAGGGTAAGGCTACATTCACACGACCCATTCACTTCAATGAGCACTGTGTGCTGTCCGCATCTGTATGTCCATTCCTATTTTTGTCCGTTTTGGGGACAAGGATAGGCATTGTTACAGTGGATCTGCAAAAAAAACGGATGCCATACGGAACATCATCCTTTTTTTGCGGATCCGCAATTTGCAGACTGCAAAACACAACGTTCATGTGAATGTAGCCTAATACAGCCCCATACCTCTTACATCCAGTGACATCTCCTCGGATGTACATCTTCTCTTTCCTCATCTTCTCCTTTCAGCCCAGACGCCATTTTTCAGCCATTTCTTATCTCTGCAGTTAGACAGAAAAAAAATCTTAGTTTACTACTTTTCCATCATCCTCCCATCTTCTGGACAAATCATCCTACACCCCCAGTACTGCTCCACTAGTACCACACAGATAGTGCCCTACAATAATTATTGGCACACAGTGTCCTAAAATAACTGCGCCCAGCAAATAGTGTGAACATAACGTCCCCCAGAAATAACTGCGCTGATACTGTGCCAGGGTGCCCCCAAAGTCCCAACTAATAATTCTCTGCCAGAGTGCACTTGTTAGTAATAGTGCCCCCAACAGTACTAATGTCCCCACTGTGCCCCAGAAGTAATAATGCTTCCAATGTGCCAGTAAAAATGCCCCCAGTGCCAGTAAAAAATGCCCCCAAGTGCCAGTAAGAAATGCCCCCAAGTGCCAGTAAGAAATGTCCCCAGTGCCCCCATGTCCCAGTAAGAAGTGTCCCCAGTGCCCCCATGTGCCAGTAAAAATGGCCCCAGTGCCAGTAAAAATGCCCCCGTGTCCCATGTGCCAGTAAAAATGCTCCCAGTGCCCCCATGTGCAAGTAAAAAATGCCCCCAGTGCCAGTAAAAATGCCCCCGTGTCCCATGTGCCAGTAAAAATGCCCCCAGTGCCAGTAAAATGCTCCCAGTGCCCCCATGTGCAAGTAAAAAATGCCCCCAGTGCCAGTAAAATGCTCCCAGTGCCCCCATGTGCCAGTAAGAATGCCCCCAGTGCCAGTAAGAATGCCCCCAGTGCCCCCATGTGCCAGTAAAAATGCCCCCATGTGCCAGTAAAAATGCCCCCAGTGCCAGTAATATGCCCCCAGTGCCACCATATGCCAGTAAAAATGCCCCCAGTGCCAGTAAAATGCCCCCAGTGCCAGTAAAAGTGCCCCCAGTACCAGTAAAAAATGCCCCCAGTGCCAGTAATATGCCCCCAGTGCCCCCATGTGCCAGTAAAAGTGCCCCCAGTGCCAGTAATATGCCCCCAGTGCCCCATGTGCCAGTAAAAATGCCCCCAGTGCCAGTAATATGCCCCCAGTGCCCCCATGTGCCAGTAAAAGTGCCCCCAGTGCCAGTAAAAGTGCCCCCAGTGCCCCCCATGTGCTAGTAAAAATGCCCCCATGTCCCCCAATAGAGCTCCGGTCCGTGCTACAATAAAAAAAAAACACTAATACTTACCTCCATGGAGCTGGCAGCGATGCGATGCAGGCCTCTTCCCAGTGGCGTAGCTATAGGGGTCGCAGCGGTCGCAGTTGCGACCGGGCCCCTAAGCCAGGGGGGCCCCGAGGGCCCCCTTGCCACTTGCAGGGCCGCACCGCCAATTAGCCGGGTGTGGTGCGGCCCTGCGGACAGTTGCGGGCGGCGGTGGGGCAGAGGGAGATGAGCGCTTCCATTGTGGAAGCGCTCATCTCCATAGTCATCTGTATCGCCGTCCTCGGGACGGCGATACCAGATGCCTGTATTCTACTGCGGGGCAGGGGAGGGAGAGGCGTCTCCCCTGCCCGCTCCTCTGATAGGCTGCAGGCACTGGGCCTGTAGCCTATCAGAGGCCGGCTCAGGCGGCGCGATGACGTCATCGCGCCGCCTGAGCCGTACAGCGCGGGACACAGGCCGGAAGAGGCCTGCATCGCATCGCTGCCAGCTCCATGGAGGTAAGTATTAGTGTTTTTTTTTTATTGTAGCACGGACCGGAGCTCTATTGGGGGACATGGGGGCATTTTTACTAGCACATGGGGGGCACTGGGGGCACTTTTACTGGCACTGGGGGCACTTTTACTGGCACATGGGGGCACTGGGGGCATATTACTGGCACTGGGGGCATTTTTACTGGCACATGGGGCACTGGGGGCATATTACTGGCACTGGGGGCACTTTTACTGGCACATGGGGGCACTGGGGGCATATTACTGGCACTGGGGGCATTTTTTACTGGTACTGGGGGCACTTTTACTGGCACTGGGGGCATTTTTACTGGCATATGGTGGCACTGGGGGCATATTACTGGCACTGGGGGCATTTTTACTGGCATATGGTGGCACTGGGGGCATATTACTGGCACTGGGGGCATTTTTACTGGCACATGGGGGCATTTTTACTGGCACATGGGGGCACTGGGGGCATTCTTACTGGCACTGGGGGCATTCTTACTGGCACATGGGGGCACTGGGAGCATTTTACTGGCACTGGGGCATTTTTTACTTGCACATGGGGGCACTGGGAGCATTTTACTGGCACTGGGGCATTTTTACTGGCACATGGGACACGGGGGCATTTTTACTGGCACTGGGGGCATTTTTTACTTGCACATGGGGGCACTGGGAGCATTTTTACTGGCACATGGGACACGGGGGCATTTTTACTGGCACTGGGGCCATTTTTACTGGCACATGGGGGCACTGGGGACACTTCTTACTGGGACATGGGGGCACTGGGGACATTTCTTACTGGCACTTGGGGGCATTTCTTACTGGCACTTGGGGGCATTTTTTACTGGCACTGGGGGCATTTTTACTGGCACATTGGAAGCATTATTACTTCTGGGGCACAGTGGGGACATTAGTACTGTTGGGGGCACTATTACTAACAAGTGCACTCTGGCAGAGAATTATTAGTTGGGACTTTGGGGGCACCCTGGCACAGTATCAGCGCAGTTATTTCTGGGGGACGTTATGTTCACACTATTTGCTGGGCGCAGTTATTTTAGGACACTGTGTGCCAATAATTATTGTAGGGCACTATCTGTGTGGTACTAGTGGAGCAGTACTGGGGGTGTAGGATGATTTGTCCAGAAGATGGGAGGATGATGGAAAAGTAGTAAACTAAGATTTTTTTTCTGTCTAACTGCAGAGATAAGAAATGGCTGAAAAATGGCGTCTGGGCTGAAAGGAGAAGATGAGGAAAGAGAAGATGTACATCCGAGGAGATGTCACTGGATGTAAGAGGTATGGGGCTGTATTAGGCTACATTCACATGAACGTTGTGTTTTGCAGTCTGCAAATTGCGGATCCGCAAAAAAAGGATGATGTTCCGTATGGCATCCGTTTTTTTTGCAGATCCACTGTAACAATGCCTATCCTTGTCCCCAAAACGGACAAAAATAGGAATGGACATACAGATGCGGACAGCACACAGTGCTCATTGAAGTGAATGGGTCGTGTGAATGTAGCCTTACCCTGTATGTTCTGTAGTGATACACGTAATGTTAGGAGGTTAGGTTAGGGTGAGAATTTGGCATGGAAGGGGGTTTCAATTTTTGACTTGGCCGGCAGAAAAGCTAGGTGAACCAGCGCTGGAGGGGGGGGGGCCCAAGCTGAACTCTTGCACCAGGGCCCATGAGCCTTTAGCTACGCCCCTGCCTCTTCCGGCCTGTGTCCCGCGCTGTACGGCTCAGGCGGCGCGATGACGTCATCGCGCCGCCTGAGCCGGCCTCTGATAGGCTACAGGCCCAGTGCCTGCAGCCTATCAGAGGAGCGGGCAGGGGAGACGCCTCTCCCTCCCCTGCCCCGCAGTAGAATACAGGCATCTGGTATCGCCGTCCCGAGGACGGCGATACAGATGACTATGGAGATGAGCGCTTCCACAATGGAAGCGCTCATCTCCCTCTGCCCCACCGCCGCCCGCAACTGTCCGCAGGGCCGCACCGCACCCGGCTAATTGGCGGTGCGGCCCTGCAAGTGGCAAGGGGGGCCCTCGGGGCCCCCCTGGCTTAGGGGCCCGGTCGCAACTGCGACCGCTGCGACCCCTATAGCTACGCCACTGCGTATAGTCCGTGAAGGAATGCATTGTGAGAGCTGACAATAGCCCCGGCCTTGAGAAATATAAGCCCCAACGTCACTGTACGAGTGGTCTGCATGACAGAGTGATATTACCTGCCGCACGTGGATGGAAATACTATTACATCTTAGGCCACGTCTACTCACACTGCACATTACCGGGCTGAACAGATCTAGGGATCACACAGAGCAGTAATATTTATTCCAAAAATGTAAAGAAAGAACATATAGTGAAGAATCAGAGTACTACGAATCCATCAGAAATCCAGGTGATCATAAAATATCTCACTCCAGGCATCTCCAGACATATGGTTAAAATGGCATCAATAACACACGAAAAACCAGTTCAGTGATTGCATCTGATGTTTTCATTGGTACAGTTTTGGGGCACATATTACTTTTTGATCACTTTTTGCAGTTTTTTTTTTTTTAAGGCAGATAAACTAAAAACAGCAATTCTAGTATTTTATTGATTTATTGTTACAGCACTCACCGTGTCGGGGAAGGATCTGGTCAGTTCTCCCAGGTTCTCCTGATCCAGGTGCTAAAACAGCAGTCAGTTCGGAGGACCGTGGAGAAGCGGGATGCTGACGTGGATCCCTACCGTCAGTCAAAAAGCTTTAGCTGGAGGTTGGAGCTCAGTTCTACTTTCAACTGTATCTGTGTTCTCGGGATGCTGATACAGTTGGTACTTATGGCAGGGAGCCATAGATATTCTGTAGACTACAGGTCACTTTAGGTCTAGAAGACAACAGAACAGCACTCAGGTTATCTGTGTCCCAGTGCAGACGGAGCAATGACTCCAGAGGACGGAGTGATCATGTGGGGATTACGTCACCACATGATCACGCTCGGACCACGCAGTGACATCATTACGCTCAGCGTAGGTCCTTTTGAACCTAAAAGGCCATATTGCACTAGCGTATTAAAGTTTTTAACTGCCAATAGACGGGTGCACTTCTGTCTAAGAGGCCGTTAAAAACGGTCCCATTTATGAATAGGGTGTTAACATAGCGATTAGTGACTAATTCATTGGTAACAAATTGAATTTCTTGTCAAAATTCTGTGAACTTCGTTCCTCTCTTTTGTTAAACTAACTATAACGTCATAGTTTGTTAACACTCTCCCATCCATGGCACAATAGTACGTCAGAGGGTGGGAAGAATTTAAAGGGTTCGTCCAGGATTCTAAAAATTATGGGGTTTTTTTCCCCTGAAAAAGTGCCATGTGTGTCCGTGGGCTGCGTCATACATCGCAGCTCAGCCCCATTCACTAGCATTAAGACGAGCTTCAATACTGGACACTGCCCATGGGCAACAGCCGAGCTTTTCTTAATCCTGGACAACCCCTTTAAACATATTTTAAGAGAATTTTTAGAAGTGATCTTTTTCTATTTAAAAGCTGGTAAATGACAACATCACATCACTGAGAAAAGATGATAGGAACGCTCCTCCTCCCCTTCCCTGCACATGTCTCAGAGCATGCCCACTACACTCCCCATAGAAGTCATCAGCTTACTTCCTGAGGTTTCTTATGTTTTGCTGTAAAGCAAATCTCTGCAGCTGCTGTTTATACGGTATTTTGGCTGTGACAACGCAGTCAACCGCTCCTCCTCCCCCTCCCTGCACAATGACCCCTGCTCATGTCACAGAGCATGTCCACTACACTCCCCATAGAAATCATCAGCTTACTTCCTGAGGTTTCTTATGTTTTGCTGTAAAGCAAATCTCTGCAGCTGCTGTTTATACGGTATTTTGGCTGTGACAACTCAGTCAACCGCTCCTCCTCCCCCTCCCTGCACAATGACCCCTGCTCATGTCACAGAGCATGTCCACTACACTCCCCATAGAAATCATCAGCTTACTTCCTGAGGTTTCTTATGTTTTGCTGTTAAGCAAATCTCTGCAGCTGCTGTTTTTGGCTGTGACAGAAAAGTGCTACATGGTGGGAGGCCATTAAATGTGAGCCAGGATACAAAATGGTCAGAAAACACTTGGCCATAGCTTAACCAAGGTGTGGGAAGACAGTACTGGCCTGGAGACCTATGTGTCTCATAGCTGACACATTCCAGCGAAGGATCCATACAACTTATCCCATCATATCCCACAGATGGACTGCTCTGAAGGCCTGAATGCTGTCATAGCTGAGAAACCGAAAAATTTAAAGGAGAACTCTGGAAAGCCTCCGAACTGCATCCTAACAATCCAAAATACAGTTTCACTCAGTGATATCATGGATTGTATTCATGGTCTGAAAGCCCATCCTTCAAGATGCCCCCATGGCAACACTTCCTGTCACACGTTGACGACTTGCAGTTCATTTTATGTGGATTTTAATGACCAACCATGTCAATATCTACAGCAAGTCAAGCCGAATCAGATGTCAACACGGATTTGAAGGGTTAATTGGATCCATACAAGGGACCGCGTGCATAATAATCGTGTCAGTGTGGCCTCAGATTCTTAGGACATTGTTGACATGCTTTTCCTGAGGTAGGTCAAGAAGTGCTGTCATCGGGATATAGGGGCTTTGGGCATAACTGCTATGGAGTCATGAACATTTTACGCCTCCCAAACAGTTAAAAGACAAACACATCTCTGCTACATCAGTATGAGAACATATGCGTTTCCTCAGCATCTTTCAAGTTTGGAAATTCCTTGTCCATTACCCTTGTAAGAACCAGGAAGTAGAACTTTCCTCCCTCCAGGAGACTGAGAACATAACACTTCAAAAACAACATTTATCACCCAAATACGGGTCCAGGTCCTGGAACAGCCGCACGTCTCTCCTTATCCATGGATCTGCATTGACGTGTCAGCGCAGTAGACGTGGGACATCTGCAGCACATCAAAACCCCCCGTTTGCTATTTTTGGATGACTGGGATGTTCTGCAGGTGGCCCAATTATTGCAATATGGTCTGCATTCGGGGGCCCCTCGTTTTTCATAAAATGTAGCAGCTTTTAAAGTTTTATGTAGAAAGATTCAGAGTCTGGCAGCCATATGTCATCACCTCCGAGAAGAGGCCAGCGGCACGAGAACATGACCGCATCGAGACTCCTCTATACCCGGGATTTCTTCTTCCATGATTAAAAATGCCAGAGGGGTTAAGTGAAGACTAGGGCGATTGTGGGTGCCAGCAGAAACGTTATAAATATATTTTTGTACATAGCAGTATTATAGTAGTTATATTCTTGTACATAGGAGCAGTATTATAGTAGTTATATTCTTGTACATAGGAGCAGTATTATAGTAGTTATATTCTTGTACATAGGAGCAGTATTATAGTAGTTATATTCTTGTACATAGGAGCAGTATTATAGTAGTTATATTCTTGTACATAGGAGGCAGTATTATAGTAGTTATATTCTTGTACATAGGAGGCAGTATTATAGTAGTTATATTCTTGCACATAGGAGAAGTATTATAGTAGTTATATTCTTGCACATAGGAGCAGTATTATAGTAGTTAAAATTTTTGTACATAGGAGCAGTATTATAGTAGTTATATTCTCTTACATAGGAGGCAGTATTATAGTAGTTATATTCTTATACATAGGAGGCAGTATTATAGTAGTTCTATTCTTGTACATAGGAGGCAGTATTATAGTAGTTATATTCTTGTAAATAGGAGCAGTATTATAGTAGTTATATTCTTATACATAGGAGGCAGTATTATAGTAGTTCTATTCTTGTACATAGGAGCCAGTATTATAGTAGTTATATTCTTGTAAATAGGAGCAGTTTAGTAGTTATTTGTAAAGGAGGTATTCTAGTTTTCTTGCACATAGGAGGCAGTATTATAGTAGTTATATTCCTGTACATAGGAGCAGTATTATAGTAGTTATATTCTTGTACATAGGAGCAGTATTATAGTAGTTCTATTCTTGCACATAGGAGCAGTATTATAGTAGTTATATTATTGTACATAGAAGTATTATAGTAGTCATATTCTTGTACATAGGAGCAGTATTATAGTAGTTATATTCTTGTATATAGGAGCAGTATTATAGTAGTTCTATTCCTGTACATAGAAGCAGTATTATAGTAGTTATATTCTTGTACATAGGAGCAGTATTATAGTAGTTATATTCTTGTACATAGGAGCAGTATTATAGTAGTTATATTCTTGTACATAGGAGGCAGTATTATAGTAGTGATATTCTTGTACATAGGAGCAGTATTATAGTAGTTATATTCTTGTACATAGGAGGCAGTATTATAGCAGTTATATTCTTGTACATAGGAGGCAGTATTATAGCAGTTATATTCTTGTACATAGGAGCAGTATTATAGTAGTTATATTCTTGTATATATGAGGCAGTATTATAGTAGTTATATTCTTGTACATAGGAGTATTATAGTAGTTATATTCTTGTACATAGGAGGCAGTATTATAGTAGTTATATTCTTGTATATAGGAGGCAGTATTATAGTAGTTATATTCTTGTACATAGGAACAGTATTATAGTAGTTATATTCTTGTACATAGGAGGAAGCATTATAGTAGTTATATTCTTGTACATAGGAGGAAGCATTATAGTAGTTACAGTGCCTTGCGAAAGTATTCGGCCCACTGGAACTTTTCAACTTTTTGCCACATTTCAGGCTTCAAACAAAAAGATAGAACATTTTACATTTTTGGTGAAGAATCAACAACAAGTGGGTCACAATTGTGAAGTGGAACGAAATTTATTGGATCATTTAAACTTTTTTTATAATAATAAAACTGAAAAGTGGGGCGTGCAAAATTATTCGGCCCATTTCCTTTCAGTCCAGAAGTTGATCTCTGATCTCTGAATGATCCAATGTTGTCCTAAATGACTGATGAAGAGAAATAGAATCCACCTGTGTGTAATCAAGTCTCCGTATAAATGCACCTGCTCTGTGATAGTCTCAGGGTTCTGCATCATGAAGACCAAGGAACACACCAGGCAGGTCCCTGATACTGTTGTGGAGAAGTTTAAAGCCGGATTTGGATACCAAAAGATTTCCCAAGCTTTAAACATCCCAAGGAGCACTGTGCAAGCGTCATATTGAAATGGAAGGAGTATCAGACCACTGCAAATCTACCAAGACCCGGCCGTCCCTATAAACTTTCATCTCAAACAAGGAGAAGACTGATCAGAGATGAAGCCAAGGGGCCCATGATCACTCTGGATGAACTGCAGAGATCTACAGCTGAGGTGGGAGAGTCTGTCCATAGGACAACAATCAGTACAACACTTCACAAATCTGCCCTTTATGGAAGAGTGGCAAGAAAAGTGGCAATTTTGCACGCCCCACTTTTCAGTTTTATTATTACAAAAAAAAGTTTAAATGATCCAATAAATTTCGTTCCACTTCACAATTGTGACCCACTTGTTGATTCTTCACCAAAAATGTAAAATGTTCTATCTTTTTGTTTGAAGCCTGAAATGTGGCAAAAGGTTGAAAAGTTCCAGGGGGCTGAATACTTTCACAAGGCAGTGTAAGTACCTGGCACTCTAGGGCATGTTGAGGAGATGTCCTCAAGCTTATTTTTTTTACCTATGGGTTGCTCTCTTACCCTGTTGTGCTCCCTGTTCTGGTTCCCCGCCCTGTCTACTAATCCATACCGTTACAGGGAGAAGACGGCCATGTTTCTCAGGGGGTGTCACAGCTGTGTCCTCCTTCCTGTACAGATGGTATGAATTAGTATACACGGTGGGAAACCAGAACGGGGGTACAACAGGATCTCCATCTTTCTGATCACAGCGGGCTGCCCTCCGTCTCCCCCAGCAGGGGGCAGGGCTTGGTTCCTGTATTAATACAGTATAGCCCCTCTTCTAAATCCTTTTTTGGGTGCCTTCCTCTCCAGGTGTTCCCGTGTTTCCTTCTCCCAGAGCACCACCTCCCTAATTGTTCTCCATATATTCTCTAGACCAGGACTACTGAAAAGGCGGACCATGGTCCAAATCTGAACCTCAGTCCCCAGCTGTCTGGACCCCCGCATGTTCTGATCTCAAATGTATCTGTGCCATCAGGACACAAACTGATATGTGGGGGATCTGTAGATGACACTGTTATGGGGGATCTGTGGATGACACTGTTATGGGGGATCTGTGGATGACACTGTTATGGGGGATCTGTGGATGACACTGTTATGGGGGATCTGTGGATGACACACTGTTATGGGGGATCTGTGGATGACACTGTTATGGAGCATCTGTAGATGACACTGTTATGGAGCATCTGTGGATGACACTGTTATGGAGCATCTGTAGATGACACTGTTATGGAGGATCTGTGGATGACACTGTTATGGGGGATCTGTGGATGACACTGTTATGGGGGATCTGTGGATGACACACTGTTATGGGGGATCTGTGGATGACACTGTTATGGGGGATCTGTGGATGACACTGTTATGGGGGATCTGTGGATGACACACTGTTATGGAGGATCTGTGAAGGACACACTGTTATGGGGGATCTGTGGAGGACACACTGTTATGGGGGATCTGTGGAGGACACACTGTTATGGGGGATCTGTGGAGGACACACTGTTATGGGGGATCTGTGGAGGACACACTGTTATGGGGGATCTGTGGAGGACACACTGTTATGGGGGATCTGTGGAGGACACACTGTTATGGGGGATCTGTGGAGGACACACTGTTATGGGGGATCTGTGGAGGACACACTGTTATGGGGGGGGTCTGTGGAGGACACACTGTTATGGGGGGGGTCTGTGGAGGACACACTGTTATGGGGGATCTGTGGAGGACACACTTATGGGGGATCTGTGGAGGACACACTTATGGGGGATCTGTGGAGGACACACTGTTATGGGGGGATCTGTGGATGACACACTGTTATGGGGGGATCTGTGGATGACACACTGTTATGGGGGGATCTGTGGATGACACACTGTTATGGGGGGATCTGTGGATGATTCACAGTTATGGGGGGATCTGTGGAGGACACACTGTTATGGGGGATCTGTGGATGACTCACAGTTATGGGGGGATCTGTGGAGGACACACTGTTATGGGGGATCTGTGGATGACTCACAGTTATGGGGGGATCTGTGGATGACACACTGTTATGGGGGGATCTGTGGATGACTCACAGTTATGGGGGATCTGTGGATGATTCACAGTTATGGGGGGATCTGTGGATGACACACTGTTATGGGGGGATCTGTGGATGACTCACAGTTATAGGTAGAGGTTGAACTATATTATTATTTGCATCTCTGAACCCTGCAATCTGGAACCTGTTGTATGTCTCTAGCTTTGCAGCAATGCTCCATCAAGGCGCCCATGAATGTAAAGTGCTGGGTAGCTATTTTCCAACGTGCCAGGTATCTACTTATGAAAGTTTATTGATTTGGGGGGGTTAATAATAGGACGGTTTTATTTTATAATTTAGGTTTCATTTCTGAAAGTGTAAAAACTGCCCTGGCAGGACACCGCGGACTTGTCTCTATCACCTTTAAATACATTTAACTGCTGCGGTAGCCTCATGGAAACTGCTAGAAAGCTCAATACTGCCATCTAAAGGAAATGCCACACTTCCATAATAGCACCTGGGCTTAAAGGGAGCTTCACCAGGAAATTCCCAGGCACACTGCCTTGTAGGGCTAGCTCACCTGAATGTAATGGTACCTTTCACTTAGCGATCCGTTGCTTCATTCTAGAGAAAACGTACTTTGAATCCATATGCAAATAAGCAGTTAAGTGCACTAAGGGTGGGCCCAAGCCATTCTGTGCACCCTTGGTCCTCCTGCTTCTTCTGTCAGCCCCTTCCTCCTGATAGGCAAGGGCAAGTTCCTTTATAGCCATCTCACTGGGCCCTGTCAATCAGAAGGGAGGGGCTGGCAGAGGAAGCAGGAGGAGCAAAGGTGCACAGAGTGACCTAGAACCGCCCTCGGTGCACTTAACTGCTCATTGGCATATGGATTCAAAGTTCTTTTTCTACAGAATGAAGCTACAGATGGCAAGTGTAAGGTATCATTACGTATAATCACTGGGGGACCAACCACTGTGACCCCACCGATCAGGAGAACAAAGAGTCCCCATGTAAATAGAGTGGTGCTGCCCATGCGTGACCACCTGAGATGCACTCCATACACATGGGGACCTCTGCGCTCCTGCTCGGTACTGGTCCCAGTAGTTGGAAACCCCAGCGATCATGAAATATTGCAAAAATGCTAGAAATCATGTTTGCCCAAGGGGCTCACAGCAGTCAGGACAAATGCTTGTCCACCTCCCTATCATTCAGGAGGACAGCGGCATCCTTCTGATGAAGAGAATGGAGAGCGGTCATTAGACAGCAGCACTGATTATAGCTATCGGCGCCCTCTGGCGTTCGCTCCATGTATAGTCCATGTCAGCTGTGCACAACCGGCTACTGATGGCTGATGCAAGGCTTCTTTCTTTGGTCTTCCTGGAATCCCTTTGTCATACTCCGCCCCCTCAGCATAACACAGTGCATCAGTGTTATTCAGAGTGCTCCTTTAATATTACATTTATGACATATCCCCCCCCCCCCATGTCTTCTATACAAAAAAAATGTCTGTTGTAGTCTATTAGTCCCTCACAAGTCCCATCAGTGATAAATCCAGGAGGGAACATCAAACCTATATGTACAGGTTGCTTTGGACTTCAATGGTTGTCACAGTTTTCTTCAGAGTTTCTTCAATTATTTCAGATTTCTAAAAAAAAAAAATTAAAAAAATAAAGGCAGTTCATTGTGTGATTTTTTTCCCATCTTAAAGGGACACTTCCATTTCCTTTTAATTTCGGCAGTACATACAAAATTTTGTAGTCACACATAAGATCTCCTATATAGATAAGTAGTCCACTGTGAGTTTACTGCTGCTGTGAGGGGAAGATGTGCAGAGTAATCCTCATGATAATAGTAGGTGTAGAAGTGGGATAAGAGTATGACAGCCCTATTGTTCTGTTCTCTCGATTGGCCTAGATAAAGATGCCCACATAGGAGCACTGCATTGATCAGGGTAATGTGTGATGCTCCAATAGAGTCACTACAGGGGGATCTCTCTGGTCACAGTGATGGTCTGACAGAGAGAGTTAAGTGAGACTGTCTACTGAGTTAAAAGTTCACACAAAGAGGAAGTTAAAGAGCCAGGACAGGAAGTAGTATACAAACAAAAAATTATATCCAAAAAGCCATCCATCCGATTTAAAAAAAAAAAAGACTGTATAAGACATACTTTTTAGCAAGAAAAAAATCTTGCTAAAAAATGTCTGCATCTTACAGTCCAGCAGTGCCAGACCTCCCTGACTGCATCCTTCATGATCTAGCAGAGCGCTCATACCGAGCTTTGTCTGATCAGTGGGAGAAGTGTGTGTGATCTGAGTGAGATCAATGCAGGCAGGAGAGATCTGTGATAGTAAATATCTCCAGGCAAAGGTCCTCCCCTTCGCTCTGTACTGCAAGGACCCTCCATGATGTCACCGGTGGGTGGGGCCAGATATGAAGTGCATGAAAAGGAGTAAAACCGATTTCTACTGTTAAAGAGGTACACTACAGGTATGTCTATTACTGAAAATGTACCCTATTTCTATGTGTGTGCATGTAGCAGAGCTGTGTATGTTGCATAGCTGTCTATGTAGCAGGGCTGTGCTTGTCAGGTGTGTATGCAGCAGTGCTGTGTGTGTAAGTTACTAACATTGGCCTCTACACTTATTAAACCACCAGGGAAGCTGTTTTTTGTAATGTCTTGTTTGTCTAAACCTGGGGTGTGTCTTAAAGTGCAGAAAATATGGTACATAGAATATTCACATACAGGCTGTTAATACAAGAAGCAAAATGATAGAAGTGTCATCTCTAAATATTCACATTACATGCCGCAAATGCCTGATAGATGCGGCTCCTGGAGGAGGAGGGGGTCCAGTGACGTTCTCCCCACTGAACTCATTATCTATGGATGGCCATGTTCCTAACCTTTACATGATCAGGAGAATGGCCGGTTCCATAGTCCTGTAATTACATCTGAGCTCTGAGATACAGTGATCAACAATACAATTGCTAGAATAACAGTCGCCTATGCAGATTTTTACTTCCACAGTAAGTGGTTCTCAAGACAAGCAATTGCACTGCAACTGCCACTGGTCCTGGACGGGGCACGCTGTGTGCTAATCCTGTAACTTCTCATAGTGTTGGGTTGTTTCTTACATCCCGCAGGTCTTACCGCAGCCAGGCGACTCATGTTCTGACAGGACAACACGGGGCGAAACGCTTCTATTGTGACTGTGTCCAGTTGGGCGATATCCGTGTAGCACCGGT
The DNA here is from genome assembly GCA_900303285.1 of Rhinella marina. Classification (NCBI taxonomy): domain Eukaryota; kingdom Metazoa; phylum Chordata; class Amphibia; order Anura; family Bufonidae; genus Rhinella; species Rhinella marina. Next base: position 277,188 of record ONZH01022800.1, on the reverse strand, counting down.
AGAACGCGGCCGGGATCCCCCACACCTGACAATACGACATCACTGGAAAAGAAATGGTGTACTTTAAGGGTTAATAGTCCAGAATGTAATACGAGACAATGAAAACTATAAGATATCTCAAAGCTTAACTACTCCCCCTCCCTGCACAATTTCCACTGCAAAGGTCACAAGGTGCTCGACTCATGTGTATGTCCAGACTATCCGCTGATAGCAGATGTTGGGGAAGGAAGGATCAGGCATACACCACACCAGCCACTGAACTGCCTACATAGCAGCCCCCAGTTTGCTGCCTCCCCACAACCGTATAGTGCATCCCCTGCTGACAGGCAGCTGATTAGACATGTGGCAGCAACTCTATGCAGATTCCTAGCAAGGAACGGGACACTTATAGAGGCGTCATCTGGCGGAACTAATGGGATCAGTAATCCAGAATACCTGCCGCAGGCAGCCCGTCCACGATATTCGGCTGCTCCAGGTAGCTGCACGGGGTGTGGTCCGTGTACTGCTTCGTCGTCACCACTTTCAGAAATGGGACCGGCAGATTGTGTGTGGATTCTGCAGTTTTATAGTCTGTGACTGGACATGTGGAGAGGACGGTCACCTTGAGGCCGGATGTCGGTAGACAGCAGAAAACCTGGAAGAGACAAAAAAAAATGAACAAAGTTATACAAGTGCGGAGGTGACCACCAGTATGGCCACGTGACCTAGTCTCCCTCTCCAGTATGATTGAAGGCAGATCTACCATGAACAGGGCTGTGGAGTCAGAGTCGTGGAGTCGAGGTCGGTCACCATTTTGGTGGAGTCGTGGTCGGTATAAAATGTATAAAATAAAATATATAATGAAGTAGTACATTTAGTTCAGTGCTGAATATATTTTTATAAGAATTTGTGAAAATGATGAAATGTCCTATAAATGTCTGATCTAAGCCGATCTGAGGTCTGATGGGGGCACATTCTATTGATCTGAGGTCTGATGGGGGCACATTCTGCTGATCTGAGGTCTGATGGGGGCACATTAAGCCGATCTGAGGTCTGATGGGGGCACATTCTGCTGATCTGAGGTCTGATGGGGGCACATTCTATTGATCTGATGGGGGCACATTCTGCTGATCTGAGGTCTGATGGGGGCACATTAAGCCGATCTGAGGTCTGATGGGGGCACATTAAGCCGATCTGAGGTCTGATGGGGGCACATTAAGCTGATCTGAGGTCTGATGGGGGCACAGTAGGCTGATCTGAGGTCTGATGGGGCACAATACGCTGATCTGAGGTCTGATGGGGGCACATTCTGCTGATCTGAGGTCTGATGGGGGCACAGTAGGCTGATCTGAGGTCTGATGGGGGCACAGTAGGCTGATCTGAGGTCTGATGGGGGCACAATACGCTGATCTGAGGTCTGATGGGGGCACAATACGCTGATCTGAGGTCTGATGGGGGCACAATACGCTGATCTGAGGTCTGATGGGGCACAATACGCTGATCTGAGGTCTGATGGGGGCACATTAAGCCGATCTAAGGTCTGATGGGGGCAAGGGACTGTTAGTTTAGTGATGTAAAAGCTGGGGACAGATTTCCTTTAACATAGGAGTCCCCTTTTTTACTCCTATTAATCCTATATTTTACTGCATTATGTGGTAGAGTATTTACACTAGGGTATGTAGAAAGTCTATTGTACTGTACTTAACAGCATAGATGATCTAGCAGTTTATATAGTCATCTTGCTAATACAGTATTATAACCACAACTAGTAGTATGTGCCTGTGAAGTTGGAAACGTGCGTTTGGGAAGCCAATAAGTTGGGTGCCCACTCAAGTATGTTTCGCCCCCCCCCATGTGCTGAACCTCTAGCTACGCCTCTTATTAGGCCCTAAGTGAGCTGTACCCAGAGAAGCCTGATAGATTACAAACTGTTTTTGTCATGACCTATCTGTCCTATTGATTTTATGCAAATTTGTTTAAAGTTATCACTTAAACATGCTCCATGTATGAGGGAGTAGGAGTCGGGGTGAGGGGAAATTGAGGAGTCGGAGTCGGGGGTTTGGCTTACCGACTCCACAGCCCTGACCATGAAGGTCACTAAGGGAGTGACAACCACAGTAGGACCTGTCATGATGACCTTACAGGTTGTCACTCAGCTGTCCCAACAACAACCCGAGTAGTAACATACACCAACACTAGGGGCAGCCATATCTTAAAGGGGTTTTCTGTTAAATACTGATGACCTACCCTCAAGATAGGTCATCAACATCAGATCAGTGGGGATCCAGCCCCCACACTCTAACCAATCAGCTCAGTCGGTCTGCTGCCAGTTCTGGAAACTATACAGTGGATGGGACTGGAAGAAGAAGAAGCATGCTGTAGTTTTCGTCCGGCCGCCTCTCTGCATGTTTGCTATGCTGTGGCCGGACCTCTGGCCTGCCCTCATTATAGTGAATGGGACTGGAGCGGACTTCTGGTGGCACAGTGGGCTAGCAGCAGCACGGATCCGGCAGGCTGTTCCCCCGCCAGCACAGCATGCCAGACCCTGCTACCGCAAGTGTGAAAGTTGTCTAAGATGCACTTTCCCACCCCCCAAAGTGGAGGAAAAATGTCAGTGCATCTTATGTGGAGAATACTGATGCATCCTTCCATTATGGAAGCGCTCATTAGTACAGGGGGTCGGGGGAGCGCTTGGAGAGAACCAAGAGTACTTACCGCTCCCTGGTCGTCTGCCGGCGCCGCGCGCTGTGTAACATTGGGTCACAGCACAGAGCGGCAGGAAGAGCGATGGATCTCAAGAGCAGCAGCCAAAACAGGAGAGGCAAGTTGATTTATTTGTGTCTGATCTGACGTCTTCTTAACACTGGGGGTCTGATCTAAGGTCGGTCTGGAGCTTTCAGCTGCAGTTTAATTAACACTCAGGGTCTGATCTGAGGTCTTTTTGGGGGTGTGATATGAGGTCTTATTAACCATGGGGAGGTTGAAAAATGGAAATGTTTTCCTCCTCTAAAACCTAGGTGCATCTTATAGGGCGAAATATACGGTAGTCATGTCACTAAGGGGTTAAAAAATGCACTCATGTCCCCCTGAACTGTGCACCAACTACATTTACATTTACTAAGTGACATTTTCGGGAGGATTTTTCCAATTTCAGCGTGACTGTTGATTGGTTAATATCCAGTCCCAACCAGGAGCTTCTGTAGCCCGAATACTACATGGGCTTGTTCCAATTAACTCCAGCAGGATATATACCACATCCCGGATAAATAATATAGTCTCTCACCTTCTCGCACCACTGGAACTGCTGATCTTCTGCCACATAGGACTTACAGAGACAGAGCATCACCTGAAACAGAAGGAACCCAATAAAATGGGGACAAGCAATTGGGTGACTCCAGCTGAGCTGCAGTGTCTATTGGGGGTCTGAGGTAGTCTGAAATCTACCTCGTCTCATCAGAAGCTCAGGCTGCTACTGTGACCCTCCCTCATAGTTTATACTGCAGCTCTGCTTGTTCAGATTGGCTGCTGTGTATGAACATAAGCCCACCATCATTATCCATAAACTGATGCTGGAACTTACGGAGGGATCAGTGACTGATCGGTAGAAAACACAAGATGATGGAGAAGTTGTTGCATCACTTCTGGGAGTGTGGTCTCGACATCGCTCATTCCATAATTTGATATGGCCGGCGACTTCCCAGCTCCCAGAGCTCAGGATATAAGTTGACAAAAACCCTGCAAACAGAAATATATCTATATTATCCAGCAGTACCATTTCCTACCATTTTGCTGCCGTAGAGTGTGTGTAACTCCTTCACCTAGCTGGCTGTGCTGCTGCTCGTGACACAGATCAAACAGAACAATACTCCTGGGTGCTTTGGCTCTCTCTGCTCTCCCCCTCCCTTCTCTTAGTGTTAAGATGGCCATACACATAAGACAGAAGTAGGAGGATGGATGGAGAACCCTGAGCGAACATCTGGGGAACAATCGTTTTGCTGGTGCTGCCATACACATCATAGTCCTTGTTGGTCATTATAATGATTCATACATGTACACGGACACCAGGCGAGGCAGGAACCATCGTTCTGGAAATGTTCATTCACAGAAAGATATGGTTCCTGACCTAGTAGCGAGAACAAAAATGCTAAGTACAGTGGACTTCTTTCCAGATGAAGGTCTGTGATTGGTCGACTAAGATGATGGGTCATTGATAAAGGCTATGAACACCTTCCAAGGCAATTATTTTTATTAGTGCATTTTACTCATTTTGGGCTAAAAATCATTTTTTCAGTTGGTGTTTATTAAAAAGTTTCAGCAGTTTTTGCCCTACAGGGATAAGTTTCAGCCCAGAGTATCATACTTTCAGCAAGTCCTGTCATATCCCTGTTATGCTGGCTGGATGTATAGTCCTTATCTCTGAACTCCCAACAGCTCATAAACACTCAATATAGCTAAATGTGTATCTAACTGATAAGACAATGGCTTAAATGAGTATTTAGCAGCCATCAGAAGTTCAGAGATAAGGGTTATACGTCCAGCCGTCAGAACAGGAACATGATGGGTAGGGCTGAAACGATTATTTAAATCAATTGAGTAATCGAGTACATCGAGGATTCGTTTGTACCATATGACCACGGAGCGCGAGTGAAGCGCTTGCTATTACTCACCACTCTGTGGTCTCCCACCGGCCGGCACCGCTCTGCACTGTCCTGACGTACACACATCGTCAGGATGTAGTGCACGTAAGCGCTATGTGACGTCAGGTCCCAGTGCATCACGTGAACAAGTGGATGGAAGAGCTGTGGAGTGTCGGCGGCTCCATCAGCAGGAAAGGTAAGCATTTGATTTGAATGGCGCTGCGGCTGGAGACTAATGGCTAGGAGGCGGAGTGGGGGTAATTGATGGCAGTGGGGAGCAACTGATGGCACTAGGGGAGGAACTGATGGCACTGTGATGCTGTGAGGAAGAGAAAGGAGACAAGAAGGAGGTCACAGATGAAGTGGCAGGGTCCACCAGCAGCACAGAGTATTTCAGGAGAGGAGCGCACTTGCTCCCTCATGATTGTTAATGAGTATATAAGTACATATAACTGCTGCCGTACCTGTGGCGTTGTCCCCGACACCTAGGATTAGGCTGGAGCAGGACAGTCTATGGTCGGCAGTCTTCTCCATGGCTGTGCTGGTCTCACAGCTCCATGTGAGGGTCACTTCCCTGCAGAGACGACACAGGAAGTCATTACCAATCAGTACCGATGTGTCAAGACTGGCACCTGTAGCCATGGCCCAGGGTACCCACTTACCAGTCCCAGATCCAAAGCCCCTTTATACATTAAAGGCTATGTACACCTTTGGAGGCATTTTGTTAATTATTGCATTGTACTCATTTTGAGTTAAAAAAAAAATAATTAAATTGGTCTTTTCCCTGTACAGAACTGAGATGCTCTAGTAGCACTCTTTGGATTTGATAGGCTCCTTATCTCTGCTCTCTGAGCTTATAAACACTCATTATAGCTCAGTTCTTTTCTTACTGGTAAGAATGTCGCTTAAAGGGGTTCTGCAGTTTTTAAAAATTGATGATCTATCCTCTGGATAGATCATCAGCATCTGATCGGCGGGGGTCCGACACCCAGGACCCCTGCCGATCAGCTGTTTGAGAAGGCAGCGGCGCTGCAGGAGCGCCGCTGCCTTCTCTGTGTTTACCGCAGGCCAGTGACGTCACGACTACTATCACTGGCCTGGGCGGGGCTAAGCTCCATTCATGTGAACAGAGCTTAGCCCCGCCCAGGCCAGTGATACTAGTCGTGACGTCACTGGGCCTGCGGTAAACACAGAGAAGGCCGCGGCGCTCCTGCAGCGCCGCTGCCTTCTCAAACAGCTGATCGGCGGGGGCCCCGGGTGTCGGACCCCCGCCAATCAGATGCTGATGATCTATCCAGAGGATAGATCATCAGTTTTTAAAAACTGTAGAAACCCTTTAAATAAGTGTTTATTGCCTCTTAGTAGTTTAGAGATAAGGTTTATTAGATGACCAGCACAAAGTGAAAGTGAAAGTACCAGTCACACACAGTGACTCCTCTGCACAGTAGGATCAAGAAATGACAGCCCAATATACACATTAAATATTCCAGGTAAAGGCGGTGCAGCAGTGACCCATGCAGCAAACCCTCACTGCTGCGGTTTGGGGTGACCTCATTGGTTCTTATGGTAAAGTTGATATTTTTAATGTGTTTTGGCTATAAAAAAAACATGAGGCCAATAGGACCAAATTGCAAAACTGTGAAAAAGTATGGAAAACCGCTTGTTTCTGTGAACAGTGCCTTACACTGCAGCTGACCCCCCCAAAAAAAAGAAAATAATTGAGCGCTTCTGCAACATGGTGCGTCATCATGCAACTTGAAAATTATAGAAAAATCGCATGCAACAAAAGTCACTTGTATGACCCGAGCCCAGTCCTGATTCACAGTGATGCTATTGTAACGAGGCTGTGCAGCGAGATGTGAACAGTCACCTTTTCTTTGCTAATTCCCTCCTGATCTCCTTGTCCTCTTCATCCAAGTCTTCTTCTCTTTCTTCTTCTTCTTCCTCCTCCTCCTCATCTTCCTCCACAGCCCTGGAGAACACAGGTACAACCTCCCCAAAGAAGGTAGCCATGTCTATCGCGGGCAGCAGGAAGTGGCTGTGAGCAGCATGACACAGACTTCGTGTAGGAGGGATCAAATCTCCGCTCGCACCGCTAGAGGGAAGCCTTGAGTCACGCTGCTCCGCAGAAAACAGGTTTATTTTGTAGTAACTAACAGTCCGCACTATAGGGCGCCAGAACACCACACTGCTGATTGTGACTGAAAACTACCGCTAGAGGGAGCCATAAATCATACACGGATTCGCGCTGCGCTAACCATGAATTGACACTAGAGGGAGCTAGAACACCACGCTGCTGATTGTGACTAAAAACTACCGCTAGAGGGAGCTATAAATCATATATGGATTTGCGCTGCGCTAACCATGAATTGGCACCAGAGGGCGCCAAAACACCACGCGCGGCTGCTGACTGTGACTAAAAAAACTACCGCTAGAGGGAGCCATAAATCAAACAGGGATTCGCATTGCGCTAACAATGAATTGGCACTAGAGGGAGCCCGAACGCGGCGCAAGGTGTCTCTTTGTGTATGATGCGCAGAAACTACCGCCAGACTTATAAACAGACCAGTGCATGCAGTAACCTGACCCTGGCACTAGAGGGAGACAGAACATCAGATGTTGCTGCCGCTGACTATATTGCTTATAAAACCATTATACATGCAGATTGTTGTAGTAACCGGCAGTTAACACTGGAGGGAGCCGTAAGGCAAAACTATACACGCAAAGATTCGCGTTGTAGCAACCAGTAGCTGACACCTTGGGGAGGGCGAATACCACGTGGGCTCCAGAGGGAGAACTTAGGCACCAACATACACAAAGGGATTCGCGTTGTACTGACGAGCAGCTGACACCAGGGGGAGGCCGAACACCACCCGCGGCGCATATCTATGCGTATATATTCGTGTTGTACTAACCAGCATCTGACACTAGAGGGAGACAGAATACCAGGCTATTGGGCGAGAGAGCACAGTGGCTGAATGCATAGAATATTACCAACGCCCACCACTAGAGAGAGACTCGGATTTTGTGTGTACCGAAATAATGTAATAATGACGACTGGCCGCAAGAGGGAGCCCATACCACTGTGTGGAGAACTGTAGCGCTGCATCTGATTTGACAAGTTTAACCCCTTTTCTGCCAAGCAGGTTTTGGGTTTTTTTTTTTAAGCTCCTTGACGTAGTGGACCATATGAAGCCTCATTCACACGTCAGTCTTTGGTCAGTGATTTCCGTCAATGATTGTTGAGTGAAAACCAGGATTGGAGCCTCCACAGACATAAGGTATAAGGGAAAGATCTGCAACTGTTCTGTGTTTAGAGCCACACCTTGTTTTGGCTCAAAATCACTGACCGAACACTGATGTGTGAATGAGACATAAGGGTTTATGTTGTTTCTGGGCAGGTTGTATTTTTGCGTAGAACTACAGTATTTAGGGGCACATCTAAAGGAAGCTGAAGTTGGTTTCTTATTCGCATCATTTGTATTTTTGGGGTTTTTTAAATGAATTTTGAGGAGACTTTATTCCAATTAACAGAAAAAACTGCGGTGAGCGGTCCTTAAAGTAAATCAGTTAAAAGCTGCATTAAAATAAAAACGATGGGCATCAAAGTGGTCACAAAAAAAGTGTAATTTAAAGAATTAAGTGAATTTTGTCCAGTGATCTTGCACTGCCAACATACAGAGGATGATGTCCTGCATCAGATACAGTGGAGATCAAACTGGTCCAAACAGGTTATGGGCGTGAAAACTAGCCTCAAAATGGGCAGACGGACACTTTTCTCTTATTTGAATAAGTATCTGGTGTTTTTAAGGGTTACATTGAAATCGGCCCACTGGGAAATTGCCCTGTAGGATATATGGCACGTCTGCCTGACTAGTTATACAACCAAATCAATGTAGCACCGAGCTGTCAGTGTAGCTGAATTGAAGCCTAGAGGGGTCCAGCTACCATACATAATGCTACCCCACACCATAATCCCAGGAGTAGGACCGGTGTGACGTTCCCTCGTGAAGACCTTTTCATGGTGTTGTCCACATGGTCTCCAAACCAATATCCGGCATCCAAGACAAAAGCAGGACTGATTGCTGAAGAGGACAGACCTCCATAGCCTTTGAGAGCAGTGGTGTGGGGACAAAACTGAACTGAAGACAACGGAATGCTCCTAAAAGCATTCCGTTCCGTCTTCAGACCGGAGAACAAACCGCAACATGCTGCGGTTTGCACTCCGGTCCAGGCATCCACACCAAGACGGATCCGGAATGAGCCCCAATGCAAGTCAATGGGGGTGGATCAATGGGGGTGTGACCATAATGGTAACCGGATCCGCCCTCTATTGACTTTCAATGGAGTTCATTACGGATCCGGCTACACATAGACACATAAACATACACACACATATAGACATACAAACACACATACATACTTACATGCTCCCCGGCAGGTCTTCGGAGCGTCGGAGGGACAGGACGGCGCGCACAGGTGACGATTCCACCAGGCGCCCAGCAGAGGGCGCTGTGGGGAATCGTGACCTGTGTGAGCCGTCCTGTCCCTCTGACGCTCCGAAGACCTGCCGGGGAGCATGTAAGTATGTATGTGTGTTTGTTTGTCTATATGTGTGTGTATGTTTATGTGTATGTATATGTATGTACTGTGTGACATGTGTGGGGCCGGAGCGCGGTTCCGGCTCCACACGTCACTGCGGCAGGCCTGATCCGGCAGCACCCTTCACCTGCCGGATCAGGCCTGCCGCCAGTGTGAAAGTAGCCTAAGGGCCCTTTATACAGGTCGAAAATCTTAATTAGCGATTATCTGGCAGTGTAAATGTACCACAGATTAGACAATGAACAAGCAAAACACTCATTCATTGGGTAATCTGATCGTTTGTGCGTACACAAAAATTGTAATTTGAAGGCAGACGAGTCAGTATGGGGAAGAGTAAAGCTCCGGCTCCGAACAGTATTAGAAACAAAGTTTTATGCGAATCGACTTTGGATGTTTCATCCAAAGTCGATTCACTCATCCCTAGTAATGCCATTAGATCGAACCCCCCCAAACTCTGGAGGAGATGACTGCATGTAAATGCACCTGTCCCCTCTACCAGTGATCAACATTTCCTTTCCAATAATCTGCTGCTCTGTCATGTCAGGTAAAGGGACCCTTAGTTCAAGGAGTCTGTCCTCCTTAGTGGTCATAACTGGCACGTATTTGAAGCATCTCACACTCATCCCACAAGATTTGGACCTATTTTTGAAGTTTCATGTGGCTAAAAAACAACGTTGCTTTCATCTGGCTTTTATGCCCCTCCAAAATGCCACAGATTGGAGCTAGGTGCTGGAAGATATGATCTGCAGATCTTAGTGACACCCGCTGCTTCCTCAATTTTCATAACCTTATGGCTTGTCCTCCTTGGTATTGTAATTTCAATATTAAAGGCTATGCAATTTTGTTATTATTGCAGTTTACTCATTTTAGGCTAAAAATGATTTTTTTAATTTAAAAAATATTGAGCCATTCTGTCGCACACAGTTAAATGTTTTTCTAGCTGTATGAATCCTATTTTCACTTTGTGTCATCATCTAATAAACTTCTCTAATTTACTAAGTTTATAAACACTGATTTAAGGCCTGTATTACACAGATTATCTGACCAAACATTGGTCAGATGACCTATTACACACACAGATCTTTTATTATACACACATCACCTACTGGACAGATATTGGTCAGATAATCTGTTGCTGTAATACAGGCCCTAGCCACATTCTTATCAGTAAGATAACGATTGAGCTTTAATAAGTGTTAATATTGTCAGAGATCAGGAGGCCATCAGCTCCCTGTCTGACGGAGCAGAGAGAACATTTACATCCTGCTAATAGAGCATCTCAGCTCTGTACAGAGAAAAGGACTCTATATTTTTAATAAAGACCAATTGAAAAAACGATTTTTACCTCAAAATGAGTACAACGCAATAATAATTAAAAATATTGCCCCCAAAGGTGTACATAGCCTTTAAAGTAGTGTAGTACAGCATGCAGCATTTTTTTCCAGTTATATAGCAGACATGACTGATCCAGCCCTGTCATCATTGTCAGTAGCATAATATGGTGAATTGTCAGGTGAGCGGTCCCCAATAATCAGTGTCAGTGGCTGAGAGCTGGGGGCACCCACCGGAAAATTCACTGCTATAAGACACTAAATCAAACATCATCATTAGCAGCTGAATGAGGGAGGCTAGGGTAAGAAGAAAAAAAAAAAAGTGCAGGAGCCACAGAAGGAACAGCTGCAAAAGTGTGTAGCCAGTTATATAGTTCTGGTGGACGTGACAGCTACTCTGTAGAAGGGGGCCCCAGCCAACGTGTTAATAGACTATTGTCTACAACCTGCGGAATCAAACCATTTGCAACCTGCCTAATTCTTCTGCACAGCCATCACGTGCCTTAGTCCAGGTTTCAGCACTTCTGAATTCTACATATTGTCTACTGGTCCCCACCACTGACGCCACATACATTGCAGATACGGTGCCTTCTGGGAGAAGTGACACTTACCTGGCACATGCGCAGTGTAAGTCCATTACACAACATTATGCTAAGTGGGTGGGCTAGGATGAGAAGATGTAGGGGGCGCCTGTAGTAGACGGTGAACTGTGGGGCAGGCGGAGCGAGAGCTGAGGTACACGCCTGCTGGTTTTGCAAAACTGAACTTGACAGTTGTGCTGTTCTCTAAATACACATCATTGGGGGGCCAGGAGTTATTCATGAGAAAGATACTGGAGGAGTGGTCAGAAAGACCCTCAGAAAATAGACATTGACACACAAGAGGCTGGTGACAATAGAACAAAGGCAGGACATGCTGTGGTAGGGGGGTCTCAGATATTAAGGCAAGCTGTGTCCACAGTCTTGGATCGTGACCTGACCTCCTGCAGTCCTTGGGGTTTTAGTGCAGTCCTCAAGCCCCAGCAAGGGACCACGTGTAGTTCTACAACTGTTCCACCATTCAGGAGACTTTTACCTACTGTTTACCCACCAGGACGCCACCGGGCATAATGTAGCACTTGAAGACACCACAACCGTTAAGATTTCTGTGCCTCTATGAGATGAAATAATGCCTATAGCACTCCAGTGGAGCATAACCCACCAGTAAGTCTCTTCAGAGCCCTCACATACTGGTAGCTTCTGATGATCTCAGATCAAAGCCCCCCTCCCAAACAGCACCTGTACGTGGGGGTGTAGCTAAAGGCTCAAGAGGGGCAAGAGTCCAGCTTGGGCCCCTCTTCCCTCAGGGAAGCACATAGGTGAAAACAGCACCCAGTGTCTTCTTATGTGACACAAGGGTCTCTGGGCCCCCTCACGCTCTTAGGCCCGGTAGCAACTGCTACCTCTGCACCGGCTACGCCCCTGGTTGTAGGGTGGCCCCAGGAACCTTAAAGGGATATTCTGGTTATGTTACGTTATCCCCTATCCACAAGATATGGTATAATGATTAGATTGGTGGGGGTCCCGTACTCACTGCTGCCCCTGTTAAATGAACATACCGGCTGGTCGGTCATGCCCACAGCCGCTCCATTTCTATTGGCGTTCCAGAAATGGCGCTCCCATAGAAATGAATTAAGCAACTGCGTGTATGCCCAATCAGGTTCTCCTTTCACTGCAGGTGATACGGGGCCACCGTTCTTGTGATTGGTAGGGGTCCCAGTGGTAGGACCCCCACCGATCTAATCGTTATCCTCTATCCCAGTGATGGCTAACCTCCGGCACTCCAGCTGTGGTGAAACTACAACTCCCAGCATGCTCCATTCATTTCTATGGAGTTCTGAGAACAGCCAAGCAAGTGGGCATCTTGGGAGTTGTAGTTTTACCACAGCTGAAGTGCCTGAGGTTAGCCATCACTGTACTATCCTGTGGACAGGGGATAACTTAATGTAACAGGACTACCCCTTTAAAGGAACACTCTAGCCAAAACTCACACAAAGTAGAGGGCCTTAAAGGGACAGGAACATGACTTCTGTCCTTGGAATCCAAGGGCTCATTTACACCCGCTAAAGGGAACTGCTGCTTATTACAGAAGCAATCCCTTTTTAGGTCGGCGTCACACACAGCTTTTTACGCCTTTTTTTAAGTCATTATTCACCTCACTGATCCCCCACTACACTGTACTTCCTGGCTCGCCTGCTTAACCAATCACTGGACATAGTGGTGCCCCGCCTCAGACCATGATTGGCTGAGTGGACCTTTCCTGGCATACCCAGCAGCAGGGGATTGGTAGATGTAATAAGGTTTGTATTTTAGCCCTTTTAAGACCTGTGGGGAAAAAAATGTAAAAAAATTCCCTTCTAAACTGGTTTAACATTCCAGAAATACTTGTAATGCAATCAGAGGAATTATTTTTTTTTAATGACTGCATGTTACTCATTTTTGGCTAAAAACTTTTTCAGTTGGCCTTTATAAAAAATATTGAGCTGTTCTGTCACAAAGGATTACCTGTTTTTCTGGCTGTGTGACTGGTACTTTCACTTGGTGCTGGCCATCTAATAACCCTCATCTCTAAACTACTAAGAGGTCATAAACACTTAAACCACATCCTTATCAGTAATATAAGAACGGAGTTATCATGACTGTAAGGTCAGAGAGCAGAGATAAGGAGCCTGTCAGCTCCTGGTCTGACAGAAAATCCAAAGAGTGCTACTACAGCATCTCAGCTCTGTACAGAAAAAATGGCTCCGTGTTTTTAATAAAAAAAAAAAAATAATAAAAAAAAAAAGATTTTTAGTTCAAAATACGTACAATGCAATAAAAAAAATTGCCACAAAAGGTGTACATAGCCTTTAATTCTGCTGAAAACAAACTTTAACCAGTAACCAGGACCTGGCAGCTCCTCTGATATGTCCTTTTTACTAAATACTTACATTTACCCTTGAAATAAGACTGCATTCTGCTATTCCTCGATTATGCATCCTAGAAATGTATGAATAAATAGATAACAGGGTGTCCCTCAATCATCTCAGATGCTATCAATACAGTTGGCCAGTGTGTAGCAACATGACTTACTGACTAGTGAAATGGCAATTCCTACATTTCCTGGAGGAGTAACAGAGTAACCGCACAATACATAATTTTAGGAACTGTTATTTCATGCAAGTATTTACGACAGCAGATACGTCACAAGAGCTGACAGGTTGGGAGATATGACCCCCGCAGGATTGTGTCCTCTTCCCCAATGACGCCGACTGTGTCCACTACAACCAGACAAGTGAAACCCGTACAACTTTTCTTTATTCAAAATAAAGCAATGGTCTCCAAATTGCACATAAACGTTTAATTTCTCGCAGAAAATACTTTTATGTAGAATTAGATGTCAAAACGTTTCCTGTGAATACCTCCATCGTTATAGCACGCTCACGCATATGATCCGAACTGCAAACAGTGGAAAAGAAAAAAAAAAAAAAAACATCCTGGGCGTCTGACACAAAAGAGATAGCACGGTCAATGTACACTCAATGAAAAGCCAGCACCGCACACGCCGGCCCTTTAAAACAAGGGTAAACGGCGAAAATCTTGGCTCTAGGCGCTCAGTGCGGGTCTCGGCTGATCTCCCTGCGGTCAGGCTCATCTGCAGCATTTTCATCCTTTTCACTGCAACAAAACTTTCTCAAGTAGGATGGGCCTTGCCCTGAAAAACAATACCAATGTGCTGCTGGAAAGCTTTGGTTTGGATAAGTTGCTGGTGGCCTTTTATAAGAAAACAGCACCCAAAAACTAAAACCCACCCAGGTGCAGTTTACAGGCAGTCTCCTATTCTGCATGGTGCCAATATGGCAGACCTGACACCGGACAGGAGCCACCAGAGGAGCAGAAGAGTCAGATGCTCACCTCGCAGCAAAATCTGCAGTAACCCCCTGACTGTTTTGCCAGAGTGGAGCTCCAGCAGTGGGAAAAGTAGCTACCTGGAGGGGGAGGGCTGCTTTAGATGCTGCTACCTCCTGAATGGTAGCAGCTAGAAACATACAACTGGCCTTGTTTGAAAGCAGACATTCCAAGCTTTCAGACAATACTGCAATGCTGTGAATGCAGCAGAAAGTGAAAGTAAAAACAGGTTTTACTCGCGATTTCCAACTTGATTTCTAACAGTGATTTCTCCTCTGCTTCTTGGACTTTAGCTGTTATTTTGATCTTGTATGAAAGCTGGACTGTCAGCTTTCAAACAAGACCAGTTGCATGTTTATAGCTGCTACCATTGATGAGATTTCACCACCTAAAGCAGCCCTTCCCCTTCCAGTTAGCTACTTTTCACACTGCCTGAGCTGGACTCTGGCAAAACAGTTAGGGGGTTAAAGCAGTATGGCCAACTTAGGAATACCCGTCCTATGCAGCGGGGGTTATGGCAGCTGAGTGCTACACACCCATAGAAGTAAATGGCATGGGCACACGCCGCTTGTCTGTTTCCGTAACCCCAGCCACCACACACAACAGTTATTCTGACACCATGAACAGTGGATAGGGAATACCTCTTTCTGCATGCACCGACTAGGAACCTGTGTCTGCCCATCCCCCACAGCTTACATTCCCTCTCCTACTGGGCTCCTGATTACAGATTGCTGTAAATTCAGCATCCCATGGGGAATCAGCGGCCGCCTGGTCTCTCTGTGAAGATCTTTCTGCTTATTGGGAAGCAGCTACAAAAGCAACATGAATTCATGTCTGAATGTTTAGCAGAGCCATCGCCAGCCTCCACAATATGGTTATAAGGTAGACCAGTTCACCCTTGTTGGCGCCCAAATAGATCCAAAAAGAGGAAAAATACAAGTTTCATATTATACCCTCATCACTTAGGGCTTCACTGTGCAGATTTGGTTTGATCCCGCGGAGCCTTTTCGCTGATTCTTCACTTAGTTTAGTGGTATTTCTTTCTAAACTATCTGAGACATACTGGTCGCTGTGGACACGTCTTGCTAACAACCTAACTGAAAATACTGCGATCGTTAATCTGTAGCGACCAGGCTTAGAAGTGAATGTCCACCAATCAAATTCAAGATCAAAATTCACTGCCAATGAACGTATATTTATAACGTCAGCTCCAAATCACCAGTACAGATAATATGTGGCTACCTACACCCACCAGGGAGCTCACTGCATAGTGTTTCATTATTGGGTTCTATGTATAAACAGTATGCAGTGAGCTCCCCCTAGTGGCAGCTGAAGGCAGACAGCATTTTATCATTAAAATCTTTCTTTGCATGGGGGTTTGGAGCTGTGTATCAGAAAAAACAGAGCTGTTATTACTATAAAGATGTACAAATAAATTAATCCTCATGGGAACTGGACCTTAAGCAACATACTATAGGACAGACATTCACTTTAAAGGTGGATTGGCACTATGCTTAAAGGGGGTTATCCAGAAATTTCTATTGATGACCTGTCCTCTGTATAGGCCATCAATATCAGATCAGATCCAACACCTGTGGATCTGATTTTAGGAGAGGCGTCACTTCCTAGGCCATGTGACGTCACAGTATATCAGTCACATGGCCTAGTTGCCGCTCAGATCAATGGGGCTGTGCTGCAATACCAAGCACGGCCACTATACAATGTACGGCGCTGTGTTTGGAAAGCTGCTGGGCACCAGCTGCATTCACTAGAGCTCTGGTGGGTGCAGGGGCTCCCTGAATAAGGTGATCGGGGGCGCCAGGACTCAGACCCCCTATGATATGATAACGATGACTTATCCGGAGGATAAATCATTATCAGTTCCTTTATAACCCCTTTGGGAAAAGCAGCTTATTAGAAGTCTCCCCACCTCATACAGCAGTAGTAATCAGATTTTCACTAAAACAAGAAAAAAAATTAATTTAGGCAGAAAACCTCTAAGACAAATCTTTTCCATCAAAGGAAGACAAAAATCTGCAGATAAAGCATGAAATAATCTAATATTTTGCCCTGTAACAGTGGTTGCTGTACCTTTAGAATGGCCGCCTACATGTGCTAATATAACTACAGCAAAAGCTACCCGGTGCCAGCGTCATAAACGAACACTTCAGAACGACTTCACCGAAAGAAAACCGAGAGGAACGAAAGAAAAACTATGGGGAAAAAAAAGAACCTTCAGCGTGGAAGCGAGATTTCGTTACCAAAGATTTAGAATAAATTAATGGCATATACTGGATTCTGAAACGATCGCTGCATTCAAGTGTTAAACATAGATGAACTTTGTTTTTTTTTTTATAACTTTCTGCAATTCTTAAAAAAAAAAAAAAAAGTAACAGGAAAAAAAATTTACAAAACTAGAGACATCTGTAAACGTAATGTGCAAATATTAGTGTTCAATGGCCGAAACGTCAGACAGTTAAAGGAGGTTCCCGCCAGAAGCCTCGAGATTACCGAACTTTCTGTAAATGCAGACACCTTCTGCCCTCAGGTGACCGCTGCCCCGGTCGGGCGGCACAAGTTGGCATCTGTGCTGTAAATGCTTCAGTAACAAGTGCAAGTAAAGAGTCTCAATGTGGACACATTCACAGAAGAGAAAAACCAAAAAGTCTAATCCCTGAACTGGAACAACTGGTAGAGTCGGCTTTTATTTTGCGAATTAGCGGAAGAACTGCCTCGCCCTGTCGCGGGGGGAAAGCCTGTGAAGACGGGAGGCTCGAGACTGCACGCCGTTCAAGTTTTCGTCACTTTGAGCCGGGTTCTCGTCGTACCGTACTGTCCTTTTCCCCTGGTTTCGTGTGCGGATTTTCGAGCGGCGGGTTAATTTGCGGACACGCGGGCTCTCCTCTTCCTGCCAGTCCTCATCGCAGCTGCTGAGGACACGCTTCCTCTTGTGATCCTGACCTCTGGATCTGCCCGCCGTACACCCATTGTTATGGGTGTCCTCGCTGTCATCAGAGAGGGAGGACTCCGAGTCGGAGGAAACGCCATTTACATTCCCGGCTGGGGAACTCTCACTAGAGCTGGAGACCAAGGAGTCATTAGAGTCGCTTATTAACCTCTGTTTTCTCACACGCGGAGGAGGTGTGGCTTTTTTCGGTCCTTTTCTTTCAGGCGATTCACTTTCTGAATCTGACACTTCCCCGTTGCGGGGCTGAGGTAATAATCTACCCCCAAATGTGCCGCTTGGACACACATTGGTCAGAACGACTCTGCACTCCGGAGACTGAGACTTGGCTGCTTTTAGCACTGGGCGTTCCCCCTCACTGTCACTTCTTAAGCTGATCTCCTCTTCGCTGTTGTGCAGGAACCGTTTCTTTGCTCTTTCGGCCGCGGACCGCTGGGGCAGTGTTCTGCTGTTCTTGCTCGCGCTGCAGTCGCTGTCTGAAGTGGAGGCGCTGTTTTCTACATCGGACATGTTTTTGATCTTGTTGGCTGCCAGGGCAGCACATTTGCGGAGCGTTTTCTTCCGCGTTCCCTGATGACTTTTTCCAGCGGATTCAGAGTCTGATTCGGAGGAACTTGAAATTCTCCTTTTGCTGGATGCAGTTCTCCTTTGGTTATTGCCCTGAGATGCTGCGGAGAAAAAAAATGTGTTAAACATGGAATTAAATAATAGTTTGAACTCAGTAAGGCACAGCTTGGCTTATATACATGCCATAAGGTAAGTAGCAGAGTCTTCACACAACTCTGCCCCTCTATACCGCCCAGAGGGGTAGCGAGGCTTCTCATCATTTGGGGAAAATACTTTGACCTTTAAAACTGTAGGGCAAGTAAAACAGCTACTTACTGCCATCTCTGGCCCCACTAGCTACATACCTGATTTATGAAACCTATCAGAAGAGAGGTTTTAGGTAGAAGAGGCTCAAGCCTTGCACGAAAGGATGCCTGCTCCTCGGTAACACACAGCTGACATCCGGCTGCAATGGCCAGCACCAGAGTAAGGCTCCATTCACACGACCATATGTATTCCGTGTCCGTATAAAAACGGATCGGAAGACATACGGAAAGTCTTCCGTAGTGTTCCGTAATTTTGCGGACCCATTGACTTTAATGGGGCTATGGACGTGTTTTGCGGCCAAGTTTAGGACATGTTTACTATTTTTTGCGGGAGAACTTCCGTAATATACGGATGCGGAATGCACACGGTGTGCTTTCCGCATTTTTTTTCTCCTATGGAAAAATGAATGGGTCCGTATAGTTCCACATCTTATCCGCAAAAATGTCCTGCTAGAAATGTACATGATGTAATCTGTAGTGAATGTCATTTTCTTACCAGTGTCTGAATTTTTCACTTCTATCATCCTGAAGTTTCTTATCTGTGTCATGTGACCAGCAATTAGACCCACCAACTCACACATAGACTTATGTGTGGAAAGGAAGTCTATTTCTCTATGTATTCCTATGGGAGTCTCACTTTCAGTCTCATAGGAATGAATAGAGCAGTGACTGGCTTCCTGTCCTGGGTCAGTTGGAGGTCAGGGAGTTGGTCACATGACCCAGCTACAATAAGAAGAGAGTGGAAACTCTCAATTTCAGCCTCTGATAAGAAAATGACATTCACTACAGATTATATCATGTACATTTCTAGCAGGACATGGAATAAAAAATTTTTGCGGGAGTTCTTCTTTAACACCATGGTGTTTCCCACAATTTTAACAGTGATGGCCTATGCCCATGATCAGTCATCAATATCTAATCCATGGGGGTCGGACAGATTAGACTATAATGTCAATTACATTATAAGGAGGTGGTTGCTTTAAGTCAGGGATGCTCAACCTGCGGCCCTCCAGCTGCTGTAAAACTACAACTCCCACTGTGCCCTGCTGTAGGCTGTCCAGGCATGCTGGGAGTTGTAGTTTTGCAACAGCTGGAGGGCTGCAGGTTGGGCATCCCTGCGTTAAATCACTTACCTTGCTTTGAAGCAGTTGCTCGCTGTTGTCTGCCATTAGTCATTTTAGATTTCACACCATTAACCCTGTGCGACACTGAACTTGAATCAGTCTTGTTATTCCTTTCTGAGCTGGAGGAAGATGAAGAGCTGGAGGAATGTTCAGAAGCCGAGGTAGAAGAGGACGAGTCCGTTTCACTTCCTACAAAGTCAGGGAAACAGTGTTGGAATTGCAATGCCATACACTCAGTACTTAACACCTAACTGTTCTGCACCAGTCCAGCTCAGGCAGTGTGAACAGTAGCTAACTGGAGGGGGGAGGGCTGCTTTAGATGGTGATATCTCCTCAATGGTAGCAGCTAGAAACATGCAACTGGTCTTGTTTGAAAGCTCCAGTCCAGGCTTTCATAAAAGACCAATGACAGCTAAAGTCCAAGCAACAGAGGAGAAATCACTGTTAGAAATCAAGTCGGGAATAATCGGGGGTAAAAACTGTTTTTGCTTTCACTTTCAGCTGCGTTCAAAGCGTTCCGTTTCCTATCAATGATATCTTCCTCTGTCCTGAACATATTGCTTCTGAAAGCTGGGGATGTCTGCTTTCAAACAAGACCAGTTGCATGTTTCTAGCTGCTACCATTCAGGAGATATCAGCATCTAAAGCAGCCCTCCCCCCTCCAGTTAGCTACTTTTCCCACTGCTGGATCTGGACTCTGGCAAAACAGTTAGGGGGTTAAAGGGCTTGTCCTACTACAACAATTTATCCCCAGTGGTCAAACCTTGTTCACTAAAACAGGGGCCTGTGTTCTCCTGCTTGAATGGAGAAGCAGACAGGACTCAGCTTTCTCCTGCAGCCCCATAGAATTGAATGCAGTGGCAGTGTACATGCAGATCTTCCGTTCCATTCGAACAGGGGAAGTAAGGCCCCAATTCTAGTGATCGGCAAGGGCCCCAGTCGTCAGACGTCTGCCGATCAGACACTTATCCCACAGATCTCGCTCACTCCCCCTCAGAGAGGCAACTCTCTGCACGGACAAAATGCTACAAGCCTGTAACAAAAGGAATAGGAGCAAGAGATCGCCCCGTGCACTAGCAAGATGAACATGAGGGTGAAATTAAACATGGAGAGGAGTATCTAGTGAAGGTTCTGGGGAGACTGCATGCTGCATGGGCCAAGAATCCCTCTGTGAGGAGACAGTCACCAAGCAGAGCACTCCAGAGAGTATCTCCAACTGTGGATCCACCAGATAGCTGACTGCAGTGCATGTCGGTGAGCTGCTGGATCCCCTTCACATTGAATTGCATTGGGCACACTAAAAACCAGAAACACTGCAAGAATATAAAGAGAGATGGTCCAGAGAGATTGGAGAACAAACCCTGCAGGCCAAAGCAGAGAGCTGCCATGACTGTGGCAAAGAACCTCTGGAGGACAGCGATGATGGACGGAGTAGGCTGTAGTACAAAAAGTACATATACATCGAAGAGAAACTGACAGAAGGTGCCTGAAAAAGAATGAAGCTCCATACTAGAAGAAGCTAACCAAATAAGACAGTCATGTCAGGGGTAGAAGTCTGCGAACTCAGACCTGATATGCCTGTATTCTTGTCAGTCGGTGGCTAGCACCACAGCTCCAAGGCCTGGACTTCACAAGATATACAAGGCACAGAATAGTGGCAGACGGGGAACTTCCAGTACAGTAGGAAGAATCTGTTCAGCCCGCAATGTGGGGGGAAACTACTGGACTGAAGGATAAAAAGAGAAAAAACTAAACTTAGCAACATGGGACAAAACTATTGGAAGGAGGACCTGTATACGAGGCATCGGAGCAGTCTCTGAGAAAACTGGGACCAGGCGGTAAAGATTGACTAGAAGCAGAAAATACTCTGCAACAGGATAATTACTTTGTTCTATGAAGTGATAATATGGGAAAAGAAAACGGACAGATCCTGCTGACTGCTGGCACTTCTGGGTCAGAACCTGGTTCAGGCCGTGTAGCTTACTGCATTGGGTGAAGACAAAGCATCTATTGCTATCCACATACATGGCATTAATGTGGTATAGGAAGCAGCATTGTGTCGAGGGTGACCGGTGCATGCCATAAGACTGTAGTCATGCGAAATACAGGGTGCAACGTGACCACAGGTAAGCACAAAAAAAATAAATCCTATTTTCTGGCTTGTATAATTGGGGAGACACAGAAGATCATGGGACAAATTGCACCCCAAAAAACACTGAAGGATGCAGAAGGTAACTTCCTACAGGACAGGAGAGGAACGTGAAAAGGAGTCCAGCCAGAGTAGAGCAGAGACGTCATGGTGTCTTGACAAGGGCATGACCAGTAAGAGCCTTGTTCTATCGAGTTAAAGCCTCAAAAGGCCACAGAAGCTCTGGACGGACAGAAAGAGCACCACCAAAAAACAAACAAACAGGAGGATGGACGGACCTACAGAACACGTAGGAGAGAGGGGACCCTGCATGGAACCGCAGTACTCTAGAGGAAACTATACCAACACAGTATAGCATAGATTCACCGTCTCTAATGGGACTAAAGATGACCGGTGAGCTGTGTGTTATATCAGACTGGATAGGGCTGGTGCCACAAAAACAAGGGAGCTAGAAGAAAAAAAAAAAAAAAAGGTCCATGGAGAGAGTCACCTGTGGAGAGCTGTAGAGATTAAAAAAAAGAAGCACGTCTCTGCGGAGATTGAACCAGAATGATGTCGGGGAATAGAAAATCCAGAAAGTCATGAATTTGGGAAAATGCCACAACTGTGAACCCATTCCCCACATGAGTAATGTCACCATGGGAAGGAAACACAAGCACCCTGCTGAGCCGAGGCAACTGGAAAAGGAAGGAGGACCTCCAGTGTAAGAAACCTGGGCTGAAAAGACATGGGGAAGCTGACTCCATGTATTAAAATATATATATATATATCTGAATGAATGAAACCCCTGATTCTGCATGAGACCTGACCAACCCTTGCCAATGGAGATCCTAAAAATCTTGCGAGTCTATTATCTCAGTAAGAGAGAGAAATATACCAAGGCTGGGATATTTCAACAAAGAAAAAGCCTGGACTGTCCCACCAGTAAGTCCATGAAAAAATTCCAGAATGCCCTATATAAGTGCACAATGGAAGTGAGCAACTACCTCGTGACAAGTCTGATCCTCAGAAATGGGATAACCTTGCAGAGGGCTATTTGGGGAACAGTGGAGCGGCCGACTTAGCACCTTGTAAAGAGTGGTCACATGGAGAGCCCATGTACAAAAGTAAAATGTTTGGGTTAGCCTACACGGAGGTAACTGATAACAAGTGATACTCTGAATGAGCATAGACACTTCATCGTAGACAGTAATAAAGATGGCTTCAAGAGGTAGTAAGAACACTCTCAGGAACAGGCAGTTCTAACTGATGTGTCACGGTAGATACGGTGATTAGGATGGTAGAGAAGACCTCGCCATGTAAGGTGCTGTATGGATTTCTATTCTGACCTATTTAAAATAAAAACAAACCTATATTTCCTATCTCCTAAATCTAGAGTATTCACCTGACGTCATGGAGCAGCTTGCTGAGGAGTCACGTTCTCTACTTGACGCGTGGGATTTTGAGGGTGAGGAGCCGGGTGATTGTCCATTAAGGTGTCTTGAAGAGGAGATGGCTACGCTGAGGGGACTGGGAGCGCGCTCTGCTCCACTTGAGGTAGGCTGCGGTGAAGACATTTCTAAGAAACACTGGTTCATTCCATCGGACGTGGATGGCCTCGCTTGTCTGACTTTTCTGTAAATGGTGCTGCAAAGTGATAAAAATAAGTTTACACGGTGACATCCAAGAAACTATAGAAACCCTCCCCCCTCCACATACACACGTATGTGTCATTTATCCATCTGGGGCTGAAAAATCTGAATATTACTGCGGAGGGCAACAGAAAGGACAATGCCCCCTGATATGACACAGGACGGCTCTCACCTCTGTGACCTCCTCTCCTGCTGCACGTCTTTTACATGGGCTCTCTTCACTGCACGACCATCTTCAGGACTCGTGTGAGATTTCTGAGCAGCTTTGTAATCAGAGAGAATGCCTTTCATCCTCTCCTCCATAAGTGCCGACAGTCTTAATACCATACCGTATATCTAGACAGAAAAAAATGCAGCTTCTACATAGGTAAGTTCTAAGACGTACAGAACAGAAAAGAGTATTACGTGAATGGCGACATCTCAGGACATGGTAACTTACCCTGGATTTTTTATTTGGGGTGTATAGCTTTGCATTATGGAAGACTAATCTCATATCTTTACACAAGTCATAAGGGCTGCTGTAATTTCCGGCTGCCAAGGTTTCTTTGATGGTCCCAAAATCCATAGGTGTTTCAATAATGTCCTTGTAATCCTGAAAGACAATAAAAACCTTACTTAATGACCTTAAAGGGGTTGTCCCACGATAAATATTCTTCAGTTTTCAAACCAGCACCTGGATCTGAATACTTTTGTAATTGCATGTCATTACAAAATTTGTATAGCTACTGAGTTATTAAGGACCACTTAATTTCTTATTTCTTTGACCTATTCACTGAGAAGGCCGCACATGCTCAGTTTCAACTTTTAACTGTCTCCTGAGCTGTGATAGGCAGAGCTGAGACACGCCTCCTGAGCTGTGATAGGCAGAGCTGAGACACGCCTCCTGAGCTGTGACAGGCAGAGCTGAGACACGCCTCCTGAGCTGTGACAGGCAGAGCTGAGACACGCCTCCTGCGCTGTGACAGGCAGCGCTGAGACACGCCTCCTGCGCTGTGACAGGCAGCGCTGAGACACGCCTCCTGCGCTGTGACAGGCAGCGCTGAGACACGCCTCCTGCGCTGTGACAGGCAGCGCTGAGACACGCCTCCTGCGCTGTGACAGGCAGCGCTGAGACACGCCTCCTGCGCTGTGACAGGCAGCGCTGAGACACGCCTCCTGCGCTGTGACAGGCAGCGCTGAGACACGCCTCCTGCCTGCGCTGTGACAGGCAGCGCTGAGACACGCCTCCTGCGCTGTGACAGGCAGCGCTGAGACACGCCTCCTGCGCTGTGACAGGCAGAGCTGAGACACGCCTCCTGCGCTGTGACAGGCAGAGCTGAGACACGCCTCCTGCGCTGTGACAGGCAGAGCTGAGACACGCCTCCTGCGCTGTGACAGGCAGAGCTGAGACACGCCTCCTGAGCTGTGACAGGCAGAGCTGAGACACGCCTCCTGAGCTGTGACAGGCAGAGCTGAGACACGCCTCCTGAGCTGTGACAGGCAGAGCTGAGACACGCCTCCTGAGCTGCGACAGGGAGAGCTGAGAAACGCCTCCTGAGCTGCGATAGGGAGAGCTGAGAAACGCCTCCTGAGCTGCGATAGGGAGAGCTGAGAAACGCCTCCAGAACTGCGATAGGGAGAGCTGAGACACGCCTCCTGAGCTGCGATAGGGAGAGGTGAGACACGCCTCCTGAACTGTGATAGGGAGAGGTGAGACACGCCTCCTGAGCTGCAGCAGAAAAGACACTCCCCTTGAGCTGTGAACTTGAAATAAATCTAGCAGAGCCATGCATGGGGAGATCTCTGGATCCATGTGAGGTACAGGGCTGGTTCTAGCTTTATTAAAAAGAGGTTGTCATGTACTATGTGATGTCTGATTTTCATTTTTTACATTATTCGTGGGATAACCCCATTAAATGGGTTTTCTGGGATTTTAATACTGACGGCCTATCCTCAGGATGGATAGGCCTTCGATATCTGATTGGCGGGGGTCTGACATAAACAAACCTGCCGATCAGCTGTTTCAGAGTAGCTCCAGCACCTCACAGCTCCCTCCACCTTGTAGTGGATGAAGCTGGTTACTGCAGTACTGCTCCCACTGAGGTGAATGGGAGCAGTGCTGCAGTTACAAGCTCTGTCCACTACATAACAGGCGGAGCTGTGCGATTCTGGTGCAGAATTCAGGTACTAGTGCTAGGTACTACCAAACATCTGACAAGCCGGGGTGCCAGATCCTCTCCAATCAGAATGCTGGCCGTCACTATTAAAACCCCTTAAAAAATGCTTACCATGCAAACTTTTTCTAGTGTTTTTCAAGTCAAGTGGTGAAAAATGCCAGAAAAAGTGCCATACCTGTATGCCAGGCATGCCCAACCTGCGGCCCTCCAGCTGTTGCAAAACTACAATTCCCAGCATGCTTGGACAGCCTACAGCTATTAGGGCATGCTGGGAGTTGTAGTTTAGCTACATCAGGAGGGCCGCAGGATGAGCATGCCTGCTGTATGCAATGGCTGGAATGCCCATTTTCTGAGTCACTGAAAACTGTATATTTTCACTCTGCTCACATTGGGCTAAAAAAGGCAAAAATAAACAAACATTCTCTTACAGGAAACTGCTCCAGGTCCACCGGCTCCCTGAAGGGCTCAGAGTCTTCACAGTCTATTATGAAGTCCACCAGGTCCATGCAGCGGCTCTTCCAGGAATTAGCGTGGTTCTCTCCCTATCGTGATAAACAGAAGTTCTAAATGGTACCACAATGAAGTCCTGTGTATTAGGATAATCATACAGATTACATGGCTGCGCTGCAGAAAACCGTCATCTGTGCCAACCCCATACATACACATGCCGAGCTCAGCTAAACGAGTTTTCAACAGGGAGAGTGGCAGAAACTGCTGTACTGTGCAAGGAAACTGGTTGTGAAATATTGGTCCAAACAAACAAGAATTGATAGGGGCCTTAAATCATTTGGTTCGGCTGGAACGGGGAATCTACCCGAAAAGAGAAGCACTTAAAACATTCCAGAAACAATGGGAGAATTGGATAGTAAAATCTGGGTTAGCCTCTCAGGCTATGAGTATGGTCGGTCTAGGTCAGAGAGGTAGGATTGCTCATAGATGATCACTGGATGAAGTAATTGAGGGTGCTGTGGCTAATTGTTAAGAATCAAAAGTACAGCTTGCTGAGTGAAAGGAGGACACTGCACGGGGGGGATAAGAAGGGGGGGTGAGAGTTTCAAGGGATTTATTAATGTATGTACGTGTTCTGTACTTTTGTACTGTGTGTAAAAGATAAATAAAGATGTGAATCAAAAAAACAAAAAAAACAAACGTGGGTTCAGCCAACATACATTTAATATGCACGGCCATCTTTAGCCAATGTACAGGCTTTAAATGTTTTGTTAGTACTTTCTTAATCCACTTTGGTACTTAGCTGTTAAAAGTGCTAATTTACCAAGCATCCAGCATCTAATGTACTCAGGTATGACCTGCTGTAACACCAGGTCTTAAAGAGGAGCAGTCACCACTCCTGACATTACTGTTTTAATAGCTTCATACATTCCCCATGTACTAACAATTCTGGAACATCTGTTCTTATGTCTCTATGTTGTGCCATTGCTTTATTATTTCTACTAGCAGTTATGAATTGCTAGCAGTCTGCAGTAAGGGTACAGAGGGGAGGTAACCAGTTGGGGGTGTGTACCTGCACAGTCTCCCTCTATCCAATCAGTGCTGCCATTTTCAGACTGTGCAGGGACACCCCCCAACTCGTCACCTCCCCTCTGTACCATTACTGCAGACTGCTAGCAATTCATTAATAACTGCTAGTAGAAATAATAAAGGAATGGCACAACATAGAGACATAAGAATAGATGTTCTAGAATTGTTATTACACGGGGAATGCATGAAGCTATTAAAACAGGCATGTCAGGAGTGGTGAAAGGTCCTCTTTAAACAGGTTGGACAGTTGATGACTTATCCTGAGGATAGCTATATAAGAGCCTTGTCGCACTCTGCTTATTTAAATACCGGAGTAGGGTTCCCACCCCCGTTATCAGAAGATATAAGACTCCGGAGAAAGAGAGTAATTTCTCGTGTTGCTTTATTTCAACTTTTGCGGCACAAAAGTTGAAATAAAGCAACACGAGAAATTACTCTCTTTCGCCGGAGTCTTATATCTTCTTATCTTGAGGATAGGTCATCAATATCTGATCTGAGGAGGTCCGACACCCAGCACCCCCACTGATCAGCTGTTTGAAGAAGAGGAGCACTATTTCCTCTTTATAACACTACGTGTCGTCTGCCTTGTAGCAGCGGCAGAGTAATTACAAGGATGTGACTGGAGCGAGTACCTCTCATTACTATGCACTTCTGAGAAGACGGGCTGTGTAATGAAAAGGAAGTGGCACTGGCATGGAGCGCCTCCTCCTCTACAGCTAATGTATGAGGTTGCTGGGTGTCCGACTCTCGCCGCTCTGATATTGATGACCTGTCCTGTGCATAGGTCACCAATATAAAACTCCTGCACGACCTGTTTAAGACATGCCGTCCATGACCCAGCAGAACTTCCCAAAGAAAGAAGAGGAACTCGACTGAATAGCTTCAATGACGGTTCTGAGCAAATCCTACAGAACATAATGACAGTATCCAGTGGATGGGTTTTCTCAAGTCAGCAGAATGAACATATTTTGCAAACCAAGGCTCTGTACTTACTGCTTCCTGGTCCTCTGCTCGGCTGTGCAGGGCTGCGCACAGCGTGAGGGCGCTCTGTGACCTCACGCTGTGCACGCCGGTTCACAGCAAAGCCGATGGAGGAGGGAGAAGAGCGCGGGCGGCGAGGAGCGGGAGAGGTAAGTGCTTTATTTATTTTATGTCATGAGGCTGGGGGCACCATTTGAAGCATGGGGGCTGATCAGAAGAGGTGTGGAGGCTGATATAAGACTGGGGCTGAACAAAAGAGTCATGGGGGCTAATATGAGACTGGGGGCTGATAAAAAGAGGCATGGGGGCTAATATGAGACTGGGGGCTGATAAAAAGAGGCATGGGGGCTGATATGAGGCTGGGTAATCGATCAAATGAGGGTCTGATCTGAGGTCTGATTGTGGGTCTGATCTGAGGTCTTATTAGGGACTTATTAACATTTGGGGTCGGATCTAAGGTCTGATTCAGGGTCTTATTAACATTGGGGGTCTGATTGGTGATCTGACCTGAGGTCTAATGAAAAATATTTTTTTCTTATTGTCCTCTTCTAAAACCTAGGTGCGTCTTATAGGGTGAAAAATACGGTGTGTATATATATATATATATATATATATATATATATATATATACACACATACACATATATATTTGCGTGATTGAAGAAAACCAAATTTGGTCAAAAGTGACTCATCAATAGAGGTTTCAGGTGGATTCAAAGGCTATACCTGTCCATCACATGTCTCCTCTCCCTCAGTAGTAGTGCACACGTCTGTAATACTGGAACAGCTGCTGTCCCTGGGAGAGAAAAACAAAAGAACCTGCTTTTATGTGGAAATCTACACAGTGAGGGTATGTTCACACGTAGCTGATCCACATTGGATTTTCCTGTCTGCAGCGCATTTCTTAGGCAACAAACTGGAAGACAATATATCGTAAACCTCATCCACATGCTGCATTTTTTAAAATCTGCAACATGTCAATTCTTTCTGAGGATATCCTCAGTGGATTTCACCCACTGCCAAAAAGCCTGCAACAGAATTTTTATGTCCCATGTGGAGCTTAGGACTGATTCACACGACTGATCTGCCTGGGAAACGCAGACCGTTTGTTGGCTGCATCTCCTGGGCCAACCGTGGCTCCCCTGACCTGACTTTATGATGCAGTCAGTTGCTGTCTGATCGCCCATCTATTGCACTGTACCCACGGGATGATGTGAGTACAGTACAACAGACCCACAATCCGACAGCAGCTGACTGCATCATAAATCACTATAAAGCAGTCAGTCCGGTCAGGGGAGATACGGCCAACACTTGGGACATGTTTCTCAGACTGGCCACGGTCGGGTGAATCAGCGATTAAGGTGAGGTGAAATGCTGCAATTTATTGCTGACTTTACCTGCCACATGTGGATTTTAATCAAAGGGTTTGTTCCATCTCACAGTTTCCATGGCAAGATGAGACTAAGCACTGACCTCAGATGGCCGGGCTTTCGGAAAATGCCAAGCAGGCCGGGGCACCATTGTTTCCATAGCTCCTATTGCAGACAGTGTAGCACAGCTCTTTCAGTAACTCTGGACTTACGTAAGTAGTGCTGCTTGTTTGGCTATGCCGTTTCGTAGGCCCCATTCACTACAATAGGAGCTAGAGAAACAGCAGCGCACCAACCCACTCGGCAGTTTCTATAAGCCCGGCCATCTGGGGTCACAGTTTAGTAAGGACATTTTGGCATGTTTTTAGATAGACTGCTAGGACAACTTTCTACACTGTTGACAAGCGCAGTAAAACCTCAATTTCTAAAATAAAAACACATACTACACCCGCATACCTATACGCTTTCTAGAAGAAAACGCACTGGAAACACCACCCAGCAATTTACAAACAGCAGCTTCATGTAATTCTTTCAACAAGGTGTAATGTTTTGTAAGAAAGACCAAAAAAAAAAAAAAAAAAAAAAATGGAGCAGCACTGGGATCCTGGGTTTCGAATCCGACCAAGGACAACATCTGCATGGAGTTTGTAGGTCCTCCCTGTGTTTGCATGGGTTTCCTCCCACACTCCAAAGACATACTGATAGGGAATTGAGATTGGGGACAGCTGGATGCTAATGTCTGTAAAGCAATGCGGAATATAGTACTGCTATATAAAATTGTGTAAAATAAAATTTAAAAAAAATGTGTAAAAATCCAGAAAACCTCCTATAAATAAAAAGTTCATTATGTGCAGAGTTCATACATGTCACTAATACTATAGTCCAGAACTAGGGGGGTACTCTCTCTCCCCTTAGGAAGAGTGCCTTAATCGGGTTGAGGAGATACATGCACCATGCACCTCAGGAACTTTGGGAAGAAAGGGATGCAAATGAGCCTTATAGTCACAGAAGCAGGAGGTAAAAATTTCAACGTGCTCGCCTACATGCTGCACCCAGAAAAACGACTTGAAACCCAAGATACTGGGTTTTTAAAGAGGTGTTATTATATAGCACTATGATATGCAATCAGAGGGGGTCTGACTTATGGGACCCACCACCAGTCCTGAGCATGAAGGGGTGCTGATTCAGCACTGTGGCCCGTTTACAGTTTTCCCTACACAGCAGCGCCACCTGGCTGTGCAGAGAACTGCAGCGGCCTTATTACTATGAATGGGGCTGTGCTGGAGTTTCCTGCACAGCCTGAAGCGTTGGGGGAGCTCGTGTGTATACACCAGAAGACTTCTTATCACTAACAGTCCGTGTGTCCTTCTTACATTATAAATCTTAAAAGCACGTCTGTGATTTTCTTTGCTGACTTTGTGATGTTGCTGCCCGGTTCATTGAACGTCCTGGCATTATGTTCAATGTATCTGATTTCCCAGATCAGTGCTGAAAGCCTCCTGTGAACGAGAAAGACAAATGTGAACGGTCAGACGAGACAAAGATTTTCTAAATATTACCAGATGTAATGTCAGAAGGAGATGCAGCTTCTTACCTGTAAAAACGGTTCACCAGCCTCATCCGTATAGTGCTGAGGTCAGTGGGATAAGCGATCATCATGCAGTATGATGGATAGATGGTTAAATCTACAGGTGCAGCAAAAGGACCCGCCATGTCTGTCACAAAAGACAAGTGACACAGGTCAGACACTTAAACTTTACGTAAGGGTTTCTAGAATGATATAGAATAATGATTCATCGCACACTCCTATTTTCAAAATGGGCCCCCCCAAAGTGAAGAGCGCCCTGTGCATGTGCATCCACCCTCCGTCCACTGCTATGGGGGTTCCAAAAATAGCAGTGAGTGGAGCGTGCACCGAATGCATGGCCACCTCTCCATTCACCACTATGGTACTACTGGAAATAGTCAAGCCAGCGCTCTGCTATTTTTGGAACTCCCATAGCAGTGAATGGAGGGTGGAGGCGCATGCACAAGACGCTCTTCTTCACTTCTGGCGGTCCCACAACTATATTCATATGCATATCCATGAGACGAGAAAACCCTTTTAAGCATACATAATGTTTGCACTGTGGCAGACAGAAAGAAGAGCTATTAGTGTGTCTTCAGCAGCCCTTACACCCCTCCCCCCACCCAAGGGCAGGGCAAAAGGGGCATTCACTTGAATGGGGCTGAACAGACATGAGTGAGAGTTTTGCTCTGCAGAAGGGACTGATTACTTCAAATAATCTCCTTACTATTGACCCCATGGTATACGGGTGACAATCCAACTAATATGTATTTCACCTATACATCCATTCAGCTTCTCACCTCGATTAAGGAGCTGATCGATGCCACAAATAATTCGCTCACATTCACTGTCCTGGTTCCCTCTCCCCCATTCTCCTTCCTGGGGGGAATACAACAAGGTATCCCGCTCTTCTTCAGTTATGGAGATGCTGGTTCCCGGTTCCTCAGGTGGAAGGACTAAAAGGAGATGGGAAAAGGATAACAGGCAATGAAATACGACAAAAGGTTTTTACCAATGGGCTGAGCCGATAACCAGATCTGCAAAACATTGGAAAAGATACAATTCCAGCAATACAGCATCAAATAAAACGGAAAAAGACGACCAGAGTGTTTCCGGCCTAAACGTCCAGACGATTTTCAGCTATTTTGCACATTTATTTCTAGGTCAACCAAAATCACCTTTGCACCACATAGTACAGTTTTGTTTAGATTTTAGGGCATGTGAATAATCAGATTTAGATTTTAAACACTTAATGTGCTAGTAACCTAAGACTCAGCCTCAGATTTCTGCTGCAGATCCACACGTGGCTATCCTTCTCGCGCTTCACTTACAGAAACTGCCTCACAAATTGACCCATCAACTCTCCTGAACAATGATAAATACTTCATAGTTCGGCAAGTAACGTGAGCGTCAGACGTCTGAACATGCCAATTACAGTAAAGGAACAAAGGGTTAAAAAAAAAAAAAAAAGTTTAGTTTTATTTTTTTAATAGTCAAGTTAACACTGAAATGACTTATTTGAGTGGATTCTAGAATTATTTTTTGATAGGTGTGTGTCCCCGCGGTTGGACCCCCTAATGATGAGATACTTATTAACTATCCTGGGTGGACAACCCCTTTAATAATCTCTTCCTATGGACTCATGTAGACGGCCGCTGCGTGCATTGGGGACTGCAATTTGCATTCCCCAATGCAAGGGCAACATCCTTGTGGTTTCCACAGATGGATGCAGAACCATTCAACTTGAATGGATCCGTGATCTGTCTAACAGAACATTTTTTCTGCGGTGCGGAGGCAGGGAGAGAAACCCCATGGAGGCACCTCCTTCAAATGAACGCACAAAAGGCCGAGGCCCGAATATTGCAGACCTGCTGTGTGAGGCCCGCAATACAGGCCCAGCCAGACTAAAATTCCTCTACTGAAGGGAATCAGGCTGTCATTCTGCTTTTCCGGGCTCATAATTGGCAAACCTATCTAGCTTTGCAGAGATACAGAAAAGACGATGTGAGAGATAGGTTTTTATATATATTGTGTAAAGCCTGTACTACTCGTCTTTGACCACTAGATGGCAGCTAGTTAGCAATGTGAGTCACGTGAACACTCTCTTTGTCTTAACACATGTTAATTTGCCTCTTTCAAATTAACCAATGAACTTAGTGTTGAAGTTCCTGAACTACACCCTTGTGTCAAAGAACCAATCACTCTGCTTAAGTAACTCCCCTTTTTGTCTATGTCATACCTACTATATAAGTGACTGTCTCTATTTTTTTTTTTTAAATCAGTAAATTTTTATTGTTTTTTTTTTTTTTTTTAAAGAATTACAATAAAGTTACATATTACATGTTAATAGTAGCTGTTTTGTATCACAATAAATTAATAGTAATTGTGAATAAAAGAAATACTAACTAAGGGGGATAGGGGTAGGTCGGACATGTCGACATCATCTATTTAGTTGTATATGTACTTATCAATACAAATATTACTTTATATATAAATGTTCAATATACTAATACATATATCTATATTATTATATATAT
Source organism: Rhinella marina (assembly GCA_900303285.1). Taxonomy (NCBI): domain Eukaryota; kingdom Metazoa; phylum Chordata; class Amphibia; order Anura; family Bufonidae; genus Rhinella; species Rhinella marina. The sequence goes on along the minus strand of ONZH01022800.1, from coordinate 243,822 downwards.
ATATATATATATATATATATATATATATATATATATATATTATATATAATTAATATTATCTATTTTAAGTATTACATTACATTTAATACATTCTCATAAGTAACAACTTATATATATTTATATACTCTATAAGTCTATAAACTAATATAAAGATATCTTCTGCTGATTGATGATTATTGATAGATTAATAAGGGTTTTAGCTTGATGAGTTGCTTAAATAATTTGGTTTCCATATGGACCAATATTTTTGGGTTTTTTCTAAAGATAACGAGTAGGAAGCAAATTTAATTTCCATGTTGTGTGCTTGTGAGATTAAGTTCCAGACTTCTGTGATGGTTGGAATTTCTTGGCGTGACTGTCTCTTTAATAAACGCTCTCTTGCTTGGGGGATGTGAAGTATTTTCCATGAAACCAACTTGTGTGTGGTATCATTGTGAAAGTGGTCTGAGCATATGCATACCTATACTTCTAATGATTTGGCACCACACAAAGAAGAAGAGTATCGCTGAAAGTGCGATGACAACGACCACTGTAGACAAGAGTGTGGAGAAGCTAGGTGACGACCAAATATAATAAAACAGTAGAAAAATAATGAATTATTGTACAGAAAGGACATACTGTCATCAGGAATGGCATCCATGTCCCAAGGACTTAGTTTTTCAATCTCTCCATTGTCCCACCTGTAATAGAAGTGTAAAGCAGGTTTAGAGAGGAGCTCTGTGCACAGAGAGGTTCTAGCAGAGGCCATTGTGTCCTTACTTCACAGTGTAGCACTGGAACAGGCTGTCTGGATATTCAGCTTGATATGGCTCTTGACCAACAACCGTCCCGAACCACCATGCGTCGTCTATAATGGACCGGAACCGGTCACCTAAAGCAGGGATTGAAAGACAACTTGTAAGGCCCCATTCAGACGACCGTGTTTCACTGTACGGCGGCGGCCTCAGGAAGCGCACGGCGTCATAGCAACCAATGACGCTGTGCGCTCCCGTCCTCTGGGGCAGCACAGGCCGGGCTTTCACGGCCCGTATACGGCCGTGAAACACGGTCATCTGAATGGGGCCCAACTCACAACAGTCATGCAAACAGCAGTCAGATGGTCAAGACAGGCTCCACTGTCAACTATACAACATGCGAGGACTCATTGTGTATTATTCTTGCATGTGTAACAGCTTTGTCATCCTCATGTTCAGAGAATGATAACTTTTTAAATTTTCAAAACAATGTCTTGTTTTTTTGCTGGGCAATTTGCATTTTTAAAAAAAGGCACCATTTTGGGGGGGCACAAAATGCACTGCAAAAAAGTTTATTTCTTGGGAGGGTGGGATGGGGTAAAAAAATGTTACTTTCGCAATGTTTGGACTTATGTGGTCATTTATCGAACTGGTGTAAAAGTAGAACTGGCTTAGTTGCCCATAGCAACCAATCAGATTCCACCTTTCATTTTTGACTGCTCCTTTGGAAAATGAAAGGAGGAATCTGTTTGGTTGCTATGGGCAACTAAGACAGTTCAACTTTACACCAGTCTGATAAATGACCCCATTCATTTTTTTTTTGGGCTGTGTTTGAACAGCATTCACCATGCGGCATAAATGACATTATCTCTATAATGCCAGGCAATAAAATTAGAATGATGACCAATGTACATAGTATCACTTTGTGTCACCATATTCTTAGGCTACTTTCATACTAGTGGCAGCCTTCTCTGGCAGGCAACCACCTGCTGGATCCGTGCTACCGCTAATGCACCATGGCCCCATTAACTATAATGTGGGCGGGCTGGAGGTCCGTCCGCACCCCGATAAACATGCCAAGAGGCAGCCGGAATAAAACTACGGTACTTTTATTCCGGCCTAGAATCCAGCCATGTCGCTTTCATCAGTGTGCTGCCATTTGGGGAGGGCAGCTACACCGGTAACAAGGGAGACTTCCTGAAGGGGCAGTTAAGGTGACCCCATTGCTGGCAGGTAACAGCGGATTTGATAATCGCAGTTCCTCCTTGCCTTCTAGAGGTTGGGAATGAGCAGCACGCTTGGGGAGCCACTAGACTCCTCCCTCGTGTGTGGGAAAACAGGTGGTTTAAGACCACCTGTAGGCCATAGACTTTCAGCCGTTTTTGATATGCAGGGGTTAAAAAAAATATATATATAAAAAAAATAGAGTGTGCAGAGAATCACTTCTTAAGGACAGATTATCGAGAACGAACGATCCCTTATCAAACTAAGAATATGGCTTAAAGGGGTTATCCCATGAATAATGTAAAAATGATAATCAGACATCATATAGAACATGACAATCTCTTTCTAATAAAGCTAGAACCAGCCCTGTACCTCACATGGATCCAGAGATCTCCACATTCATTGCTCTGCTAGATTTATATCAAGTTCACAGCTCAAGGGGAGTGTCTTTTCTGCTGCAGCTAAGGGGGTGTGTCTCAGCTCTCCCTATCACAGCTCAGGAGGTGTGTCTCAGCTCTCCCTATCACAGCTCAGGCGGTGTGTCTCAGCTCTCCCTATCACAGCTCAGGAGGCGTGTCTCAGCTCTCCCTATCACAGCTCAGGAGGCGTGTCTCAGCTCTCCCTATCACAGCTCAGGAGGCGTGTCTCAGCTCTCCCTATCACAGCTCAGGAGGCGTGTCTCAGCTCTCCCTATCACAGCTCAGGAGGCGTGTCTCAGCTCTCCCTATCACAGCTTGGGAGACAGTTGAAAGATGAAACTGAGCATGTGTGTCCTTCTCAGTGAGCAGGTCAAAGAAATAAGAAATTAAGTGTCCCTGTACAGATACATTTTACTGAATAACAAAATTTTTAATTACATGCAATTACAAAAGTATTCAGACCCGGGTGCTGGTTTGAAAACTGCAGAATATTTTTCGTGGGACAACCCCTTTAAATGAGTGTTTAGGAGTGAGTGAGTGAGAAGATCAGAAATAAGGCTTCACATGAGCCTTCAGCTTAGGGAGCTCAAGAGGAATATTCTGAGAGAGTGATTTTTAATCGCATGTATCACAAAAACTGCTGAAAACTAAATACAGACCACTTGAAGAAAAGATTTTTTGCCCCAAATGAATAAAATACCATCATAAAAAAACAACTGCCCAGAAGGTGTCCAAAGCCTTTAAGAAAGCTCCATCTGATGTGTATCTGAGAGAAGAAGTGAGGTGTTTTCCCATATTTTCCACAACACAGGAGTCCCCACTACAGTTTTAATGGAGACATGACCTGATGTGCAGGCTACTTTTCACTGAAATATAGCCGCAATACCTGAACTTACCCGCCTGCCAATCTGTGCGACGTGCATGATCATAGAACTGCCTCAAGACTAGGAAGTCTATCACATCCGGCATGTCATGATATCTAAAAATGAAAACACGGACTAAAATATGAGGCCACAACCGTGCATGTCATCACTTTCAGGTATATTACCATTACAACGTTTATTAAACTGTAACTTACCCTTGAAATATTATTCTATAAGCTGAAGACTCTGTTCACACTAGCAGAGTCTCCACAATTATTTATGGCAAGGAAAGTGCAGTATACAGGCTAGTGTGTTTTCTGCTATATCTGGGGGAAACTCTTTCCACCTGAGCTAAACACTTCTATAAGACCATAGTAGTATACTAAATGGGAAGTTAAAAAGGGGCGTTTCAGTCTTATAAAGTGACAGAAATTTTGTAAGATACAGTGCCTTGCGAAAGTATTCTCCCCCTGGAACTTTTCAACCTTTTGCCACATTTCAGGCCTCAAACAAAAAGATATAACATTTTACATTTTTGGTGAAGAATCAACAACAAGTGGGTCACAATTGTGAAGTGGAACGAAATTTATTGGATCATTTAAACTTTTTTTGTAATAATAAAACTGAAAACTGGGGTGTGCAAAATTATTCGGCCCCATGAATTAATACTTTGTTGCACTACCTTTTGCTGCGATTACAGCTGCGGTCTCTTGGGGGATGTCTCTATCAGTTTTGCACATCTAGAGACTGAAATTCTTCCCCATTCTTCCTTGTAAAACAACTCGAGCTCTTTGAGGTTGGATGGAGACGTTTGTGAACAGCAGTTTTCAGCTCTTTCCACATATTCTCAATTGGATTCAGGTCTGGACTGTGACTCGGCCATTCTAAGACCTGGAGACCTTTATTTTTGAACCATTCCATTGTAGATTCTGCTTTATGTTTGGGATCATTGTCTTGTTGGAAGATAAATCTCCGTCCTAATCTCAGGTCTTTTGCAGACTCCAACAGGTTTTCATCCAGAATGGTCCTGTATTTGGCTCCATCCATCTTCCCATCAATTTTAACCATCTTCCCTGTCCCTGCTGATGAAAAACAGGCCCAAACCATGATGCTGCCCCCACCATGTCTGACAGTGGGGATGGTGTGTTCAGGGGGATGAGCTGTGTTGCTTTTACGCCAAACATATCGTTTTGCATTGTTTCCAGAAAGTTGGATTCTGGTTTCATCTGAGCAGAGCCCCTTCTTCCACATGTTTGGTGTCTCCCAGGTGGCTTGTGGCAAACTGTAAACCAGACTTTTTATGGATATCTTTGAGAAATGGCTTTCTTCTTGCCACTCTTCCATAAAGGGCAGATTTGTGAAGTGTTGGACTGATTGTTGTCCTATGGACAGACTCTCCCACCTCAGCTGTAGATCTCTGCAGTTCATCCAGAGTGATCATGGGCCTCTTGGCTGCATCTCTGATCAGTCTTCTCCTAGTTTGAGATGAAAGTTTAGAGGGACGGCCGGGTCTTGGTAGATTTGCAGTGGTCTGATACTCCTTCCATTTCAATATGACGCTTGCACAGTGCTCCTTGGGATGTTTAAAGCTTGGGAAATCTTTTGGTATCCAAATCCGGCTTTAAACTTCTCCACAACAGTATCAGGGACCTGCCTGGTGTGTTCCTTGGTCTTCATGATGCAGAACCCTGAGACTATCACAGAGCAGGTGCATTTATACGGAGACTTGATTACACACAGGTGGATTCTATTTCTCTTCATCAGTCATTTAGGACAACATTGGATCATTCAGAGATCAGAGATCAACTTCTGGACTGAAAGTAAATGGGCCGAATAATTTTGCACTTTTCAGTTTTATTATTACAAAAAAAAAGTTTAAATGATCCAATAAATTTCGTTCCACTTCACAATTGTGACCCACTTGTTGTTGATTCTTCACCAAAAATGTAAAATGTTCTATCTTTTTGTTTGAAGCCTGAAATGCGGCAAAAGGTTGAAAAGTTCCAGGGGGTCGAATACATCCGCAAGGCACTGTATCCTATCAGCATGGGAATAGCCCCTTAGCCCCTTTCAGATGAGAGAGTATCACGCTCCGGACTCGCACCCGTCCTGAACTTCCAGCACTGCCGGGGTCACATAACATTATATTGATTTATGATGCTATATAACCCTTAGAGGTCTGGAATGTATTGTATAGCAGTGACATAATGCTGTCAGTGTTATACAATACATTCCAGAACTGTAAGGTTACATAGCACCATAAATCAATATAATGCTAAGCGACCCCGGTGGTGCTGGAAGTTCAGTCCGGAGTGTGACACTCGCTGGTCTGAATCCAGCCTTAATCTATTGTGCAAGAGCAGTGAGACTTTTCTTGTCTCTCCTGGAAAGAAATTGTCTTACTAGAGCCTTACTAGAAAGACTGGGGACACCCACCGATAATCTAATGTCTACAGCCCCCTTCAAATGCACGTTGACATTCTTAGTGTTTGCAGATAGTCAGATAATATTATAGACACATGGAAACAAAGAAGAACATACTTGAGAGAGAAGGATTGTTCCGTGATCTTTCCACTAACATGGTCTATCAAGGCAAGTTTAAGACAGCACAAAGTGGGAGGTCCAATTTCATATCGGATCCCAACAATTTTCACCAATTCCTGGTCCTAGTCAAAAACATAATACGTTAATCTCTCCAAGATGTGGGGGAGAGGCATCCTCTAAATGCAGAAGTTTTCTTACAGAGCCTGGGTGCACTCTACAACACTGCCACCCCAAACTAAGGGTCTCTTCACATTTTGTTTCCCTTGACTTAACTCTGAAGGAAGTCTCCCACATAATATGCCGCTATATAGTCTTACAGCAACACACTTTGGCCATTGACCCGCACTGAAAAATATAAAGTATTCCACGAGGTCTCAAATATATAGTATATATAAAAAAAAGTATATATAAAAAAAAAAAAAATGCATACTGACTAACAGCATCCCAGGATGCTCCAAAGACTTTTGGTAGACACCAAGTACATGGGGGCCAAAGGATACATTCTGGGGCCCTGATTTATCATGCCTTCACTCCAGAATTGTGGCTTCAAAAGTCATAAAATGAGGCTTTTGCAACTTTTTAGGCCCACATCCCCAAAAATTATGCAACTTTTTGCATTTGTACACCACTAATTCAGTTTTGAAGTACGGGTGAAGTAGGCGTGGTTAGCTATGTTAATGAGTTTTACTTTACATTTATCATTGAGACCCTTTTAAAATGTCGCAACCTCACTCCAGTAGGAAAACTGGAAAAGTTTTTTTCTAGACAAAAGTGTTCGGTTTAAAGTGTAACTGACATTAGTTTTTAAAATGTCTAGGGGGCAGTGATAACGAACATTTTTGTAGTGTACTTTAAAGGGTTTCTCCGGGCTCTCCTATATATATCCTCAGCACAGGTGATCAATATCAGATTGGCAGGGATCAGACTACCAGCACCTCTGCCGATCAGCTGTATGAGGAGATGGCGAGCGCAGCACGCACATGCAGTCTCCAGTCTCTCTTCAGGAGAAGAGACGGGGCACGCCGTCTCCTCATACAGCTGATCGGCGGGGATGCTGGGAGTCGGACCCGCACCGATCTGATATTAATGACCTATCCTGAGAATAGGTCATCAATATAGGAAAGCCTGGAGAACCCCTTTAATTATTGTACATTTCTACTAGGAAAAAAAGCTCTGATGAGGCCCATTTTGACCAGTACTCCCAGTCTTCTATTTACTGAACTGTGAAGACGCCTCCAAGCTGACTGCTGCCCTCACTGCCTCTCTCCTATCCTATATAGCTGTAAAACTGGCTATTATATATACATATGTTTGGGGGTTTTTCCCCGCCTGGCTGCGATCATACCTGAGTAAAGCCCGTATGCTGGGACAGGGAGATGAATTACAGCGAACACTGACTGCTCGCTATTGAGAAGGCAGATAGACAGGGAACAGCCGTTGTACACTACACGTATAAACTGTCCCTATATAGTGTAGAACAGCTGTTGTATACTACACGTATAAACTATCCCTATATAGTGTAGAACAGCTGTTGTACACTATATGTATAAACTGTCCCTATATAGTGTAGAACAGCTGTTGTACACTATATGTATAAACTGTCCCTATATAGTGTAGAACAGCTGTTGTACACTATATGTATAAACTGTCCCTATATAGTGTAGAACAGCTGTTGTACACTATATGTATAAACTGTCCCTATATAGTGTAGAACAGCTGTTGTACACTATATGTATAAACTGTCCCTATATAGTGTAGAACAGCTGTTGTACACTATATGTATAAACTGTCCCTATATAGTGTAGAACAGCTGTTGTACACTATATGTATAAACTGTCCCTATATAGTGTAGAACAGCTGTTGTACACTATATGTATAAACTGTCCCTATATAGTGTAGAACAGCTGTTGTACACTATATGTATAAACTGTCCCTATATAGTGTAGAACAGCTGTTGTATACTATATGTATAAACTGTCCCTATATAGTGTAGAACAGCTGTTGTACACTATATGTATAAACTGTCCCTATATAGTGTAGAACAGCTGTTGTATACTATATGTATAAAATGTACCTATATAGTGTAGAACAGCTGTTGTATACTATATGTATAAACTGTCCCTATATAGTGTAGAACAGCCGTTGTATACTATATGTATAAACTGTCCCTATATAGTGTAGAACAGCTGTTGTACACTATATGTATAAACTGTCCCTATATAGTGTAGAACAGCTGTTGTACACTATATGTATAAACTGTCCCTGTATAGTGTAGAACAGCTGTTGTATACTATATGTATAAACTGTCCCTATATAGTGTAGAACAGCCGTTGTATACTATATGTATAAACTGTCCCTATATAGTGTAGAACAGCTGTTGTACACTATATGTATAAACTGTCCCTGTATAGTGTAGAACAGCTGTTGTACACTATATGTATAAACTGTCCCTGTATAGTGTAGAACAGCTGTTGTATACTATATGTATAAACTGTCCCTATATAGTGTAGAACAGCTGTTGTACACTATATGTATAAACTGTCCCTGTATAGTGTAGAACAGCCGTTGTACACTATATGTATAAACTGTCCCTATATAGTGTAGAACAGCTGTTGTATACTATATGTATAAACTGTCCCTATATAGTGTAGAACAGCTGTTGTACACTATATGTATAAACTGTCCCTATATAGTGTAGAACAGCTGTTGTACACTATATGTATAAACTGTCCCTGTATAGTGTAGAACAGCTGTTGTATACTATATGTATAAACTGTCCCTATATAGGGTAGAACAGCTGTTGTACACTATATGTATAAACTGTCCCTATATAGTGTAGAACAGCTGTTGTATACTATATGTATAAACTGTCCCTATATAGTGTAGAACAGCTTTTCCCTGTCTCTCTGCCTTCTCAATAGCGAGCAATACAATTTCAGTAATTAAAGAATATTACAAAAATGGTCAATATTACTGCCCCTACACATTACAAAAAAAATAAAAAATTCAAGCAAAACTGACTTCAAATGTTCCCGGTCATAATAAATTGCCCATAGTGTAAGTGGTGGGACCCATTCAATAGAACTCGCCAAACAAAAACGTCAATAGACCCTTAGTAGATGAGAAGAGGCATTACCCTGAGCCCACATTTCCTCCATGGCTCCTTCAATGAATTAGCAATACTGAGGTTGGCTCTTTGGACAGCATTAATGTATGCTTCATGGCCTTGTCGGAAGTAGATGACCTATAGACAGAGAAATCGTAAGATGAATCAAAATGTGTGATTCAAAGGGGATTTCACACGATACCCTTATGGTACATCAACACATTTCATTGGAGGGGTCTGACCACTAATTAAAGGGGTTGTCTCATCTTGGACAATGGGGGCATATCGCTAGGAAATGCCCCATTGTCCTATAGGTGCGGGTCCCGCACCTATATCGAGAACGGGGCCCCCGAAGTGAAGAAGTGCGCACTGCGCAAGCGCGGCCCGCCCTCCATTCACTTCTATGGGGCCGCCGCAAATAGCCGAGCGCTGGCTCGGCTATCTCCGTCGGCTCCATAGAAATGAATGGGAGCGGTGGCCGTGCATGCGCAGTGCACTCCCATTCATTTCTATGGAGCCGACGGAGATAGCCGAGCCAGCGCTCGGCTATTTGCGGCGGCCCCATAGAAGTGAATGGAGGGCGGGCCGCGCTTGCGCAGTGCGCACTTCTTCACTTCGGGGGCCCCGTTCTCGATATAGGTGCGGGTCCCAGCGGCGGGACCCGCATCTATAGGACAACGGGGGCATATGCTAGCGATATGCCCCCATTGTCCAAGATGAGAATACCCCTTTAAGAGAACATGGGTATCTAGGCATGTGTCATCATTTCCTATCAAAGGGAATGGAAGGCTCAGCAGAAGTCGAGTGCGCTCACTCAGGAACAGGACCACCGTCATTTCCGGGATTTGCAGACGTCAGACCGACAATATTCACAGACACAGTATTTTCGTTTGACTATATATAAAGCAGGGATCAGCAACCTCCGGCACTCCAGCTGTTCTGAAACTACAACTACCAGAATCCTCCTTTCACGTCTATAGGAGTAAAAAAAAAAAAAAAATGTGCATGCTGGGAGTTGTAGTTTCACAGCAGCTGGAGGTTTCTGACCACTGATATAAAACAACTTGAGACGCTGATCAATAAAACACAGAACTCACCTCATCTCCCATCTGTGGAACAAAAGGGGACCTCCGAGGGGTCGTGTCCGTGATCCAATTAGAGGGACGCCAGTCATTTGAGATTTCTCTGTTTAGGGGAACCCTTTCAGGCACTCTTGCCGTCTATGTACAGATCATACAGAGTGTAATGTGCACATAGAATGGATAAGAATCACAATCAAACACCTTACGTCTGATCTTACAACATACCTCACTTCCTGTAGGTGTTTTTTTACGTCTCTCCCTTTTGGGGGTGGACTTTCCTTCTGTGGACCTCTCTCCTGCTGAAGTCTCCTCCTCAGAACTGCTCGCCAGCTTCTTAACCTTACGTCGCGTGGAATTGCGGCTTGGTGGTTGAAGATTAATTCCGGCATCTGTGGTCCAATCAGAGTACTCGCTGGATACGTCACTAGGAGGTGAAGAAAAGATGCAACTTTATACACGATCTTCATACGTTAGGTCCTGTTCACATTGCTGCTCTTTATTTCTATTGTTCTGCTCCATTATAGGCACTCGCTGGCTCTCGTTAGCTATAATCCTGTTATTTGGGTTTCCGTTTGCCATTTTACCTGACAAAATATCGCTGCGTTATTGCTCCCAACAGAGCCTCTGATGAAGATGGGAACATTTGTTGCAAGACTTTCCTGTTTTAACTATTAAAGGGGTTATCAGAGACTAAAAAAATGTCCCCCATATGTCCGGGTCCCTTACACTGAATCTACTTACCTGGCTCCCCGTGCGTGGATGAAAACATCGGGTGTTGGGGGGGCAGCCAATGGCAGGCAGTGACGGGAGATGAGCCTCCCTAGGGTCACCTGTGATACTAGGGAGGCTCGTCCCCATCAGGAGCGGCGCAGGGAGGGGGGAACCAAGTAAGTCGATTGTGTGAGGGGCCCGGGCATATGGGGGACATTTTTTTTAGTCTCAGATAACCCCTTTAAGTGACAGCTGCTGTCAACAAAAGTGCACTTAGTTGCACTGATACAAGATGTGCCTAATTAAGTGCATGAGGTTACCTAAATTATGGTGAAATCACCAGCCCTCGTCCCCTCCTGCTAAACCTCACACACTATTTGGGGAAAAGCGCTGTGCTCTTCAACAATTCGTGGCAACTCAATAGTTAAAAGTCTGTGTAGCCTCACATTCGTTTCTTAAAGAGAGCCTAGTGACAGTCTAGATCTCATGAGTAATGAATGAGGCCTTGGTACACTGTATAACCTTCATTATAAGGTTCAGACTTCTCATATTCAACTTGGCACCACATTAACCCCCTAACTGTTTTACCCGAGTCCAGCTCCAGCAGTTGGAAACGTAGCTAACTGGAGGGGGGAGGGCTGCTTTAGATGCTGCTACCTCCTGAATGGTAGCAGCTATAAACATGCAACTGGTCTTGTTTGAAAACTGGCATTCCAGGCTTTCATTCGAGACCACAATGATAGCTAAAGTCCAAGCAACACATGAGAAACCATTGTTAGAAATCGAGTCGGGAATAATCACGGTTAAAACCTGATTTTACTTTCACTTTCAGCTACATTAACAGCATCCCAATTACTATCAGCGATATCTTCCCCTGTCCTGAATGTATTGACATCATTCTTAGTGTCAGCTTTCAAACAAGACCAGTAGCATGTAGCAGCATCTAAAGCAGCCCTCCCCCCTCCAGTTAGCTACTTTTCCCACTGCAGGAGCTGGACTCTGACAAAACAGTCAGGGGGTTAATAGAAATATTCATAAATTTACCTTGTGTTTCTCCAGTCATCTTCATCTTCTGAAGAAGACTCCACTGAATTATCAGTTTGATTTTCCATCTGCAAAGAGAAGAAATCCAGTCATACATTTAATGTGAACAGCCTCTTAATGATGCTGGCCATCTGATATGGCACCTGCGGCAGTGTTTTGGAGCCCCCTTAATAATTTTGTAAGGGAGTCTGACCTACCCAGACTATAAAAATACATCTATTACATACTTGGTCACTTGCGTTCTCCTCCTCTGCAGAAGACCTGGTACCGTTATCTTCTTCGCAAGACAGCTCAAGAAACTCTTCCACATTACGCCGAGATGGTCGTATACGAGATGTTATCTTCTTGCGCAGTCTCAAATTGTGAGCCCGGAGGTTTTCCTAGACACAGCAAGTAAAAAAATAAAATAATGCTTAAACAATGCTGCCCTTTTGTGACAGGCTAACAGAAACACAAAAGGGGCTATTCCAAGACTAGAAAAATAACCAACCCCCCCCCCTCCCCTGGGCCTCATGTGACTACTGCAGCCAATCGCTGGTCTCTATGGTCACATGTCATAAATGCAAGTCATTACTGCACGAAAGTGGGGAACAGCAAGATGGCTGCCCTGGAGCCGCAGGGGACTGAACCAGCGGATGGTTTTTTTTTTTTTTTATCACATTGTCTACTGTAAGTCACATCTCTGAAATCCCTGTCAAGAAAAAAAAAATTAAAAATTCTTACCTCTTGAGAAAAGTCAGACAGACAACGTGGTTTCTGATCCACAATAAACTTTTCCTGTTCTGCTTTAGCAATTCTAATATCTTCCTCCCTCCTGTAAGAGACACAGAAAACCATGAAGCCACGATCACATCACACCACACGGATGTTGCTTCTTTATCTGGATTTGGGGGTCACCAGTCCTTGGTTCAGTTCTCATTATCCTTATAGCTTGTAAATTACGTTCAAATCATGGGATTCGTTATGTATTATAATATGTAGTATTCAATGCGTGCTTCCGAGTGCTCTGGGGGCAGTCTATAAAAGACGGTCACCCGGACATACCTTTTTTAAAAAAAAAAATATTTTACTACTTTGCATAATAAAACACCTTTTCCTTTGATTTTGTGTCACCATATCCTGAGGGCCATGACTAGATTTTTGTCTACAGAACGACTTGCTTTTGGAGCCCCCCGGTTTATGATAAATACGACTTATTGATTAAGGCCCCTTTCACACGGGCAAGATTTCCGCGCGGGTGCAATGCGTGATGCGAACGCATTGCACCCGCACTGAACCCTGACCTATTCATTTTAATGGGGCTTTTCACATGAGCGTTTTTTTTCACGCATCACTTCTGCGTTGCGTGAAAAACGCAGCATGTTCTATATTCTGCGTTTTTCACGCAGCCCAGGCTCCATAGAAATGAATGTGGGTGTGTTAAAAACGCAACGCATTGCATCCGCATGCAATCCGCGTGTTTTTAACGCAACGCATCCTGAACAAATCCGCGACGCTCGTGTGAAAGAGGCCTAAAAGGGTTTTCCGAGCTATTGTTACTGATGATCCATCCTCTGGACAGGTCATCAGTATCTGATCGATGTGGTCCAACACCCGGGACCAGACAGTAGCACCACGGCCCTCTCGCAGCTCATCCGTAGGCTGTGTGATGATCCGTTCATGAGTCACATGGCCTTGGCGCAGCTCAGCCCCACTGACGTGAATGAGGCTGTGCTGCAATACCAAGTATAACCACTATCAAATGGACGGCGCTGTGCTTGGAGGGAAGAGAGAAGACCGTGGTGCCACTGCGAGCACTAGTGCCTTCTCCAACAGCTGATCAGCGGGATCCCAGGTGTCAGATCTCCACCGATCAGATACTCATGTGCTTTAGTTTAAAGGGGTTGTCTCATCTTGCCTAATGGGGGCATATCGCTAGGATATGCCCCCATTGTCTTATAGGTGCGGGTCCCACCGCTGGGACCCGCACCTATATCGAGAACGGGGCCCCGAAAGCGAACGGGGGCGCACTGCGCATGCGCAGCCGCCTCCATTCATTTTCAATGTGGCCGGCGAAGATAGCCGAGCGCTGGCTCGGCTATTTCCGTCGGCTCCATAGAAATGAATAGGAGCGGTGGCCGCGCAAGCGCGGTGCGCTCCCATTCATTTCTATGGGGAGCCGGCTTGGTGGTGGCCGGACCGGAGTCCTCCAGCCACCACCTTGCGGGGCCCCGTTCTCGATATAGGTGCGGGTCCCAACGGTGGGACCCGCACCTATAAGACAATGGGGGCATATCCTAGCGATATGCCCCCATTAGTCAAGATGAGACAACCCCTTTAAAAGAGTAGTACTGGATGTGGAAATACTAGTTGTGTGAATCACTTTATATATTTACATTATTATATTAAGGGTGTTTAATATACAGAAAGGATCGATTTTTCCAGGAGTGATATATTGATGACCTATCCAGATGAGAATACCTGATCGGTGAGGGTCTGACTCCCGACACCCCCATGATCAGCTGTTGAGAAGAAGGTACGAGCCCTGCTGTCTCTTCCTAGGTCAGGGATATCCCGTTCTTCCATCACAAGGACTATGTGCAGCTCAGTCCCATTGAAGTGAATGGGCCTGGGCTGCAATACCAGGTATAGCCACTATACATTGTATGGCGCTGTGCTCAGTATGCTGCGAGGAGCACTGCAGCCTATTCAAACAGATGACCGATGGGGGTGGCAGGTTATACTACCGGAAAAACCCTTTGAAACCACCAGTTAGATAATTGGAATCCATGAGATTCAATTTGAAATTTAAAAAAAATAATAATATTTTTTTTTTATAGAAATATAAAACACACACCTGTAAATGACGCTGGGTATCTCTGGCACAACTACTCTTTTCCTCCAGGCAAGTAAATCCCTCTCTGTAGCAATCTGACTGCGAGGTGAATTATTATGCATCTGACGAACACCTTCCACCTGACCGCTACGCCTTAGGCCGATATTTGGCGGAGAAGCAAGATCTAATTAAAAAAAATAAAATAATAATAAAGGGTTTCTGTCACTAGTTTTTTCGGTATGAATCAGGCTGACATTAGAGATGTGCTAATGTCACCTGATTCCAAATATATATCTGTTTTATTTACTGGTGCCCGCATTTTTATATAAAATGAACTTTTATTTTATGCTAATAAGGCCTCTAGGTGCAAGGGGCGTTACCCCTGCTCCTAGAGGCTCTGTTGATTGACAGGACCAGGCAGAGAAGAAACGCTCCATTCACCATAGCTTGCAAGGACCTTCAATGATGTCATGACCATGTGATCAGTCACATGGTTTAGGAGGAGACAGGCTGTTTGTGTGATCCTAACCATGTGACTGATCACATGGTCATGACATAATTGACGGTCCTTGCAAGCAATGGTGCAAGTGTTCATTTTATATAAAAATGGGGGCACCAGTAAATAAAACAGATATATATTTGGAATCAGGTGACATTAGCACATCTCTAATGTCAGCCTGATTCATACCGAAAAAACTGGTGACAGAAACCCTTTAAAAAGAATTTTGCCTAAAAGTTCCTGTCTACATTACAGCAGATTATAAGCACACGGTACCTCTTCTGGCTGCATTGTTGGCCTGAGCACTGGAGCCAGGTTCTTGCTCTGGATTTGGCCGCTGATCCGGGCGCAGGCTGGGCTCCTGGTTCTGCTGATCAGAGTTTGTCTGCTGACTGACCACTTGTTCCACTATTTCACCATCAACTTTTGAGACAGGAATTTACAAAGTAATGAGGCCACGAGCTAACGACAGATCTTAACCAGAATGAAGACTATACATCAAGCATAATAAAACACTCGACTTCACTAAGCATATAAATAATGTGTTGACCTTTTCCAGTTAAAAAAAATAAATATACATTTTTTTTAATTCTATCCTCTACATAATTTTCGGTAAGCCTTTAAGAAAAATTTTTCTGACTTAAACATAAGATCCTCTGATTGTTTCTATAAAACACTGCAATATTCCTGTATTGCAATGTATTATAATTGTCTGTACACTGAACGGCAGCCTATTAGGTACTTGTACTAGTGGACCTCAGGCCTTTTTGTTAGGACCATGGCTGGCATGGAAACCATCAGGACCCTGTAATTGAGTCACAGGGGTGATGATGGGCATACAGACAGAACCCTCTAGAGCTGTAAGGCTACTTTCACACTAGTGTATTTGCTGGATCCGGCAGGGTTCAGCAAAAACGCTTCAGTCACTTACAATACAACCATCTGCATCTGTCATGAACGGATCCGGTCGTATTATCTTTAATATCAGATCCGTCATGAACTCCATTGAAAGTCAATGGGGGACAGATCAGTTTTCTATTGTATTAGATAAAACGCATCCGTCCCCATTGACTTGCATTGTGAGTCATGATGGATGTATCTTGCTCCTCATCCCAGGATGGAAAGAAAACCGCAGCGTGCTGCAGTTTGCTCTCCGGTATGAGAACAGAATGCATTTAGGAGCATTCCGTTCTGTTCAGTTACGTTTTGCCCGCACTGACAATGAATGGGGACAAAACTGAGTCCCCCTATGCCGTATTATTACAGCATGAAGCAGAAAGGAGTCAAACTTAAATTTACTGCCTAAGGTATGATAAAAACAGTTCTTACCAGTTTCTATATATCCCAATTGAGGCACCAAATGCTCATCTGAACTGTTCTCTCTCCCAGGAACTAACCGCTGATATGCAGGTGGATGTGGGTTTCCATCAACATCTACCAGAAATGGCGGTGGCATCAAGTGTGGAGCCTGCTGGGTTTGTTCATCAATGACAAAATGGTTCGCATCTCCAATCAGAGGTCTATAGTCCGTGTGGAAAAACATCTGCTCTGGAATCTGAAATAAAAGTGCATATCAAGAACCACTCAATTCTTCAAAAAAAGCAAAAAAAAAAACAAAAAAAAAAAACGAAAGCATAAAAGAAAAAAGTAGTGAAAACCTGACCAAAATCTAAACCTGTTAAAGGGCTTATTTACTTTAACCAGCTGAGACAGGCTGTTTGTGTGAGGGGAAGAGGTTGCTTTAGATGCTGCTATCTCCTGAATGGTAGCAGCTAGAAACATGCAACTGGTCTTGTTTGAAAGCTGACAGTCCAAGCTTTCATACAATAATGACAGCTAGAGTCCAAGCAACAGAGGAGAAATCACTGGTAGAAATCAAGTCGGGAATAATTGCAAGTAAAACCCGTTTTAACTTTCACGTTCAGCTGCAGTCACAGCATCCTGATTTCTATCAGCGATATCTTTCTCTGTCCTGAACACATTGCTGTCATTCTGGTATTGTCCGAAAGCTTTGAATGTCTGCTTTCAAACAAGACCAGTTGCAGTTTCTAGCTGCTATCATTCAGGAGGTAGCAGCATCTAAAGCATCCCCCCTCCAGTTAGCTACTGTGGATAAAGGATAACTTCAAACAACTGAAACACCCTTTTAAATCTCTTTCTATCTCAGCTGCAATCTGTGGGGGAACCCATTAGAAGGTGTTGTATTTCCCTGCAGCACCACCACAGGAGAAATGAAGCATTACACAGTTCTCCCTGAAATCTAAGAGAGTTTTCATGTAATGCAGATATGCCCAGTCCTCCCGCCAGTATGTGCTCTGGATAATTGATGAGGTTGTTGAACAAGGATCAATTACTGGTAAAAACTTAATAAAATTGTAGTTGTAAATGGGCCCCCCTTTAAGTATAATACACAAATATTGTGTAATCGAACATTTACCTTCTCATAAAACTTGCCACTGCCAAAGCCAAAAATCAGCAGATATCCATGTGAATCGGTTCCTGCCATGCGCTGCCCGTCAGCTGACAGCTTGCAGTCCAGGATGGCGCCATGGCCTTGTCCTTCGATCTTGTTGGAAAAATAAGCACAGACTGCAAAGACTTTCCAAAGGCCAACAAGACTGTCACCATACCCCCACATTGCTTTATTAAGCAAGAAACGGACCACAAAGTGCACAAGAAAAGGGGAATGCAATGTAGATGTGGCGCTGGGTAGGTGGGCACAGATGTGTTTTGATCAAAATATATTGGCTAAGAGTCTCAGATTTTATCATATCAGAATGAGGTCTTAGTTTATACAGTATATATTGTTTGCGTCTATTTTTGTGCACTAATATTCTTTTTCTGTGATTTTTTTGATATATATAGCCACTGACATCCGCAATCATTATTATCACATCATGCAGGATGTTTTTTTATCCTTTTGTTTCCATGGGTTTTGCTCAATGTAGATGTGCATTAGAAGATAAAGGTAAGGAGGTCCATTTGTGGTGGCAAACAAGATAAAAAGAGACGTTAATAAGGAAATGGTAGAAATTCTTATCTACTCAGAATTCTGAGGAAGAATGCTAAACAGACATGCGGCTGAGAGAGATCTGTGGTGAAAAAGAAACGAACAATAAAGGCCTAAATCTTGAAGAGCGACTTACTAAATTGAAGTAATGCATGACTTTAGTGCCATTTTTAATATCCCATAGGAATATATTTCCATCGTGTCCCGCAGATAACATCATTCTGGAGTCAAAGGGGTGAGGTTCCAAAACATAAATGTCATTTTCATGCCCCTGTGACAAGAATTATAGAAAGCAGTTACAGAAGGGTTAACGGCATACATTATAACCATTTAAAGAAGAACTCCCGCAAAAAATTTTATTCTCTGACCTGTTAGAAAGGTGCATGATATAATCTGTAGTGAATGTAATCTTCTTATCAGTGACTGTTTCTGTGAGTAAAAACCTCTCTTCTTATTGTAGCTGGGTCATGTGACCAACTCCCTGACCTCCAACTGACCCAGGACAGGAAGCCAGTAACTGCTCTATTCATTCCTATGGGAGCCTCACTTTCAGTCTCATAGGAATACATAGAGAATTAGACTTCCTGTCCACACATAAGTCTGTGTGTGAGTTGGTGGGTCTAATTGCTGGTCACATGACACAGATAAAAAACTTCAGGATGATAGAAGTCAAAAATCCAGACACTGGTAAGAAAATGACATTCACTGCAGATTATATCATGTACATTTCTAGCAGGACATGGAATAAAATTTTTGTCGGGAGTTCTTCTTTAACATCATTTCTAAATAAATGATATGACTTGTTCTGATTCCGAGGTCCAGCCTGTTTTATACTGCAGAGCTGCACTCATTATTCTGCTGCTGGAGTAATTGGGTGACATTTATGAAAGCTTTTATGCCATTGCTGTGGCATTAAAAAGTCACAAATCCCTATTTGCTCCACAATTTCCGACTTTTCTAAAGCAGGAGGGACTAGACTTAGGGCAGCCCGCCAGACTTACTATAACTTACGCCAGAAACTGGTATAAGTTATAGCTGTAGCCTATGCCAGCCCTCTGGCTGACGTAGATTTGAGTTTTTTGGCGCACAGACTGCAAGAAATGCAACTAATTTATTAAAGGGATTATCCAGGACTGGATAATGAGGACCCATCCTCAGGATAGATCATGATCATCAGATTGGTGGGGGTGCTAGGACTTGAACCTCCGCCAATCAGATGTTTCAGGGAGTTGCCGCACTCCCCGAAGTTCTGGATAGCGCAGTCAACTCCAGACAGCTTTCCAAGCACAGCGCCATACATAGTAGAGTGGTTGTACTTGGTATTGCAGCTCACCTCCTTCACTTCAATGGTTCGCCCATCCATCAAGCCGTGTGGTGAGAATTATACAATGTCCATGTAGCTTGATCTATGTGGGTGAAAAGACTATGGAGGATTAATAGGCGTAAGGCCTCAGACGGCTGTGGTGTTTTGCGGATACGCCGTGTGCATTGCTGTAACTGTTTTTATTACTGATCACTATGCCCACACCTGCTGTGATTTTTACTGTACCTAGGTGGAAACGGACGGAAAGGGCTGCGGTTGATCACTTCCATCAAGAGACATAAGGGACTTATAATATGGAGAGAGAAGACCAGGAACGTACACACTGCGTACCACAAGAATAGAAATGAATCATGCTGAGTTTACACGGTACGACTGTCAGCAGATTATCAGGGACGAATGTTCTTACGAGTGCTCA
The DNA here is from genome assembly GCA_900303285.1 of Rhinella marina. Taxonomy (NCBI): domain Eukaryota; kingdom Metazoa; phylum Chordata; class Amphibia; order Anura; family Bufonidae; genus Rhinella; species Rhinella marina. Next base: position 224,032 of record ONZH01022800.1, on the reverse strand, counting down.
TTCATGATGTGTCTAAAGGTGCAGCGGATCACCCAATGGCCGCTTTCAGACGAGCGTATTTGCAATGCTTATATAGTCCGGATTTTATGTTCCGGAACCTGCTGCTAATGTTAAAGAATGGAGCTATTCACATGGACATACAATTTCCGTCAGTATTCGAAATACGCCGCATGTTCGAGTTTTTTGCGGATTTGTTTCCAAATAGGCACATTACAGGCTGTGCAGAAATCATGAAGGCAGAAATACGCATGTAAATCCTGAAGCAATACTGATGACAATACTGATGGTATATCATCAGGATCCTGAGCCAGAATATCGACGGATTTCAATACGCTCGTCTGAAAGCGGCCAATGAATGAACAAAACGCTTGTTCATCGGGTGATCCTGTTATTTGTTTCTGGGCAGCAGATTGTTCTGTCTAATCGGCGATCTGCTGCCCAGAAACAATGCAGCCGTATGAGGACGAGCGATAGCGATCCCTCGTCCTCCTACTGTGGAGGTGATCGATGCATGTGATGATAACTGGCTGCTCCTTGAGCTGTGTAAATCCAGCTTAGGCTTCATTCACACGTCCGTATATTGTGCAAATCCTGGAAAACGGTCAGTTTTTTGTGGATCTGATGTTCCGCAAAAAAACTCAGTTTTTCAAGCACATCTGTTCAGTTTTTCCAAAAAAAAACGGAAAGGATGTATCTGTATGTCATCTGTCTTTTGTGGATCCGCAAAAAACGGAAGGAGGAATCAAATTTTTTATTTATTTTTTCCCTACCCTCCTGGAACGGAATCCACGAATGCGGACGACATGCCTTTCCACATGTCTTCTGCATTTTTGGAGGTTCCATAGACTTGTATTGAGCTACGAACCGCAAAATCGGGATAGATTAGGACAGGAGGATTTCTTTATGCGGACAGACAGAAAGGACACACGGATGCGGACAGCACACGGTGTACTGTCCGCACTTTTTCAGGACCCATTGAAATGAATGGATCCGCATCCTATCCGCATAATTGTCCGCAATTGCGGAAACTGATGCGGAAAGGATACGGATACAAAATACGGACGTGTGAATGGAGCCTTAAATTGTTACAAGTCCCTCTTGCCCCTGAGTTTGGTAGTGTATGTAAGTATCTCCCGATGATGGCGGACCGTCGCTCATGGAGCTCAGTCTGTGCAACAAGCGGACACGGATTATGTTGCACCGGCTAAATGCATTGTCATGGGAACATGATGCAACGGCAGTGATTGCCTGTAGGCGGCTTGAAATGTTGCTATGAAATTTGGAGCATGTGCAGTTTAGTCTTGAGGACACCATGAATACGTGGAGGAAGTGACCCACAGCCCGTCTGCCTGGATTCACAGTGGGAATTATCATCATTGAAGAATGGAGTTGACTATCACAATCTAAGGCTACTTTCACACTAGTGTTTCTATATTCCGGTATTGAGTTCCGTCATAGGGGCTCAATACCAAAGAAAAACGCTTCCGTTTTGTCCCCATTCATTGTCAATGGGGACAAAACGTAACTGAACAGAACGGAGGCTCCAAAATGCATTCCATTCCGTTTGGTTGCGTTTTCCAGTATCTCTCCTTCTACCTGGCCAGATAGATTCCGAAGGGAACCTTGGTAATAGGAACAATTATAGTACCGATTGTACACCAACAGATTCCTTGTCTGAATATTTTCCGTGGTCAATTTTGCCTTAGTTGTATTTGAATGCATTCATGTAGGTAAAAATTCAATAAACAGACTGAAGAAAGGCACAAAAGTGAGGATAGAATGTGTATGAAGAGATTAAGGGTCCATTCACACGTCCGCAGAATGTGCCCGCATCCGTTCCGCAAAATAGCGGAACGGGTGCGGACCCATTCATTTTCAATGGGGCCGCAATAGATGCGGACGGCACACAGTGTGCCGTCCGCATCCGCACTTCCGGTCCGCGGCCCCGCAAAAATATAGAACATGTCCTATTCTTGTCCGGAGCCACGGACAAGAAAAGGCATCTCTATAATAGAGCCGGCCATGTGCGGTCCGCAAATGCGGAACGCACATGGCCGGTGTACGTGTTTTGCGGATCCGCAATTTGCGGGCCGCAAAACACACTCGGACGTGTGAATGGACCCTAAGTCAGTAGATAGAGCGCACCAGTGATCGGCTACAGCCTTATCAATCAGGAACACAAGTCAATGGCATAAAGTACTGGCACAAGTTGGATGGTTAGTTTAGCAAGTGCCAACTATCACCCTCATACCACTGGCAAAGTAGTGAGGCCCACAGCATAAACCAAGTGCCTCAGCACCTGCTTCAGTTATAGTCAGGAGTTTGTGCTGTTTCCTCCCATCTTCTCACCGTGACACTGCTGTCTGCAGTACATGCCATGTTTAATGGTGTTTTGCACTCAGCTGATCACAGGCCGAGGCAGGTCTCCGCTACTGCCAGTGATTATCTGAGTAGGCCTTTCCTTTCCTGGCATTGACTGGAGCGGCGTCAGAACGGGTGCCTGATGTTCACTTCCATCTTTCTAGCCAGACAGAATAGCGTTGCTTTTCCAGACAAGAACATGATGTGCAGAGGGTCTTTAGACCAAACGGGTCAGAGACCTATAGTCCCAGTAAGAAAGTCTAATAATTAACCTGTCGCGGTAACTCAGGTCTTCTACTCACCGTTAGGACATGCAGCAGTTTCCCAGTATGTGAATCCCACACTTTCAGTAGGTGGGCGCTGCTGGCAGTCACCACATAGTTATCCGTTGAGTCCCATGCAATCATCAGAACCTTGGGCTTTTGAAATGATATGCTGTCATTATCATTCACTGGCCTAAGGGAGAAAAAAACTAAACAGTCAAATGAAATCAACTCTCTCTTCTCTCAGACACAGCATATAAACAGCATGTCATGAAGACGGCATGGGAGCCACGTGCAGCTTCTCACTAAGCAACCCTATGGCCAACAGGACTCCAAGATGTGGTAGAATAGTCCCCGACCCCCTGCACTGGGCGGTGGCTCATCACACTGCTGGTTCTTGCAGCAGAACAGGATCCTGGCATAGGGGTTACATCACGTGGGCACTCACATAATGCGGCGAGCACAGCACTGTAGAGATCCACAGGGCAGGAACTCACAGCAACATAGATCACTAGGATACAGTGAGTTCGAGTCAGCCAAACTGCAGTCAGTCTGAGAAATGTGTCTGTTACATGAACCCTACACAAGGTGATGCAAAATTGGTCAGAGGGCTGTATTTTGGACCTGGCTGTCGCCCACATTCTACACGGCAACACAGGACAATGTAAGGCCTTGAATGTATTAAAGGGTTTCTGTCACCAGTTTTTTCGGTATGAATCAGGCTGACATTAGAGATGTGCTAATGTCACCTGATTCCAAATATATATCTGTTTTATTTACTGGTGCCCCCATTTTTATATAAAATGAACTTTTATTTTATGCTAATAAGGCTCCTAGGTGCAAGGGGCGTTACCTCTGCTCCTAGAGGCTCTGTTGATTGACAGGACCAGGCAGAGAAGAAACACTCCATTCACCATAGATTTTAAGAACCTTCAATGATGTCATGACCATGTGATCAGTCACATGGTTAGGATCACACAAACAGCCTGTCTCCTCCTAAACCATGTGACTGATCACATGGTCATGACATCATTGAAGGTCCTTAAAATCTATGGTGAATGGAGTGTTTCTTCTCTGCCTGGTCCTGTCAATCAACAGAGCCTCTAGGAGCAGAGGTAACGCCCCTTGCACCTAGAGGCCTTATTAGCATAAAATAAAAGTTCATTTTATATAAAAATGGGGGCACCAGTAAATAAAACAGATATATATTTGGAATCAGGTGACATTAGCACATCTCTAATGTCAGCCTGATTCATACCGAAAAAACTGGTGACAGAAACCCTTTAATTAGAAGATACATCTTTTTCCATTAATCATGAGAAGCCAGGACTAGTACGAATAAAAGGCACCGCACCTGTCATCTAGATTCGTGTCCATGTCAAGTACAATACTTTTCCACTCCTGATCCTCTAAACTCCATATTCGTGCAATTCCATCTTTGCTTCCACTTACAAACCTGAAAAGAAATTACGTCTGTTACTTCTACTTTTCTACAAAAAAATAAATGCAGAATTAGTATTAGGTCATGGATGGTTTTTGTTCCATTTCACTTGCTATAAAAGCCATGCAACAAAAACGGCATGAGTGGTGATAGTGCACCGCGCAGCCAAAATCAACATTATTCTACTGCAAACTGTCGCAGTTTTACAATGCAGTTTTTTTTATCCATGCGGTTTCTGCAGGTGAAGCAAATGGAATCCATGTGCTTCACTTGTCCTTAGTCTTACGGCTGAAAAATCGCACCACAAAACCACAGTAAAAAAAAGTGAGGGCCACAGTATATGCCATAAATGTCTCCTTTCTCTTCTATGGGACTTCTGTAAGTACACGTAGCTAATTTGGAAAGTCCTATAGATGTGAATGCAGAGAGCGTGCAAGCACAGCCACCTCTCCATTCCCAATAGCACAGGACAAGGATTCCATTCTCAAACCAGGAGCAGGTCCCATAGAGTGGGCCTGCATCTATCGGACATTTATAAGATACGTTTTGAATGCCTAGATGGGACAAACCTTAAAGGGGTTCTCCGGGAATTGAGAAAATGAAAATAATTAAATATTACTTCATTATAAATATATTCCCAAATACCTTTCATTGGTTATAATGGCTTGTTTTGTCTGGGGAGCAAATATTTAGGAGAAACAAAATGGCCGCCATCCTATTACTACACACAGAACCTGTCCTAATCACACAGGAGGACAAGTTACTTCACAACACTGAGGTAAAGAGCTGCCTCATCCTCCTCTCTGCTCTGCTTGTCAGAGATTATGATCCTGAATACAGTTTAATATGATCTTCAGCTGAATCTCTGTAGGAATGGAGTCCATGAGGGACAGGACAGACTGTGGTAATGGAGTCCGCACACAAGTGCTGCTGCTCATTAGCCATATCTGCTCATGAACTCCATTCCTACAGAGATTCAGCTAAAGATCTTATCAGCTGTATTCAGGATCATAATCCCTTATAAGTAGAGCAGAGGAGGATGAGGCAGCTCTTTACCTCAGTGTTGTGAAGTAACTTGTCCTCCTGTGTGATTAGGACAGGTTCTATGTGTACTGGTAGGACGGCGGCCATTTTGTTTCCCCTGATTGCTCCTTAGACAAAACAAGACATTATAACTAATGAAAGGTATTTGGGAATATATTTATAATAAAGTAATATTTAAGTATTTTCATTTTAATTCCCGGAGAACCCCTTTAAAGGGGTTGTCCAAGATATGAAAAAATAGATATATAGCACTGTAAATCTGATGGGCAGCAATATATAACTAAGTTCATCAAGTTTTAGGCAAAAAAAAAAAATCTATATTTCCTCATTTCCCTGGTTCTCTTCTGGCCTTTGTTTACATGTAGTAATAACAATCTCTGCCCCTCCCCCCTCCCCGCTTCTCTGCAAAGGCTGTGAATACAAGTGCTGAGTGACATGTCTGCCGGAATACTCAGCAGCATGCTGTATGTGTAGGACTACAAGTCCCAGCTGTACAATGACACTGCTCATACACACAGGAAATTCTCCCTACCTGTTCTTGTACAATTCCTCTATAGCTCCTTGCCCAGCATTTGTCTCCTCTCACTGCTGCAGCTACTATTTGTTGTAAAGCCTTGAGCCCTCAGTGTGTTCTGGCTGAAGGGGTTAATGTTTTATCTGAAGGAATCCAGGGAGAGAGCAGATAGCAGGAGCCCGGCAAAGAAAGGGGGCGTGGCCAGTGACGTCTCGTGTACAGACTGTTATCTGAACTCTGAGGCTTGTGCACGAAACATCACAGAGCAGGGAGATAAGGTGACATCACAGGTCATGTGACCCTCAGTCAACTCTGAGAAACCAGCAGCTTTAGAAACACAAAGTATATGGGAAAGTTGTTATGCCTGACAAGTTAGAAACATATAAAGAACAAAAAATAACTCGGACAACCCCTTTAAGGGGGGAATTTATCATTAGGAGAAAATTTGGAGCCAGTTTTGCTTCAGTCTGTATTGGAGTACTTTGTGCCACATTTATCAAACGTCACAGGTTGTTTGATAAATGTGGCTTGTCCTTAAACCTAACACTTCTGTCTAGAGAAGCTCCTCCACTTTTCCTACTCCACACTCCTCCTGGAGTGAGATCGCGACTCTTTTGCGACTTTTTCAAAAAGTCTCAATGGTAAATATGGAGTGAAACTCATTAACATAGCTAACCACACCCACTTTTCCACCCTTATTACAAAACTGGAGTGAGTGGTGTACACATGCAAAAAGTCGCAAATTTTTGCGCAACCGCATAAATTTTGCACACGGGATTGGAAAAAGTCGCAAAAGCCCTATTTTGCAACTTTTTGATGCCAGAATTCTGGAGTGAAGGTATGATAAATCAGGGCCTAAGTGTTCAACTAAAATTTAGAAATACCCTAAAAATATTTTTTTCTAATATACTTCACTTATTTATTTTCAAATTTTACCACCAAAAGAGGTCCCTGAAGCGAGGACAGGCAGGAGCGACATTGTGCTTTGGAGAGCTCCTGCCTGACCTCGCTGCGCTCTGCAAGAACCTCTGCATAGAAGACTGCGGAGGAAGGTATCCAGCACTGATGTTCCATGGCCGAGCGTTCATGAGAAGGTACAGGCTGGAGCAGGGAGATGTACTCCTATCAGGACAGTGCTCACTGCAGCACATATAATACAAATCAGTACATGGCTGCAGTGAATACTGCTTCAGGAGGCCCACATTTCAGGAGCATCTTTTAATGGTAGAAAATAAATACATGAAGTATATTAGAAAAAATATGTTTAGGTTATTTCTTTCAAAAAATTTTCCTTGACCGTTTAGGTACACTTTAACAGATAAGACTAGGACTTCTAAGGCTAGTTTCACACCTTCTGTGTGAATTCCATCAGGCTGTTAAAGGGGTTGTCCAAGTTATTTTTTGTCCTTTGTATGTTTCTAACTAGTCAGATACAACAGCTTTTCCATACACTTTCTGCTTCTAAAGCTGCTGGTTTCTCAGGTTTCAATGAGGGTCACATGACCTGTGATGTCAGCTTGCCTCCCTGCTAATCTTGTATTCGTGCACAGAGCCTGTACACCAGACGTCACTGGCCACACCCCCTGCACTGCCAGGCTCCTGCTATCTGCTCTCTCCCTGGATTATTTCAGATAAAACATTAACCCCTTTAGCCAGAACACACTGAAGGCTTTACAACAGCAGCTGCAGATGTAAAGAGACACAGGATCTGCTCTCCTCACCCTACAGACACAGAGCTGACACTGGAGCTGATCTGGAGAGTATTGTATTGTACAAGAACAGGTAGGGGGAAGACCCTGTGTGTGTCATTGTACAGCTGGGACTTGTAGTCCTACACATACAACATGCTGCTGAGTATCCCAGCAGACATGTCACTCGGAGCAGCATTTGCAGAGCAGGAAGGGGGAGGGGCAGAGATTGTTATTACTGCAGGTAAACAAAGACCAGAAGAGAACCAGGGAAATGTGGAAATAGATTTTTTTTGCCTAAAACTTGCTTAACTTAGTTATATATTGCTGCCCATCAGATTTACAGTGCTATATATTTTTTTTTCATAACTCGGACAACCCCTTTAAGCAGCATGCAGCGGTTTTAGTCCAGCTGATCCTCCGCATTGTCTGCCGGAATACGTACAGATCTCTGCCGGACCCCATTATATTCAATGGGACCAGTGGGAATTCCGTCGGCATCCAGCAGTACTGGATCCGGAATTCACACTGCAGGTCTGAAAATTTTCTGCAAACTATCTGTCACGTATGACTGACTATACCTTTATTGATGCTACGGGCACATATGGTGGTCGTGCTGCATTTAAAAACCCTTGTGACCTGCTGTTTTACCACAAATTGGCATGGTTATCAAATGGTTAATGTTGTGGTGGTTATGCCGGGATGCAGATTCCTGCAGGGTTCTTGGCTGCTGTGAGTACATACCCTAATGGTAACGAATTCTGTTCTTATACAAAACCTACAGTCCTGTATACAAAATGAAAGAAGAAAAACTTCACGTACCTTTCACTATTGTAGGAAAACAAAATGCTGTCGACAATATCCTGGAATTAAAACAAGCATTGTTAGAAGACAAACCACAAGGAAATGTATCAGAGATACTGTGGGCCGGGCAGTCACTCTGATCCATTAAGTGTATGTAATGTCTGATCACTTGGGATCCCAACAATCCCCAGGTGACATGTGTGAGCGGGTCTGTAATATGTACGTCAGTCCACTGCCCTATTCACTTCTATAGAGCTGACAGCACCGTCTACACCAGTCCTATAGAACGACGGACCAATATGCACACTACTGCTCCTTTCAGAGTGTGCGCCCTGCATTGTCGGGATCGCTTATGATACCAGTAGTTGGCCCCCAGTGATACAACTGTGATACTGGTGGGATAACCCATTTAATGTCCCTAGTCCAGATGCCCTAATAATCTGCTTTCATTGCAGATACATCACTGCTTAACCTCAATGGCCGAGCATATATGGGACACAGGATACATCACAATTGCATGTTTTGCAGTCTTAGGGTATATGTACATGGCAGTGCGGTTTAAGATTTTTGGATGATGATGCGGATTTGTCCCAGATCTCAATGGTCAATGCAAAGGTCAATGAAATCTGCACTGAAAATCCACACAAACAATTGACATGCGGCGCATTTCAGAATTTTGGATGGAAAGTTTCTGCATTGTGTACATGATATTTTTAAAAATTCCATCGACTTAGCTGCTATTTTATTATGCTGCAGATTTTCCATACAAAAACCCTGTGCAATAAAACCCTTGTGCATGGACTTTTAAAGGAGTTCTCTGGGAATAATGAGATTCTCAAGTGCCAGACGACTGCCTCTCTGACCAGAAGGTTCATACTCATCTGGTCCCTGCTGCTCTGGTCATTCACAATGCCTCCAGTGTCCACGTCACTGCTGAAGCCAGTCACTGGATGCAGAGGAGCATATGACCAGGACCATGGAATATGGAGACACCAGTGGCAGTGAGGAGGACCAGAGGGATTTGGAGCAGATAAGTATGAATCTTCTGGTCACAGAGGCAGGCTGCTGGCACTTGAGAAAATCTCACGATTGATGGAGAATCCCTTTAAAGAACACAAACAAGTGAAAAGTTCAGATCCCTGGAGGATTTAGCTTGGTGTACCAGGTTTTCTGCAGCTACTGAAATGTCACATTAAGCTGACAAATAGGGGGTGGACCTTAAAGGGTATTCCCATCTTAGACAATGGGGGCATATCGCTAGGATATGCCCCCATTGTCTGATAGGTGCGGGTCCAACACCTATATCGAGAAAGGAGCGGGGAGCTGCGCCTGGAGGATCCCAGGTTTCCCGGGGTCCGGGTACCACCAGGTGCAGCTCCCCCACTGCTCCCACAGAGATGAATGTGAGCGCACTGCGCATGCGCGGCCACCGCTCCCATTCATTTTTATGTAGCCGACGGAAATAGACGAGCCAGTGCTCAGCTAAATTCGCCGGCCCCATATAAATGAACAGAGGGCGGCTGCGCATGCGCAGTGCGCCCTACTTCACTTTGGGGGCTCCGTTCTCGATATGGGTGGGACCCGCACCTATAAGACAATGGGGGCATATCCTAGCGATATGTTCCCATTGTCAATGATGGGAATAACCCTTTAAAGAGACGGGTCTTAAAGTCACTGCCTCCTACTGCAGACAGAGCAGCGCTGCCAATTGTCTTACCCCCGTAAGTCTGTGTCTGGCAGTAATTCAACTAATTGTAGTGGTAAAATAACAGGGAGGGGGGATTGTTGAGAGTACTACAAGTCTCTTTAAAAGTTCTATAGATTTCATAGCAAAACTGCAATGTGAAGAAGCTCTGAATACTCACGCTGTGGCCTTCAAGTTCAGATACTTTTTCAGGCTCTTCATTACCAAAATAATAGAGACGGATGGCGTGGTCACTGCCACCGACAGCCAAAAACATCCCACCTGTAATATAAAGGTAGCAGATTTAGGGTATAGGAGGTTTTACCTATCCTAAAAAAAAGGAACCGACAGGTTACCCGCTAAATACGATTATTAATATTAAAGCCATATCACGTTCAATCTCTGCTTACCAGCACTACACGAAGAGCAGAGCATCTGAGCTCCGGGTCCAGACTTTTCTATGAATTTCAGGGGACGAGCACTGGATTCAAATAAAAAGAAAGAGACTGTGAACAAGCAAGAATAAAAGTAAAAAGAGGTTTTTGTATAAAAGTGGCGGCACTCACTTGAACTGCAAGGTATCAACATCCCACTGCCATAAGCACACTGTTGCATCTCCTGTAGACACCAAGTATCTGGTAGAGCCTTGGACCAGTGGACTGAACTAGAAAAGAGGAGCAGTTATACAAGCTAGAAGAACTATAGGTGTCATCAGAAAGCGACCTATTGTCTAGATCAAGATTTCATGTTAAAATATTTTATTTTTTAGAATTTTTGGTAATTTTATTTATATATATTCTTCAGTTTCACACTGGCCACTAAGCCTAATAATGGGTCGATACTTCCAGTTCTGCAGAGATCACTTCTCAGCAGTCATCTTATCATCATCACAGGCAAGATTACAGCGGCAACCAACACCTGCACAATATCCTCTGCATCTATTTTTGCAGACCGTCACACACTGAAGGTAAGTTTTGCTTTTGATTATTTTTATCCTTCAATTACTGTTTCCTGGGCTGTGGGGATCGATCAGTGAATATGTCATGTCCACAGCCCATCTATTCTGAAGAAGTCTGAAGAGAGTGTGGGGGGGGGGGGGTGAAGGGGCTTCCTGGTAGTAAAATTCTGCCAGTTTACATGAACACTATGGGACACCTTGGTTGGGATCCATGACACTGACCCTACGTGTCCATAAGATGATATACAGACAGCAGCATTGTAGAATGTCAGTAATACCATACAGCTATTTCTAACCTCCTTAGATCGGGAACCTCCGGCACTCCAGCTGTTGTGAGACTACAACTCCCAACATGCACATGTGCTTGGCTGTTTCTCACATGGAAGTGAAAAGAGCAGGCTGGGAGTTGCAGTAACTTAGGTGATGCAGTATTCCAACATTAGCACAGATTAATTTGTACAGGGAGGAAAAGCAAGACCCATTGCGGGAGAAGCTGAAAGAGTGTTTGTGTACGTGGATCCCCATAGGCATATGGTTTGTCACTGCATGGTGTGTCTCTCCAAACATACACATTAGCGAGCTACCTGCCGAACACTTGTTTGGCCAACAGCTATCACTTCTGACACCCCCCCCCCCCCACAATTACACACTTGGCGGAGAAGGTATGTGTTCTACCTGGCAAAAGGGGAGTAAGCCGATGCAAGAAATCTCTGGTGGAAGCTTCCATAGTGAAATCCAAGAATTGCCGGTGGGACGAGCCGAGTTGGAAGGCCCCCATACACATTATACTGTTGGCTAAACAACAGGTTCTGTCACTATACAGCCTCTGTAGCCTCAGCGCTCCACCACACTAGATTGGTCAGACTCTTCTTACCACTGGAACCCATCATACTGGATTACCTACCTGCTCCATCTGACTGGTCAGACTCTGCTTACCACTGGAACCCATCATACTGGATTACCTACCTGCTCCATCTGACTGGTCAGACTCTGCTTACCACTGGAACCCATCATACTGGATTACCTACCTGCTCCATCTGACTGGTCAGACTCTGCTTACCACTGGAACCCATCATACTGGATTACCTACCTGCTCCATCTGACTGGTCAGACTCTGCTTACCACTGGAACCCATCATACTGGATTACCTACCTGCTCCATCTGACTGGTCAGACTCTGCTTACCACTGGAACCCATCATACTGGATTACCTACCTGCTCCATCTGACTGGTCAGACTCTGCTTACCACTGGAACCCATCATACTGGATTACCTACCTGCTCCATCTGACTGGTCAGACTCTGCTTACCACTGGAACCCATCATACTGGATTACCTACCTGCTCCATCTGACTGGTCAGACTCTGCTTACCACTGGAACCCATCATACTGGATTACCTACCTGCTCCATCTGACTGGTCAGACTCTGCTTACCACTGGAACCCATCATACTGGATTACCTACCTGCTGCATCTGACTGGTCAGACTCTTACCACTGGAACCCATCATACTGGATTACCTACCTGCTCCATCTGACTGGTCAGACTCTTCTTACCACTGGAACCCATCATACTGGATTACCTACCTGCTCCATCTGACTGGTCAGACTCTTCTTACCACTGGAACCCATCATACTGGATTACCTACCTGCTCCATCCGACTGGTCAGACTCTTCTTACCACTGGAACCCATCATACTGGATTACCTACCTGCTCCATCCGACTGGTCAGACTCTTCTTACCACTGGAACCCATCATACTGGATTACCTACCTGCTCCATCCGACTGGTCAGACTCTTCTTACCACTGGAACCCATCATACTGGATTACCTACCTGCTCCATCTGACTGGTCAGACTCTTCTTACCACTGGAACCCATCATACTGGATTACCTACCTGCTCCATCCGACTGGTCAGACTCTTCTTACCACTGGAACCCATCATACTGGATTACCTACCTGCTCCATTTGACTGGTCAGACTCTTCTTACCACTGGAACCCATCATACTGGATTACCTACCTGCTCCATCCGACTGGTCAGACTCTTCTTACCACTGGAACCCATCATACTGGATTACCTACCTGCTCCATCTGACTGGTCAGACTCTGCTTACCACTGGAACCCATCATACTGGATTAGCTACTTGCTCCATCTGCCTCACTGGAATGCGCGTGGCCCCACTGAGGACCAGTGTACCACATTGTGCCTCTTCTTACCACTATGGCTGCTAAGTTTTAATCCTGACTGGACTGTGGCTTGTCCTCATGGTTGATAACCTTTCTGGCTAAGGGTGACTTTGATATCATGCTGCATACTCCGGCCATGATGTATTTGTGAATCATCTATATATCTTAACTGGACATTATTGCAACTGTTGCCCTGTTTATTTGAGGTATTATCAGTGTGCACAGCATCCAATATGAATTTTTGTCTTTTTGGACCTAGGCTATTTGGTCCTGTGAAAGTATCTGTGCAGCGTCTACTTAAAGGGGTTCTCCGGGAATTAAGAAAATGAAAATAGTTAAATATCACTTTATTATAAATATATTCCCAGTTACCTTTCATTAGTTATAATGGTTCGTTTTGTCTGGGGAGCAATCATTAGGAGAAATAAAATGGCCGCCGTCCTATTAGTCCACACAAAACCTGTCCTAATCACACAGGAGGACAAGTTACTTCACAACACTGAGGTAAAGAGCTGCCTCATCCTCCTCTCTGCTCTGACTGTCAGGGATTATGATCCTGAATACAGTTTAATATGATATTTAGCTGAATCTCTGTAGGAATGGAGTTCATGAGGAGACATGAAGTACAGAGAGGATGGACAGGACAGACTGTGGTAATGGAGACTGCAGACAAGAGCTGCTGCTCATCAGCCACATTCCCACCTCCTCTCTGTACTTCATGTCTCCTCATGAACTCCATTCCTACAGAGATTCAGCTGAAGATCTTCTCATCTGTATTCAGGATCATAATCCATGACCAGCAGAGCAGAGAGGAGGATGAGGCTCTTTTCCTCGGTGTTGTGAAGTAACTTGTCCTCCTGTGTGATTAGGACAGGTTTTGTGTGCACTAATAGGACCGCGGCCATTTTATTTCTCCTAATGATTGCTCCCCAGACAAAACAAGCCATTCTAGCCAATTAAAAGTATTTGGGAATATACCTATCATAAAGTGATATTCAAGTATTTTCATTTTCTTAATTCCCAGAGAAACCCTTTAAGTTTTTTTTTATATTTTTTTTTTGGCTTATTAATCTTGTTAACCCTCTATAGGTCCCCTAAAGCAGTGATTTTCAACCAGTGTGCCTCCAGCTCTTGCAAAACTACAACTCCCATCATGCCCAGGCAGCCTACAGCTATCAGCCTACAGAAGGGCATGGTGGGAGTTGTAGTTTTGCAACAGCTGGAGGCACACTGGTTGAAAATCACTGCCCTAAAGAACCCAACAGGGGAAGATGCGTTGGGACAATGTAGGGTACATCAGGGCCACCCAGTGGTAGGTTCCTGTGCAGGACTCATCCACCATTAGGGCAATTCCCTGTTGTCAGGGGTAGCTAGGGTATTTTAGGGAAAGTTTCCCTCTAACGTACCTCTGACATTTCTCCATTCATATCCAGACCGTGTGCCTTTATGTTATATTTTCTATGTATGTCTGGGGGTCCCTCCTCTGTTGGTTTTGACCATATTAATGGACCTTTTATTATCATACATTATTAAGAGTTATGTTTTAGGTCTACGATGGAACATAGTGAGACAATGAAGTATGGGGTTGTTAGTAACTGAAGTGATTACATATCCTGAGATCTTGTATTGCAAAAAAAAAAAATGGTTTGGAGATGAAAGGAAAAAAAAAAAATCCAACGTAGCTCCTTATGCTTACAAGTAATGAGGTAACAGCTCCTGAGTGACCTGGCAGCACAGCCATGGGGGCACAGGTTCGGAGAGACCACACTCGGATGATCTTCTCACAGCTTGCAGCAGCAATCAGGGTATTCTCATAGTTCACAGTAAGTTCCGAGATCTCGGCTAAATGACCTCTTAGTGTGGCTAGCAGCCGTCCATCATGTGCAGACCAGATCTTCACCAAACAGTCATCAGAGCCCTGTACCAAAGAGGGGGTAAAAAAAGATGTAAAGTCACCACATAAACAGGAGCGGCTGTGCCGAGCACATTTTACATACTGCACAGGAAGAAGCGGTGAAGACGACAGGTGGACAACACAGCTGTGATCAACCGTCATTGTGTACACGGCGTTCAGTCAGCCTTAACCCAGCACCAATGTGTGCAAGTAACAAACTACGTCACGTCACACGATGGAACAGAATGCACTAAACCCCTGGAATACAGAATATTAACCCCTTCCCACTCTGTGACATACGATTACATTGCAGGAAGTATGTAATCTTTGCAAACGTGTAAGGCCTCTTTCACACTAGTGGCAGCACGGATCCGGCAGGTGAAGGGTGCTGCAGGATCCGTGCTGCCGCAGGTACATGTGTGGGGCCGGAACCGCGCTCCGGCCCCACGCATCACACACAGTACACACACATACTTACATGCTCCAGGCAGCTCCGCGCAGCACAGTACAGGAGGAGGCCGGTGCGCACATAGGACGACTCCCCACAGCGCCCTCTGCTGGGCGCCAGGTGGAATCGTCCTATGTGTGTGCCGTTCTGCTCCTCCTGCGCTGTGGAGACCTGCCGGGAGCATGCAAGTATGTATGTGTATGTTTATGTGTATGTCTATGTGTATGTCTATGTGTATGTCTATGTGTATGTCTATGTCTATGTCTATGTCTATGTCTATGTCTATGTCTATGTCTATGTCTGTATGTGTGCAGGTGACGGATCAGTCATGAACTGCATTGAAAGTCTTTGTGTCACACCAAACGGATCTGTCCCCATTGACTTTCATTGGGGGTCATGACGGATCCGTCTTGGTGTAAATGCCTGGCTTCTAGGAGCCTTCCGTTTTCTTCAGTTCAGTTTTGTCCCCATTGACAATGAATGGGGACAAAACTGAAGCGTTTTTTTTCCGGTATTGAGCCCCTATAATGAAACTCAATACCGGAATTATAAAACACTAGTGTGAAAGTAGCCTTAGTCAAAGAGAAGGAGCGGGCTCAGGAGCTGCCATCACCTGCAGCAGCATATTTTATTATACATTCAACACCCTATGCTAACAGCCGGGATCAAACATCATTTCGATCAGGTGATTTAAGCACTAAGATGCCATTGTCAATCCCATCAGCACCCATGCCACGCAACTGCAAGGTGCAGGAGTCGGGGGCCCGACAATGACCCTAGGTGTATGTACACAAGCCCTATAGACTGCCTGTCAGGGTACCAAAGACAGGAATTTCAATGCACTCTGGAGAACGGCTGGTGACATCAGGCACTTCACTCCTCGCAACTAGTGATTATCGAAATGATTCGCTCTTCAACTACAAGGAGCTGTCTCCGCTGCTCAAGAAGCTCCGCCCTGCGCTTTATCGACAGGACTGGATAGGTCACCAGCTCTGTCAATCAAGTGGCGGGGGACAGCCCCTCAGAGGTGGAGAACTCGTTGATGAACTACTCAGTTTGCTCATCTCTACTCATAATTTCACACAGATATAAGAAGCAGCAGGCTTCCTAGCTTTTATCATGGTCTGGATGACATCCCCAGGTTCTCAGTACAACAGAGGAGATAAATTTGGATGATTCAAAAGCCCATGGGAAAGAATATCTTGGCTAGAATCACATGTTGAAGTCGTCGAGAGAGAAACTGAGCATACGGGAACCAATCTCATGGCTTCTACAATGAGCCCAAGGACTTGCATGCAGAGGCGAACTGAAACTGCGTGAGGTTAGCGAATGTGAACACTGCTGCATAGGCGAGCTATCTTAGGGCCCTTGCACACGACCGTATGCCCTCCGAGACATGCGGTCCGTAAGCGGGTCATATGTCCCGGAGCGGCATTGATCACGCACACGGGAGGGCACAGATTCGTAGATTACAATGAGGCTGTTGTAATCTATGAAGCTGCGCGCTCCTGTGCACAGGATCAAAATGGACAAGTATGATGCGGTTTTTGCATGCTTCCCATTTATTTCCATTGGAAATTCAGCACCCAGAGGGGGCCATGTCGCTTCTTATTTCCAGTCTGATATGAACCACAGCAGAAAAAAAAAACAAACAAGTGTTGTTCCCACTGAAATGAATAGGAGGCTGCTTGGTGGTGTTTTCCGTATTGGGTTCAGCGCCAAAAAACGACAAATCACACCAAAAAACTCTGCGTGAAGAGGCCCTAAGTGCACCCCACTCATGAGGGCCGCGATTCATGCAGAAATGAATTTGGAGAAAGATGGTTTGAAGGAGCTGGTACAGGATGCCAAGAAGGGTAGGGTTTAAAGGGGTTTTCAGGGAGTTAACTACTCCTCAGGATAGGTCATCAGTATCTGATGGGTGGGGGTCCGACACCCGGGAACCCTGTCGATCAGCTGTTTGAGAAGGTACCGGCGCTCCTGTGAGAGCGGCTACCTTCTCCCCGCTCACCAAGCACAGCGCCGTACATTGTATAGCGCCTGTGCTTGGTATCGCGCTCAGCCCCATTCACTTGAGCCGCGCTCCTAGGCCACGAGACCGATGAACGTAACATCACTGGCCTAGGAAAAGCTGAGAGAAGGCCGCGGCACTCAGGGGAGCACAGGTGCCTTCTCAAACAGCTGATTGGAGGGGGTCCCGGGGTGTATAGGAGGATAGGTCATCAGTAGTTAACTCCAGGAAAAACCCCTATATTACTAGATGCACAGTGCTTTGGAGTGAAGATCTAACTGAGCAGAGCTCAAGGACCTGAGTAAAAGGTGGAGAAGGCAGTCGGGCCAGCAGAAGTTACTTGCTGTTACACTGGCAAAGTGGGGGTTCAGAAACTTAGGTAATCCTATGGCTGTCAGGAAACGGTGGACTTGGGGGACCAATGTACTTGCTTTGCCTTCCAGAGGTGGGAAAGGAGCAGGCGCAGGTCTCCCACTTCTTAGTATGAGAAAGCAGGGGGCCATACTGCCTGTAGACCCGCTAGTAAAAGAAAAAGAAAAAAAAGCAGACCTGCCAAGGTAGGTATGTCTGCCTCCTGAGCGAAGACTGATTTAGCTTAGTCCTTGTGGGAAGGGTACGGCGGATGGGAGGAATGAACAATTAACTGCTTAGTGTCCACCTCCTAGTGGCAGCAGCTACACCCAAGGTCTGCGTCCCCCGGATGACAAAGATGAGAAGCACCATAAACTACAAATTGTGTTTACTGGCACCAACGCAAATTCATGTGTGAAGCGGTCTGAAGGTGTTGATCCACAGGATGGGCAATACATGTATGTTTGCTGGTGGTCTGACCGCAGACGCAGTGCACATGTGTGACCACTAATCCATCTATTTCTATAGGACTGACAGATAACAGATATACAGAACAGTCCTATAGACAACACAGTCATTCATTCACATGGCGACTGGAGAAACGGGACCCCCTAAGTCCTTCTCGTACATGGTGGGGGTACCAATCCTGTGGATTGGTGATAAAAGTCCTTTGTGGTTAATCCCTTCGACAGGTCAAAAAGACAGGAGACAGGGGTCCTGAGGAACATACAGAAAATAAAGATCTAAGACAAGGATCAGCAACCTCTGGCACTCCAGCTGTTAAACTACAATTCCCAGCATGCTCCATTCACTTCTATGGGGTTTTAGAGAACAGCCGAGTGTGCACGCTGGGAATTGTAGTTTCACAACAGCCGGAGCGCCAAAGGTTGCTGATCCCTGATCTAAGAGAAAAGCACAACAGATTCCAGCCATCAGACGGATCCATCTGGTTCTTGTGGACTTTATTTCACATTAGGCCCATTGACTCATCGCAGTTTACTTTTCACGGACTTCGTGTACTTACAGTGAAGATCCTTTGACCAGTGCGATCGAACGCGACACAGTAAACAGAAGAGAGATGGCCGAGAATCCTCTTATGCATCTTGATCTGCTGGTACATGGTGACAGGAAACGCAGTGTTGAAGCGCATAGCACCAGTTAAGTGTTTGCCTCGGTGCACATTCACTGCAGTACGCAAAAACACCCAGTTATTTAAAAAAAAGTACAAAAAAAAAAAGTTAAAATAAAATAAAAAGTGCACACCAACACAACATACCAACAGTTGGAGGTCGTCTCACGTTACAAGGCACTTCTGGGGGTCTCCCTCGCTGAAGAGTGGCAAATGATTTGTGGCTCCACTGAGAATTTCTGTAACCTGGTGAGCAAATTTAAAGATAAGAAACAGGGCGGGAAAAGATGAGAAACAGCAAAGTCCCAAATAACTGATGTAATCACCCAGCACTTCATGCCGGGGGCTCAGCTCATCAAGGCTAGGGAAAATCCATACACAGAAGAAGAACTTTCTGTCACTATGTCATTTTCTGTCACAAGTGAACTCCCCCTTAAAGGGGTTGTCCACTCCTTATATACCGTGTGGATAGGTCATCAAACGTGATCGGCAGAAGTCTGACACTCCATACATCAGCTGTTTGGGAGCAGCTCCATTGCCAGAACTACACAGGTCCCTCCATTCTGCTACCATTAAGGGCCCTTTCACACGACCGTATGCCCTCCGAGACATACAGTCCGTGAGCAGGCCATATGTCCTAGAGCGGCATCGATCGTGCGCACGGGAGCTATTGTCCCGCACTCATAAAAACATAGGAGTGTGCGGGCGGCTCGAAGTGCAGACGATCGAAGCCGCTCCGGGACATATGGCCCGCTTACGGACTGTATGTCTCGGAGGGCATATGGTCGTGTGAAAGGGCCCTAAAGTGAATGGTAACCAGCTCCATCCGCTACACAACCAGCAGAGCTGTGTAGCGGTACGTTTTATTGTATACATTAAACATATGACAAACATGTGATATGAACCCAGCTGAAGACGGTGAGACACCGCTGCAAATACCAGAAGATGAGAAACCCCGTAAGAAAAAGGCCTGGAAAGTGGTGACAGGCAGGGTTCAGACTCCTTGAGTGACGGTATCTCACCACTAACCATCAGGGGGGCAGCAGGAGGTGTAGGGAGCCGGTAAATGTAATTTTCGCTCCTCTGTATAGTAGACATCGTAAGTTTAAAGAAGAACTCCCGCAAAAATTTTTATTCTCTGACCTGTTAGAAAGGGCCATGATATAATCTGTAGTGATTGTCATCTTCTTATCAGTGACTGTTTCTGTGAGTAAAAACCTCTCTTCTTATTGTAGCTGGGTCATGTGACCAACTCCCTGACCTCCAACTGACCCAGGACAGGAAGCCAGTAACTGCTCTATTCATTCCTATGGGAGCCTCACTTTCAGTCTCATAGGAATACATAGAGAATTAGACTTCCTGTCCACACAAGTCTCTGTGTGAGTTGGTGGGTTTAATTGCTGGTCACATGACACAGATAAGAAACTTCAGGATGATAGAAGTCAAAAATTCAGACACTGGTAAGAAAATGACATTCACTACAGATTACATGTACATTTCTAGCAGGACATGGAATAAAGTTTTTGTCGGGAGTTCTTCTTTAAGTTAAAAACAAAATCTGAGTCTGGCACACACATTCCAGCACCTCCTTCTGCTCCAACCGGATTATTTGCTAAAATCTGAACACCTGCAAACTGAAAGTCTCCTAGGAGCCCGACCAACATCTCCGTCCATTTCCACACAGGCGGCGGACCCATCAGTACCTTTTACTGTGCATAGTGGCTTATTGGCAATTCCAAGTAAAGAGCTCGGTCTGGAGACATTAACCGGAGCTTGTTTGTCAATGAAGTACGTTAAACCCTGACAGATCCTCAGCAAATGTTCAGGAGTCACCGACTTGTTGGCGGAAACCTGGAATAAAGGAAAACAGCAGCAATCACCATGCAGGTAACGTAACATTAACGCCCTGTGATGTATTATTATGCCACGGGGGTTATACAGTTCACACAAACCGACATAACTGTATGTCCCAGTGATGGTGCCGGCACACGGGCTGTGACACCGCTATTACTGGTTAGTGTCGGCCTACCCGCCATAACAGCTAGAACCAGAGACAACTCCAATCCTAGCTATCCGACCCCTTAGATCAGGGGTGCACAACGTTTTCTGGGTGGGGGCCACATTGTCAGACTGAACCAACGTCAAGGGCCGAAAATAAAATTTAAAGGCGTATTAACAACTGAAATACTGTATTTATGGCAGATTGAACACACAGTGTATACCATTAATGTCTAGTTACAGTTCCAGGAGTCCCACCTAATGGGAGAAATACATGAAAAATGCATGTGAGCAGCCACAAAACATGGACATACATGTCTGTTACCAGATGGATGGGGCCACACAGAATGGTATCAAGGGCCGCATGTGGCCCCCGGGCCGCAGGTTGTGCACCCCTGCCTTAGATGATAGTGTACGAATGTCTGTAGGCGACCTGCACTTTTTAGTCACCATTTTGGGGTACATATAGCTTATTCACTTTTATTACTTTTCTTGGATGGTAATGGGAAAAAAGCTTTTCCGCCATCATTTCCTGCATTTTAAATTTATGACGTTCACCAAGCGATATAATTAGCGTGTCACTGTTATTGTACGGGTCAGTACCATTATGGCGATACCAAATATGTAGTTTCATATGAGTTTTTTTTTATACTTTTGTACAATACCACGTCGTTTTATATCTCCGCACTCCGAGAGCCCTTACGTGTTAGTTTTTGCGCTGCTGTAGCCCTTTGAGGGCTTGTATTCTGCAGGGGACGATGTAGATGTCATTGGTACCATTTTTTTGGGCACACAGGATTATTGATTAAGATTTATTATTTTTGGGGGGGGCTTTTTTTTTTTTTTTTTTTACATTGCTCACGGGACGGTTTGATGGACTGCGGCAAACATGACGTGACATTGTGTGTCTTTTACCACTTTTTATGACAAAATGTTTTGTATTTTTAATAAACTTAATTTTATTTATTTTTGTCCCACTGGGAAACATGGCTTTTATAAGGCACTGGTATACCTTGTGCACCCATGCAATATATCCTGTTAACGTACCATTGTACCATGTCTACTAGGCTGTGTATGTGTCTAATAGACATACAGCCCTGTCAGAACCCGTGGCCTCTCTTAGGCCCCCCCGCAGCCATGGCACTGCACCAACACCCCACAATTGAGTTTGTGGGGAGTCAGTAGCGGCTTCAGCGCCAGGCTCCCATGGTGCTCCCAAGCGCCCGTCTACTCTGCTCAGTCCCTGCTGTCCGCACCAGAATTAATGAGGGAGGGCAGAGGCTGAACAGACTAGACCGGCTGCACTGATTCCAGACCAAAGACCATACGTCTGACACTTGTACAGGCGTTACTGCAACCTCTGTTGAAGTTTACACATAAAAACAACATAAAATTTGATATAGTAAGATGTGAAAAGCTCATATACACCACAAGAGCTTGTGCTCGTAAATACACTGGAACAGAGGCCATGTAATATTTGGCCATCATCCAATGTATATACTGGATATTGTACATGGCAAACAGCCTCTGTTACCAAAATAGACATTTTATAAGAGTTCACAGCATACAGTGTATAAAAATAAAACAAAGAAAATTCTAATTTTTGAGTAAAGTGTGTACTGAAGCGAATAAAATCTAGTCTGCAAATCCTGTAAGATGTGAGGGTTCCTACAAACCACACGTCTACATTCAATGCTGTATATGTTACATACATAATGAAGAAGCACCATACACCAGACTAAAGCTCTGGATAGATCATCAGCATCTGATCGGCGTGGGTCCGACACCCGACACCCCCGTCCAATCAGCTGTTTGAGAAGGCAGCGGCGCTGCAGGAGCACCGCGGCCTTCTCTGTGTTTACCGCAGGCCCAGTGACGTCACAACTAGTATCACTGGCCTGGGCTAAGATCTGTTCACTTGAATGGAGCTTAGCCACGCCCAGGCCAGTGATATTAGTCGTGACGTCACTGGCCCTGCAATAAACAAAGAGAAGGCCGCGGCGCTCCTGCAGCGCCGCTGCCTTCTCAAACAGCTGATCGGCAGGGGCCCCGGGTGTCGGACCCCCACCGATCAGATACTGATGATCTACCCAGAGGATAGATCATCTGTTTTTAAAAACTGTAGAAACCCTTTAAAGAGGACCTTTCACCACTCCTGACATGCCTGTTTTAATAGCTTCATGCATTCCCCATGTAATAACAAGTCTGGAACATCTATTCTTATGTCTCTATGTTGTGCCATTCCTTTATTATTTGCACTAGAAGTTATGAATGAATTGCTATTTGTCTTCAGTAAGGGTACAGAGGGGAGGTGACCAGTTGGGAGTGTGTACCTGCACAGTCTGAACATGGCAGCACTGATTGGCTAGAGTCAGACTGTGCAGGTACACACCCCCAACTGGTCACCTCCCCTCTATTCCTTTACTGAAGGCAAATAGCAATTCATTCATAACTTCTAGTGCAAATAATAGAGGAATGGCAGAATATAGAGACATAAGAATAGATGTTCCAGAATTGTTATTACATGGAGAATGCATGAAGCTATTAAAAAAGGCATGTCAGGAGTGGCGAGCGGTCCTCTTTAAGGCTACGTTCACAGAAACGTTAAGAAATCCGTCAGGTTGTTCGGGCAGAGAATGCATTGGTCCCAATTTTGATCGGGCCGGTTTCTGGCATAAATGCCAGCTTTCAGCCAGACAAATGCCACGCATGAAAGCCGGTATTTGTGCTGAAACAGGCTACCAGAACAGCCATAACAGTAATCTGAACCTAATGTAAGGGATTAAATGTTTGGGATCAGAACCAACTCCGATCACAGCCATTGCAGCTGTATACTACGCCCATGCCCACTGCTGGTGACTCAGAAACTGTGCCCATGTCATCTTACCAATATACCTGTACGTCAAGGTGCATTGTGTTGTGAGTAGGGCTAAAGAAACAGTAAACCTGGAAATAACTGACTAAGCTAAGGCTACTTTCACACTAGTGTTTTATAATTCCGGTATTGAGTTCCGTCATAGGGGCTCAATACCGGAAAAAAACTCTTCAGATTTGTCCCCATTCATTGTCAATGAGGACAAAACTGAACTGAAGACAACGGAGGCTCCTGAAAGCATTCCGTTCAGTTCTCTTCAGTATACAGACCGGAGAGCAAACCGCAACATGCTGCAGTTTGCTCTCCGGTCTGGGCATCCGCACCAAGACGGATCCGGTATGACCCCCAATGCAAGTCAATGGGGACGGATCCGTTCGGTGTGACACAATAGTAAACAGATCCGTCCTCCATTGACTTTCAATGGAGTTCATGACAGATCCGTCTTGGCTATGTTAAAGATAATACAACCGGATCCGTTCATTACGGATCAATATGGTTGTATTATCAGTAACGGAAGCATTATGGCTGGACCCTGCCGGATCCAGCAGTAACGCTGGTGTGAAAGTAGTCTAAAATAGGAGATAATCTTGCCCCCATTGTGTCAGGATTTTCCACAAGATCCAAAACACACAGCCTTGTAGAAATCCTGCACAGAATACAGGTGTTAATCTCTTGCTGATTTTCTCCATGTTTATCCTACTGCAGACAGGCATCTTACAGCCAGACACAGGACAGTGAGGAGAGGGGACACGACTGTGCCCCGGAGACATATGGAGATTTTTTATTTTTTTAGAGATTTTTTTTAGAGATGTAATATAAGAAAAAAAAAAAAAAAACAACAACCAAAGGAAAGAAGGAGATGAATGTTTAGACTTCCTGTAAAGGGGTTGGGCCATCTCACACATTGGTGGCATATCCGAGCGATTGATAGGTGCAACCTCTGGGACCTGTACCTATATTTAAAATGGGGCCCCCAAAAGGAACAAGCTTGCACCCTCCATTCACTTCTATGGGAGTGCCAAAAATAGCTGAACTCCGGCCCGGCAGATGGCTGCACTTGACTAGTGTGCCATCCATACCCTTCTACAGAAGTTCCGGAAATAGTCGAGCGGGCTTGCTCAGCTCTTTTCAGGAACTCCTACAAAAGTGAATAGAGAGCAGTGCACTTTCCGTGGCTTTGGTGGCCCCACACCTATCGGACGTTGGTGGCATATCCTAGCGATATGCCACCAATGTGTGAGATAGATCAACTCTTAGGTCTCTTTCACACGAACGATACGGATTGAGTCAGGATTAGAGTTGATCGAACGTGCTCGTAACAAGCACTGTACTGCTCGGATCCCCTGCGCTCGCATGCCCGCAGGCATCCGGGTCCGTCCTCACCTGACTGAGTCAATGGGGGCGGATCCGTTTGGTATGACACAGGAGTGTGTCATACCAAACGGATCCGCCCCCATTGACTTACAGTCAGGTGAGGACGGACCCGGATGGCTGCGCAGCGGAGCGCAGGGGATCCGAGCAGTACAGTGCTCGTTACGAGCACGTTCGCTCAACTCTAGTCAGGATCCCTTCAGGAAAAAAAAAATTATTGTTTTGCAAGCAAGTTCAGTCACTTGTCTGCAATTGTGTTCAGTTTTTTCTGCACAGGTGCAATCAGTTTTTGATGTGTTTTTTACGTGCATGAAAAAAAAAAACTGAAGAATACCAATCTACATCTCCTAGAAACCATCAGTGAAAAACACATGGCATCTGGATGCAATCCGTTTTTCACGTAAGCCCCATTCACTTGTATAGAACCAGAACGGCGTGAAAAATTCAGAATATAGAACATGCTGTAATTTTTCCGGAATGCAGAAATGATGTGTGAAAAATGACACAATTAAAATGAACAGATTCAGTCCGGATGCTATGCGTTTGCTTCACACATCGCACCTGGACAAAAAACTCACTCGTGTGAAAGAGCCCTTAAAGGGGTTGTCTCACTTCACCAAATAGCATTTATCATGTAGAGAAAGTTAATACAAGACACTTACTAATGTATTGTGATTCTCCATATTGCTTCCTTTGCTGGCTGGATTCATTTTTTCATCACGTTATACACTGCTCGTTTCCATGGTTACGACCACCCTGCAATCCATCAGTGGTGGTCGTGCTTGCACACTATAGGAAAAGGCACTAGCTTATGTGCGCTCCCACAATCCCGGCCACCAAAGAGGTTGAAACTTTTTTCCAATAGTGTGCAAGTACGACCACCACTGATGGATTGCAGGGTGGTCGTAACCATGGAAACGAGCAGTGTATAATGTGATGGAAAAGTGAATCCAGCCAGGGAAGGAGGCAATATGGAGAATCACATTACATTAGTAAGTGTCTTGTGTTAACTTTCTCTACACGATAAATGCCACTTGTTGAAGTGAGACAACCCCTTTAAGAAAACAGGAAGCAAGACCATGCTTATTCAAAAAATGGTCTTCGTGTATTTTGTTCCCATTTAGAGTTACAGGGAGTATTGATCCATTACCTCTCAGGGAATCTGGGATCCATACACCCAAAAGTACAATAGTCAGCACACAAATCGTCAATTTATCTTCTCACACCTACCATTTCATTAAATGATCTCGAGTGTTCATTCCCTAGCCAATCCAATCTGTTCGGAAGAAGCTATCAACGGAAAGAAAAAAAGGTAATTATATTCATATTGTTGGCATGAACGACAATTCAGAGCTAGATCTTACACCAGCAGAGCCCGGCAGACTTATAATGGGGTCTAGTCATGGGGTCCATCATTTTGCCAAGAACAGAGCTGCATCAAATATGAAGCAATGCATCAGAGCCCCGGCAGCAGATGTGAACAGAGCCCAATGCGTTCAGTCGTGCACTGCAGCAGACAACAAGAGTGGCTTAAATGCAGCAATTTATGCAAAAAATCCACATTTACAGAACAAGTAAACTGGATGAGATTTGAAGAAAACCTGCAGCATAAGCTGAGCTGTCACTTTCAATCCGCATGTCAATTCATTCTGCGGGTTTTACCTGCGTTGCAGACACAAAATAAAGCTCGTTTTCAGCTTTTTTTTTGCCCTTATCCACTGTGGATTTTCGACTGTTAAGGATCGGCAGCAGACTCACCACTTGTGGACGTACCCTTAAAGAGACATCCAGGAATACATCATTTTTCCTGGGTCCCGTTAGCCTGCCTCCGCTAGAGAAAGAATCCTACTTATCCGCTCCCTGCTGGCTCCCACCTGTCCATTGTCCACGGTTTGTCGACTTCCTACCCAGCATGGACATGATCATCTGCTCCGCTGCAGCCGACCATTGCCGTGGATCGGAAGATAGACACACAGGACCAGGGTGGTGTGGAGTTGGTAAGTGATTCCGTCTCTAGTTACAGCCAATTGCTCGCCTCAACAGTATACAGCACGAGACGAGTGAATGGATACAGAGGTTAACGCCATATCGCTCTACGTCACTGCTGTGACCTTATACAAGAAGACCGGGAGGAAGAGCAGCACTGACAACAGCATGACAGAAGCAGAGCTTAAAGGAGTTGTCCGAGTTATTTTTTTGTCCTTTGTATGTTTCTAACTAGTCAAATACAACAGCTTTTCCATACACTTTCTGCTTCTAAACTTGCTGGTTTCTCAGATTTCACTCAGGGTCACATGACCTGTGATGTCAGCTTCCCTGCCTGCTAATCTTGTATTCGTGCACCAAGAGATAACAGCCTGTACATGAGACGTCAGTGTGCTGGCCACGCCCCCTGCTCTTTGCTGGCCACACCCCCTGCTCAGCCTGGTTGCTATCTGCTCTCTCCCTGGATTCTTTCAGATAAAACATTAACCCCTTCAGCCAGAACACACTGAAGGCTTTACAACAGCAGCTGCAGATGTAAAGAGACACAGGATCTGCCCTCCTCATCCTACAGACACAGAGCTGACTGGAGCTGATCTGGAGGAGATCTGCAAAGTATTGTATTGCATCAGCAGTGTCATTGTACAGCTGGGACTTGTAGTCCTACACATACAACATGCTGCTGAGTATTCCAGCAGACAGACATGTCACTCAGGGCAGACTTATTCACTCCCTTTGCAGAGCAATGGGGGAGGGACAGAGATTGTTATTACTGCAGGTAAACAAAGGCCAGAAGAGAACCAGGGAAATGAGGAAATATAGATTTATTTTTTTTTGCCTAAAACTTGCTTAACTAAGGTCTATGGCCAATCCGCCCCTGGGCTGATTATTTCATAACATTCAGTGGCATGGGGGGGGGGCTCTGTTCTGGTGATCAGTGATGGTTCCTAGGGCTTGGGCCCTGACCAATCTAGAATTTATACAATGGATAGGTGATAAATGCTGAAATACAACTGGTACATGACATATCAAAGTTCTGGAGCGTGCCGAGGCCTCCATTACCAAATAACAGACGGTCTGTCAATTCGCTTTGCCCCTGTGTGTGCGTGCATAAGTGTGTATATATATATATATATATATATATATATATATATATATATATATATATATATATGGATACTAACAGAGAAATCAGAGATCACATTCTTCATGTAACCAGACACTACACATTTCCAGGGGTGTGATCCGTACTTACGTTATGTTCATTCAACTCCTGGATCAGCATCTGGACGGACAAAACACAAACTATTAGTAGATAAGAAACCAGAGACACTGAGCAGAGGCTGGTACGAGGTATGAAGTCATGGGATCTTTAAAGGGGTCTTCCAGGCTTTTAGTATTGATGACCTATCCTCAGGATAGTTCATCAGTATCAGAACGGTGGGGGTCCGACACCAGACACCCCCACCAATCAGCTGTATGAAGAGAAGGCATGTGTCGTGCCATCTCCTGTCTCTCTTCATAAGAGATAGCACCCGTGCATACTTCATACAGCTGACCGGCGGGGGAGTCGGGTGTCGGACCCCCGCCGTTCTGATACTGATGACCTATCCTGAGGATTGGTCATCAATATTAAGAGCCTGGAAAACTTTAACCCCCTTTAACAATTTTGGTGCATTTTTGCAGCAGCATGCACTTTGTGGACCGTTTTGCTGCAGCAGTCTGGCCAGATTTTTGGATTAGTTTCTGTAGGGCAGTGATGGCTAACCTCCGGGACTCCAGCTGTGGTGAAGCTACAACTCCCAGCATGCTCCATTCATTTCTATGGAATTCTGGCAAGTGTGCATCTTGAGAGTTGTAGTTTTACCACAGCTGGAGTGCAGGAGGTTAGCCATCACAGCTGTAGGCTAGAAAAGAGTCAATTCTGTGGAGGCCTGAACAGTATGGCCACTAAATCTGTTGTACAATGACTGATGTGACCCACAGGCAGATATCTAGATCATGTAAGGGGAGGCAGTTCATTCATGAGTCCTGCCAGCAGTCACACTGCATCTATTCACTACTTTTTGAAGTCGGCAAAAATTGGGGGACAGCTGTGATCTGTAGATTATTACATATAATGTAATAATCTGATTTACTGCTAATTTCTCCAATAATTCAATCATATAGAACGGGGAGAAAAATGGCTAAATAGTGAACAAGGGTGAGGCGCGTCCCCGGTGACCGGCAGGTGCTATAATTACAGGAGCAACAACAAGTCGCTGCCAGCTGATAACCTGCATGCTTGGTATTTATAACTCATGGGGGAGGAACGGCTGCTCTGGCCTCAGTGCTGGGGAGGATCGCACAGAACTGCTGAGCTCATGAGATGTAACACTAGCCACAGACACGTCCAGCAGACTTAGCAAAGACATGGAAAACAAGTGATCGGCCGACAGCAACATCTCCCGATGATGTACAAACATGCATGCTCAGCTAAGCGCACATGTACCTTAAACAGGGAAGAAAATTGCTCCCCGAGAACAAAAGGATTGGGCAAGGTGAAATTCAAGGAGGAGAGCAGAAAACTGCTCTTTATTGGCCTGGAATAAAGAACTGGAAAGGTGACATCAGGTCCACAGCATGTGACCGCTGTAGCCAATCATTTGCCCCGTCGGGTGGCTGAGGACAATGACTGGCTGCAGAGGTCACGTGTTGTCAATGTGTCATCACCACTACAGCCAGGTAAATAGAGCCCAACCAGAAGAACCAGAGCTGCGGCATCTGTCAGGGTAAGGACCTGGGGGCACATTTATTAAGACCGGTGTTTTAGATTCTGATCTTAATAAATAACCCCTATAGATAACAGTGGATCCCCCAAAGTTATGAAGATGCGCCGGCCTCTACATAACTTTGGCGTATCCAGCGCCGGTCTAAATCTACGCCAGCTTCCTTACTGTCTTACATTTAGACAAGGCATAGAAAATAACGAATGAGACGGACCTGAAGACCCTTCCCCGCCATACCTCTTTTTTTTCAGACCTGGTGTGAGCAGGAAAAATTTGCAGATTGCTGAGGCACCTTTTTGCCACAATCTGCACCAGAAAATACGCCTAATATAGGCTTATTTCTGGATAGTAAATGACGCCCCCCCGGTCTTTATTTAAAGGGGTATTCCGGTTACCATAAATATAACTTATGTTTTAGACTAATTCATCATCAATCATTACCTCATATAATGTCTATTTCACATATTTATCGTTCAGTAGTTATAAAAGTAGTTTTCTTCCCCTGCTACCCACTGTGTTCCTCATCAGTTACCATGACATCGACCTGTAGTTCTGAGCCTTTGTCAGGTCAGGCATGCTCAGTGTGTTGCTATCAGTTCTTTAGCTGACTGCAGCTTACTGAGTAGAGGGGGCGTGTCTGCACTGTGATATCAGCAATGTGAAAATAGTTCCCAGCAGCAATATCTTCTTAAATCTTTATTTTCAGCAACAATACATGTATTGTTGCTGAAAATAAAGATTTAAGAAGATATTGCTGCTGGGAACTATTTTCACATTGCGGATACTTTATCCCGTTGCAGCATAGGTGTGGCTGAGTGCTGTGCACTGCTTTACTTTGCACTGTGATATCAGGCAGCCAATCAGTGATCATCAAGACTCATGAACAAGCAGAAACTCACAGCAGGAAAGCTAGGCATTGTGGGAATTGTAGTTTTGTGAGGGAAGATCAGGAGCCATGATACGGTCAGTGTGCTGCAGGCTCACACAGGAGCGAGACAAATGGATTGCAGGGTAAATTGAAGCTCTGGTCATATGTACAGGTATGGGCTCTGGTTATATGTATAGGGATGGGCTCTGGTTATATGTATAGGGATGGGTTCTGGTTATATGTATAGGTATGGGTTCTGGTGATATGTATAGGTATGGGTTCTGGTGATATGTATAGGTATGGGTTCTGGTGATATGTATAGGTATGGGTTCTGGTGATATGTATAGGTATGGGTTCTGGTGATATGTATAGGTATGGGTTCTGGTGATATGTATAGGGATGGGTTCTGGTGATATGTATAGGGATGGGTTCTGGTGATATGTATAGGGATGGGTTCTGGTTATATGTATAGTTATGGGTTCTGGTTATATGTATAGGTATGGGTTCTGGTTATATGTATAGGTATGGGTTCTGGTTATATGTATAGGTATGGGTTCTGGTTATATGTATAGGTATGGGTTCTGGTTATATGTATAGGGATGGGTTCTGGTTATATGTATAGGGATGGGTTCTGGTTACATGTACAGGTATGGGTTCTGGTTATATGTATAGGTATGGGTTCTGGTTATATGTATAGGTATGGGTTCTGGTTATATGTATAGGGATGGGTTCTGGTTATATGTATAGGGATGGGTTCTGGTTATATGTACAGGTATGGGTTCTGGTTATATGTATAGGTATGGGTTCTGGTTATATGTACAGGTATGGGTTCTGGTTATATGTACAGGGATGGGTTCTGGTTATATGTATAGGGATGGGTTCTGGTTATATGTATAGGGATGGGTTCTGGTTATATGTATAGGGATGGGTTCTGGTTATATGTATAGGGATGGGTTCTGGTTATATGTATAGGTATGGGTTCTGGTTATATGTATAGGTATGGGTTCTGGTTATATGTATAGGTATGGGTTCTGGTTATATGTATAGGTATGGGTTCTGGTTATATGTACAGGTATGGGTTCTGGTTATATGTATAGGTATGGGTTCTGGTTATATGTATAGGTATGGGTTCTGGTTATATGTATAGGTATGGGCTCTGGTTATATGTATAGGGATGGGTTCTGGTTATATGTATAGGTATGAGTTCTGGTTATATGTACAGGTATGGGTTCTGGTTATATGTATAGGTATGGGTTCTGGTTATATGTACAGGTATGGGTTCTGGTTATATGTATAGGTATGGGTTCTGGTTGGGTCACAGCTTGCAGGCTTAAAGGGAGTCTGTCACCTCCATAGCCCCTATAAAGCATTTACATAGCCCCATAGCACAAATAATGACAAATATAACTGTACCTGGGGCGCTTTCCTCTGACTTGTAGAAGCAGTAAAAACGTACTTTAATCCATATGTAAATTAGCTGTTGGAAGTGCCCGGAGGCGGAGCTCACCGCCGTGGAGCCCGGGCTCGTCTGCTTTTTTAAACGCTCTCCCCGCCCCTGTCACTGCCTCCGCCCGCCCTCCTCTTCACTTGCGTCCTCCATCTGTTCCAGGCTCTTGCTGAGCCGGCGCATGCGCACTGCATTGCCCATTGTGGGCACGGCATCGGCGTAGCCACTGCGCATGCGCCGGCTCGGGGAGAGACTGGAACAGACGGAGGACGCAAGTGAAGAGGAGGGCAGGCGGAGGCAGTGACAGGGGCAGGGAGAGCGTTTAAAAAAGCAGACGAGCCTGGGCTCCACGGCGGTGAGCTCCGTCTCCGGGCACTTCCAACAGCTAATTTACATATGGATTAAAGTACGTTTTTACTGCTTCTACAAGTCAGAGGAAAGCGCCCCAGGTACAGTTACATTTGTCATTATTTGTGCTATGGGGCTATGTAAATGCTTTATAGGGGCTATGGAGGTGACAGACTCCCTTTAATGCAGTTTATCAAAAATTAAAGTTACGTTACCGAAGTACCCCTTTAAGGGGAATCTGCAGGTTAATCCATATGGCGCTATTTTGTTCCGGATGCAGTTTTAGAAAAAAAAAGTGCCCTGTCCATCCTTGACGTGGATTCCTTGAGGATTTTATGCCAAATATCTAACGTGGGCACAAGTGTGTCACTTACCTGAGCAGATTTACCACAGGGGCCCTTGGAGAGAAAACGAGCTATTAAGAAATAGAGCTCTGCAACGGAAAACAAAGAAAAGAGAATAAGAAGGTGAATGAAGAAGTAACAGCAATGCAGAAAATCTGAATAAAAAGTAACCACAATAACCAGTGCAGTATAAGGGTGCTATTATCTCTGAGCAGCAGGGTTTAGCCTGGCAATCAGCGGTAAACGGCAAGCTCCACCAGCACTAGTCATAACTCGAGCCCACCTATCATGAGCTAACGCAGTTTAACCCCACAGTGTAATTTCATGTGTATTTTGGCATAAAACCATGCATACTCTACACCGTAATACTCGTGAAACCTGCCCACAGACCACGTCCAATGGATTTCAATGGAAAATACGGTCCACAGTTCATAAGGCCTGTATTTTTAGGCTACCTGTACACAGGTGCAGGCTGTCTTGCCCAAATTCTGCACCGACTTCTGTGCGGATACGTGCATTTCCGCACCAAAATGCAAATGTATTTTTCGGGCGCAGATCTCACCTTTGCATCGAAAAGGGTGAAATCTGCCCCCCAAAAAATTGATGGTGGGTCAGCTTCTGCATGGAATAGAAAGTGTACCTGGGATTTGTCGAGTCTCGTACAATTTGCTGGTACTGTATTACGCTGCGGTTTTTCTTTGCGCAATCCGCTACGTGCAGGCAGAGGTATGGGGTGCCCTCTGATCCAGCGGCAAAAACACAGGGCTCCAATCAGTAGCTATGACAGTCTGGGGACTTGTGAACGCCTACTGTTGTCATGGTGAGCTGACCGCAAAACCAAGACTGAAGCACAGCTTCACAGGTAGTCTGTCAGAATCCCATAGACTGCAAAAGTACTCTACTGCAGTCTATGGTACAAGCCATCACAAGATTGCATGTACAAGTTTCCTAAGGGGACTAAAAATTAGAGTAAAAAAAATAAATAAAAACTTTAAAAAATATATAAAATTAAAAAATAAAAAATAAGCATAAGAGTTACTGATGCATCAGAAAATGTCAGGTTAAAATAAACTTTTTTTACTGTATGATGAACCATTTTTGGTCATTTTGCTCCCCCCCCCCCCCCCAAAAAAAAAAAAAAAAATTATAAAAAAAAAAAAAAAAGTGATCAAAAATTCATGTGTACCATAAAATGGTGCTAGAACTAGAGGTCATCCTGCAAAAAAAAAAAAACCCTTACAGAGCTCTGCAGAGTTGTGGGCATCCAAATATCCCCCAAAAAAAATTTCTTTGAGAGGGTAAAACATAAAACTATAGAAATATATGAATTTGATATCACTGTAAACATATAAACCCACAAAATCATGTCAATTTTAGCATATAATGAACACAAAAACAAAACTCGAAAAATGATGGAAAAACATGTTTTTTTTTATTTTACATGACAATTTTTTTTCTTGCAATTCAGTGCAGGGCAAAGGGGAGCATCGAAGCATGAAATGCTCCAATGATCGTATCAGAGGGACTGCCTGGGTGAAAATGGGGGTATGTCCGAACTCAGCTCTGAACCCGGACAACCCATTTACTTTTTTTTTTTTTTTAAATAGCCCCATTGAAGTGAATGGTTCCACATATGGGCTGCAAAAAATAAAAAATAAAAAAATGGAACATGTGCATGAGCCTTAAGGGCCAAGCTGGACAACCCATTTTCTACTTCAGGCCCCCATCACTGAGCCAAAGTGGAGAGCAGTCCTCACTGTGGCATGTAATCTTAGGTTGCATTCACATCTCCGTATCGGATCGGACAAAAAACAAAATGTTGCATGCAACTTTTTTTAGCCGGCAAAAACCCAACATTTATGCCAGAAATTGTCCGGATCTACGGAAGTCAATAGGGATCTGGTGGTGAAGTAGAGGATCGGGCAGGCTGCTCTGTGCCGGATCTCCGCACGAGGCCTTATATTTCTCCTCCTGCAGACAAGTGTGTCCTGTGCAGAAATCGCGCTCCAGGTGCGAGTGTGACGCCCTGTTATGGACACTGCTCGTTTAGCATGAGCGCACGGCATTATACTGACTTATAATGCTGTGTGTCTCTGCATGACCTCACTGCTACAGAATCATAGTGACAAAACGCTATCAGTAGATACAGATCATGCAGAGAGACACAGCATTATAAGTCAGTCCGCATAGGACGCGCTTGTCTGCAAAAGCCCTAAGGCCCCTTTCAGACAAGCGAGTGTCACGCTCCGGACTCACAGAGCAGCTCCCATCCTGACCTCCCAGCACTGCCGGGGTCGCATTGCATTATATTGAGGCCCCATTCACACGACTGTATGAATGGGGCCGTATGTATTCCGCAAAATTGCGGAATACATGCAGCCCCATTCACCTCTATGGGAGCGCACAGCCGCGGCATGGAGACAGCTCCAGGCTTAAAAAAGATAGAACATGTCCTATACTTGTCCGTACGCACGGACAAGTATAGGCATTTTCAATGGGGCCGCACGGCGTGTGTTCCGAGCGCTGTGGAACACACGCCGGGCGGTCCCCGTATATTTGCGGGTCCGCAATAATGCGGACGCGCAAATATACGGTCGTCTGAATGAGGCCTGATTTATGATGATATGTAACCATTAGAGTTTTGGATTGTATTGGATAACACTGACAGCCTTATGGTAGTGTCATCTAATTTATTCCAGAACAGTAAGGGTTACATCGCTTCATAAATCAATATAATGTTCTGTGACCCCGGCACTGCTCGGAGGTCAGGCCGGGTGCAGCTCTGCGAGTCCAGAGCGTGACACTCGCTCGTCTGAAAGGGGCCTAAGGCTACGTTCACATCTCCGGTGAACGCTTCCAGCAGAGAACAGCTTGCCGGATGCAACAGATCACCGCGGGATCCCTATTGTCCATAATCCAGCCGCTTTCTGGCAGAAATGGCGGGTTTCAGCCTGACAAATACCGCTGCATGCACGTTTTTTTGGACAGCATTTATGCTGGATCATCTCTAACGGAGATGTAAGTGTACAGGCTAATTATGTCACACTGTGAACGTCGTCAATTTAGGGTAAATCAAAATTTTTTTATTAAAAATACAATGGCCATAAGAAATAAACAGAACAAATATAGTCATATATATGATAAGCAGAATGGATATAGTTGTTTATGCAGCACAAATACATATCCAATAAGCAAATAAACCAAAATTCCGGACTAGGGGCACATAAGACACTACAGACGAACAGACGAGACACGAGAGGAAAAAATACCAACAGACCCATCTCGCTCCGCATATAGCAGAATAGGATTAAGACCAACCCAAAGGCCTAGCAAGTGTAATCCCAATTGTAGGCAAAAAAATATATATATATATAGCAATAAAGTTAAGGACATCTCTCCCTCCAAGCCAGATATGATACGCAGGAGACTCCCTAAAGTCCGTCCAGGGTGCCCATCTAGTGTTACACTGATGATATGTGTTGGTCTCAGACGCCATCATATCTTCCATTATCATAATGCTATGCACCTCCTCCGCCCATTAAACTCTAGTAGGAGAGATGGTTGGCTTCCCTAAGCGTGGTATAACCATTCTTAAAGCCAACACAAAACATCTGTACACACCCTTTTTAATTCTACGAAATGGACCTGGAAACATGGACAGTAGGGCTATCTCCATGGTTATCACCATTGAGGAGCGAAACAAACGGTTATAGAAATCAGTGACATCCACCCATAATTGACTCACAGGAGTACATCCCCACCAGACACGTTCCATCGTCCCGACGGCTCCTCCACATCTCCAACACAGATCAGAACATGTAGGATACATCAAATGCAATCTATGTGGAGTCATGTACCACCTAGAAAAAAATCTTGTAGCTATTTTGTTGGATACCACAGGAGATGGAAAGCTTGTGTGTAAGGATGAAGGCCTTGTCCCATTTCTCCTTGGGATAAGGATTGCCCCTCGACTTCTCCCAAGCCTGCATATAGGAAAGACTGGAGGCCTCGCCCCCCAGGAGCAACCCATACACCACGGAGATTAAAGGGGTTGTCCGAGTTATTTTTTTGTTCTTTATCTGTTTCTAACTTGTCAGGTATAACAACTTTCCCATATACTTTGTGTTTCTAAAGCTGCTGGTTTCTCAGAGTTGACTGAGGGTCACATGACCTGTGATGTCACCTTATCTCCCTGGTCTATGATGTTTCGTGTACAACCCTCAGAGTTCAGATAACAGTTTGTACACGAGACCTCACTGGCCACGCCCCCTTTCTTTGCCGGGCTCCTGCTATCTGCTCTCTCCCTGGATTCCTTCAGATGAAACATTAACCCCTTCAGCCAGAACACACTGAGGGCTCAAGGCTTTACAACAAATAGTAGCTGCAGCAGTGAGAGGAGACAAATGCTGGGCAAGGAGCTATAGAGGAATTGTATTGTACAAGAACAGGTAGGGAGAAATTCCTGTGTGTATCAGCAGTGTCATTGTACAGCTGGGACTTGTAGTCCTACACAAACAACATGCTGCTGAGTATCCCAGCAGGCAGACATGTACTCACAGCACTTATAGTCACTGCCTTTACAGAGAGGGGGAGGGGCTGAGATTGTTGTTATTGCATGTAAACAAAGGCCAGAAGAGAACCAGGGAAATGAGGAAATATAGATTTTTTTTTTTGCCTAAAACTTGCTGAACTTAGTTATATATTGCTGCCCATCAGATTTACAGTGCTAGATTTTTTTTTTCATATCTTGGACAACCCCTTTAAGTGTTGGGAAGGAGAACCAGTAATACATATCTGTTCAAATGGATAGAGGGTTCTATCCAGAGTAGATTTAGAAAAAGAAGCTTTCACCCAACTGCTCAATTGATTATATTCTAACCACGCACTCCCCGGGACTGAACCCTCTGGGTAGAGCCTTGACAGGGGTTGAACTTCACCCCCCGTACAGAGCTGCGACAGGTAGAGGCCAGAGACTCTAGAGTGGCCCAAAATCTCACCCGCCAATAGACAAGGAGCGAATTTCGGGTTACCAAACAACGGAGTCATAGGTCCTCTGGGACCAAGTAAATTATGAGAAACTCTAAGTCTATCCCACATCCTGACAAGGGAACGAAGCAAAGGAGAAAGAATGGAGTGGTCCCCCCTATCACCGGGCTCCAGCCAAAACAGGGATTTTAAAGGGGTCTGGGAGCGGGTGGCCTCCGTCTGTACCCATAATTTAGTGAAGGAGTGTAAATGAAGGTTTAGAATAGTGGTGAGAATGATGGACCTATAATACCGAGAGAAATCCGGTAGGCCACATCCCCCCTTCTCCTTTTTGCCACATAAAACTGCGTGACTAAGGCGATGGCCAGCTCCCCCCCAAACAAATCTTGTCAAGAGATCTTCCTAAGGGATGTGAAAAAAGCCCTGGGGATCTGCATCGGCAAAGCCTGAGCCAGGTATAAGAATTTGGGTAATAGATCCATCTTTATGGCATTGATCTTACCAAACCAGGAAATAGGAAGCCCTGCCCGCTTGCCCAGATCTCTCTCGACCCCCCTCAGAAAAGGGCTAAAATTCAACTTGAAGGCATCCCTGGAATTAGCAGGCAAGTTAACCCCGAGGTATTTGATGAAATCAGAACGCCATTTGAAGGGAAAGGATGCCTTCCACAGTTGGGATGCTTATATTGAGAATCTCTGACTTCTGGGTGTTCACTTTAAAGTTACTGAAGATACCATACTGGCGGAACTCCTCTAGGATATTCGGGAGACTTATGTGCGGTTTGGTAACATATCAAGAGGTCATCAGCGAATAGCGCTAACTTATGGGTGGTGGAGCCCACTCTAATACCCTGTACAGATGGGTTGGCCCTCAAGGCCGGGGCTAAGACCTCCATCACCATAATATACAAAATGGGGGACAAGGGGCAACCCTGACGGGTCCCATTCCGTATATTAAAAGGGGAAGATAACTGTCCGTTGACCCTAACCTGCGCCGAGGGGTCATGGTATAAAGATAGGATCCGACTGAGCATGACAGGGCCCAGTCCAATCCTCTCCAGCGTGGCCTCCAGGAAGTCCCACCCCACCCCATCAAGAGGCAGAGCGGGACTCCCCGGAGGCATGCGTGAGATATTAATGAGGTAGTCCTAATGATGTTATCCCTTGCTTCGCGGCCTGTCACAAAGCCTACCTGTTCCCTACTTACAAGAGAGGGGATATGGTCCCGCTGACGTAAAGCCAAAATCTTTGCATATAGTTTTACATCAATATTAATCAAGGAGACGGGTCTAAAGTTCCCACACTGTGTAGTGTCTTTCCCTGGCTTGGGTAGGACCGTGATGTGAGCTAATAAAGATTGTCTTGGGAAGTGTGCACCTTCAGATACTGCCGTGAAGGCTGCCAACAGGACCGAAGCTATCTACTCACCGCACAATTTAAAAAATCTAGGCGTAAAGCCATCAGGCCCGGGACTTTTCCCGTTCTTGAGTTCTTTTATAACAAATTGAAGCTCATGAACAGTGAACTCCCGCTCCAGATGATCCCTAGTCTCAGGAGGAAGGCTTGGAATATCAAACCTAGAGAGGTAGTCTCTGATTCTAGACATCCTAGAGAGCTTTGGTAAGGAGGCCTGACTATTCTTGATATTATAAGGAGCCTCATAGTAGGCTTGGTAGTATGAACCAAACCCCTAGTAGTGGAATTGAGAGACATAATCCGGGACTGAGGAAGCCTAGGATGAAGCGCCCCAGACCAGTGATTTTCAACCAGTGTGCCTCCAGCTGTTGCAAAACTACAACTCCCACCATGCCCTTCTGTAGGCTGATAGCTATAGGCTGCCTGGGCATGATGGGAGTTGTAGTTTTGCAACAGCTGGAGGCACACTGGTTGAAAATCACTGCCCTAGACAACCATTTCCCACACTTATCTCCAAACTCAAAGAATCCTTTCTGTAGTCTATCTCTGGCGCTCAGATTTTCTGTCTAGTGATAGATATGTCACCCTGTAGAGCGGGGGAAGGGGCCAACTTATTCCTGGACTCCAGGGATCCCAATTGGTGCAATAGAGAGCGTAACTTATGTGTGCGCTCCTTGCGGAGCCTAGATCCATGTGAGATGAACACTCCCCTAAGTAGGCATTTCAATGCTTCCCATTTTGAAGTGGAGGGTGTATTATCATCCCGGTGATGTTCCTGAAACTCTAAAACTGCCTTACGCACCTCACTGATACAGAGAGGATCACTCAATCTCCAGGTATAACCTCCAGAACGCCTGGTGGATACTGGGCCCAGTGTACACAAAACATGAACGTCGTCAATTTAAAGAGGCTCTGTCACTAGGTTGTAACCTATGTATATAAATACATAGGTTACAAGGCCTACTGACAACTTTTAAAATCATACCTGTCATGCAGAGTTCTGCGCAGCGGTCGCGTAGAAATTTAAACTTTAAAAAGTATGCAAATGAGCCATCGGAGCACTGGGGGGCGGCCTCTTTCCTCTGGAGCACCGCTCCTTCACCGCCCCGCTGGGCCCGAGGCACATCCCCTGTCTGTAATCACACCCCTTTCTGTATTTGATAGACAGCGCTAGACTGGTAAGTCTAGCGCTGAACTCTCACGCATGCGCCCTAAAATTTTCCCGGCGCATGCGCAGTAGCACTTGCAGTGTCTGTCTTCTCTTCTGCGCACGCGCCATCACTTCGCTAGTCCCGGGAGTGACTGCGCGTGCGCAGAAGAGAAGACAGCGCTTGCAGTGTAGACACTGCAAACGCTACTGCACATGCGCCGGGAAAATTTTAGGGCGCATGCGCGAGAGTTCAGCGCTAGACTTACCAGTCTAGCGCTGTCTATCAAATACAGAAAGGGGCGTGATTAGAGACAGGGGACGTGCCTCGGGCTCGGGGGGGGGGGGGCGGTGAAGGAGCGGTGCTCCAGAGGAAAGAGGCCGCCCCCCAGTGCTCCGATGGCTCATTTGCATACTTTTTAAAGTTTAAATTTCTACGCGACCGCTGCACAGAACTCTGCATGACAGGTATGATTTTAAAAGTTGTCACTTTAAATACATAGGTTACAACCTAGTGACAGAGCCTCTTTAAAGGGATTGTACCAGGTTTATAAGTTATGCCCTATTCACAGGACTGATCGCTGGGATCCCCACCGATCAGAAGAATGGGGTCCTGTTCCCCCGTTCTGATGGGTGGCAGGTCGTTCCATTCAATTCATTCTCTATGGGAGCGCAGGAGACAGCCGGGTACTGTACTCTACCGCCAGCGCTCCCATAGAGAATGAGTGCACGACCTGCCGATCCATCAAGACTGGGGGGAACAGGACCCGCATTCTGGGGATCGGTGGGGATCTCAGCGGTCAGTCCACGAGCAATCAGTCCTGTGAATAGGGCATAACTTATAAAAGTGGCACAACCGCTTTAAAGTGCAAAAAAACAATAGTGCACACAAAAAAAAAATAATCAAATTATACGTAGACCAAAATGGTGTCACTAAAAACTACAATTCGACAAAAAAATGAGTTATACCAGAAGACAAAAAAAACAAAAAAAGTGAAAAATCAACAATCGCCCTTATGTCGAAAACAATGAAGATTTTTCTTTGCAGATTCGCCAAGCTGAGTTATTGCGTCTCAGTCCTCCATTTCATCTCACTATTTTTTTTTTCCGGTTTGTTGGAATTTTTTGGATCAGATGACGGATTAAAGGAATTTTGCAAACAAACATGATCAGTCGTGCACAGGGGACTACAAATCCAAGCTTCAGGAGAGACATCGCTCCGCGACGCCGCTAATACGCTTTCCTGCGCTGCATAGAGCAGGGAACACAGCGAGATGCGACCACCAAACGTCTAGTGGTCACGGCCACATCAGACAAGGCATCCTAAGCCCACCGACAAAAAAAATTACGCCAGATTCATCGGTAGCGGTGCTTCAAATTTTTTTCTGAATTTTTTTTTTTTTTAATAAAAGTGGCTGACAATTTTTGCAATGCGGCTTATCGGACTGCGACACAATGATACATAGACCCCAGGGTGACAGGCTCCTGCTGGGCAGCCTGGACAGGTGACAGCAGCTGGGACAGGTATGAAGTATATGGGCTGCCGCTGCTCAGACTGCACCCTGCGGGCTCCTGGGGCCGGGGGTGAGGCGGTTACCTGACTCGGCCGGCTGCGAGGAGCAGCTGGGCACAGGCTGGAGTGCCATGCCGGCTCAGGTCAGGAGACCGGCTGAGAGTACGTCCTCCGAGCCTCCGTGCGGCCTCCTCTCAGGGTAGACGCTAGAATGGAGTTGTTAGAAGGAGGTTTGTGACGTCACTGGTCACATGCTCCTTCATGGTCACATGACCCAATGTGGGAAGTGCTGGCAAACAAGGACTGTAGGAGCTTGTGGAAGGGGGAGGGGCTGCGTCTGCCTGCCAGCAGCCCTGGAGTACACAGAGCTTCATGGGGGGCAGTATATGGAGCTGATATATGAGGGGCAGCATATAGAGCTCATATATGAGGGGGCAGGTCTGGGAGCACTAAGGGGCAGTGGGGCTCATGGAGTGCGTATCTGTGTGGGACATGAGGGTGCAGATGGGGGGTGGTCTTATGGGGTGTACATCTGTGAGGAGGGGGCATGTGGTGTATTCTGGGGACATGAGGGTGCAGATCTGTGTGGGGAGCCTTATAGCGGTTGTAACTGTGTGAGGGGGCATGTAGTTTATTCTGAGGACATGAGGTGTATGTGTGAGGGGGGCATGTGTTGTATTCTGGTTGTCATGAGGGGGCCTTATGGGGTGTAAATCTGGGAGGGGGGACATAAGGGTGCAGATCTTTGGGGGGGTTCTTCATGTGAAGTAAGGTGTGACATCAGTTGTCACATGGCACGGTGGTCACATGACTTTGCTATACATTTAGCGGGCCCACGCACGCAGCTGAGACATTGCGCTACTACTCATGTTGGGGAGAGCTATGGGAAGTGGGCACAGATGGCGACCTAGTCTTCAGGGCGATGGAGATAGCGACCTGTTGTACGGAGGAGATGGGCCAGAGATGGCGTCCTGTTGTTCGGGGGGTGCAGAGATGGCGATCTGTGTGCTGGGGGGCAGAGATGGCGACCTGTGTGTGGGTATATGGGACCAATGCAAGGGTATCCTGCTGTCTGCTAGAGTTGGGTGGCTTGAGGAGCGGTCCTAGGACTTTGTAGTGGAATCTGTAAAGCCAGGGTTGTAATGTGTTTATTCTGTACAGACGGAGAGGAGCGCTCCAGTGCTGGATCCTGTACAGACGAAGTGGAGCACTCCAGTGCTGGATCCTGTACAGACGAAGTGGAGCACTCCAGTGCTGGATCCTGTACAGACGAAGAGGAGCACTCCAGCGCTGGATCCTGTACAGACGAAGTGGAGCACTCCAGTGCTGGATCCTGTACAGACGAAGAGGAGCGCTCCAGTGCTGGATCCTGTACAGACGAAGTGGAGCACTCCAGTGCTGGATCCTGTACAGACGAAGTGGAGCACTCCAGTGCTGGATCCTGTACAGACGAAGTGGAGCACTCCAGTGCTGGATCCTGTACAGACGAAGAGGAGCGCTCCAGTGCTGGATCCTGTACAGACGAAGTGGAGCACTCCAGTGCTGGATCCTGTACAGACGAAGAGGAGCACTCCAGCGCTGGATCCTGTACTGACGAAGTGGAGCACTCCAGTGCTGGATCCTGTACAGACGAAGAGGAGCACTCCAGTGCTGGATCCTGTACAGACGGAGAGGAGCGCTCCAGTGCTGGATCCTGTACAGACGAAGTGGAGCACTCCAGCGCTGGATCCTGTACAGACTGATAGGAGCACTCCAGTGCTGGATCCTGTACAGACGAAGAGGAGCACTCCAGCGCTGGATCCTGTACAGACGAAGTGGAGCACTCCAGCGCTGGATCCTGTACAGACGAAGTGGAGCACTCCAGCGCTGGATCCTGTACAGAAGAAGTGGAGCACTCCAGCGCTGGATCCTGTACAGACGAAGTGGAGCACTCCAGCACTGGATCCTGTACAGACTGATAGGAGCACTTCAGCGCTGGATCCTGTACAGACGAAGAGGAGCACTCCAGCGCTGGATCCTGTACAGACGGAGAGGAGCGCTCCAGTGCTGGATCCTGTACAGACGAAGTGGAGCACTCCAGCGCTGGATCCTGTACAGACGGAGAGGAGCGCTCCAGCACAGGATCCTGTACAGATGATAATAAGCGTTCATAAGCTCTTCATCTATGATCTGCCATTGCAATACAGCTGCCGATTACCTGATGA
Source organism: Rhinella marina (assembly GCA_900303285.1). Lineage (NCBI taxonomy): Eukaryota > Metazoa > Chordata > Amphibia > Anura > Bufonidae > Rhinella > Rhinella marina. Next base: position 179,991 of record ONZH01022800.1, on the reverse strand, counting down.
ATGAGCAAACACTCGTTTATTGAGTAATCGGAGTCTTTCAACAGGTTTAAAAATACTTGTTTGCTGGCAGCAGATTGTGCCGTGTCATCAGCACAATTCAGTATGGGGATGAGCGATGGCATTAGCGATCACACCTCTACACACTGAGGAGGAGATCACTGCAGGTAATAGCAGCAGTCTCCTCCACTTAGGAGACAGGTGATTGCTGGTAGGGCTGCAGCTATCGACTATTTTTGTAATCGAGTATTCTATCGATTAATCAAGTACTCTATTAACAAAGTGACACCAGCTTGCCCCCTCCTAGCGATGTCCCCAACACCAGTAAATAAAATCCCTCTCCTGTAGGGGCACCGCTCCACAGCTCCTCCATCATCTTCTCTGCCCACTGCACTGTCGTCCTGACATCAGACAGTGCTTACGTGCACTATGACATGACGATGGAAAGCACTGAGATGGGAAGTTAGCCTTTACATTAAACAACATTTACATTACATTTAACATTAAAAAGTGGACCACCCGCGCAGCACGTAGCCTGGGATGCCATTAAAAGGTGGTGGCCCAGCCTGAGGCCCCTCCATGACCAAGGTAAAAAGGCGTACTGGTACGAAGGGGTTAACATGCATTATGCTTCAGATATTTAGGCTGAATTCTGCCCTCTACATAACCTTGTCCTATTATTGAAGAGACTCTTCTTCCATTTCCTAGGACTTTGCCACTGCACGTGACGCCCATTTTGCAGAGATTTGATTCATTACAGAACGCCATGCGAGCTACTGCAGACTGCGAGGAGAATACGATTTCAAACTTTGTCGTCTTGGGGAAAAAAATGGAAATGAAGTTACTCTCCAATGACTGCCTAAACGTGCCTTTCTTTTGCATAGTTGTTTTAATTGATTTTAACCCCTTGGTGACCACCAATATGCATTTCTCCGGCGGTCACTCAGGGGCCACAGCCTTTTCACGGTGGCCCAGTCTAAGCGCTGCACGGGACTCACATGAGAGCTGTGCTCCTGTACTAATTGCCTGGACCCACAGGAGCGCTAACCTGGGCTGTTTAACCCCTTACACGCGGTGGGCAATGGTGCTCGCCACATGTAAGCAGTTACAGAGGGAGCGGACTCCCTCTATTTTCCATTGGCACTCTGTGGGGTGCTGGATGTGTGTACAGTATATACAGGCCGGGACCTAGTCTGCCTTGAGTGTTCCCCAGTAGGCTGTGCCTCTCTTTATAGCTCTGACATTAAAATGCAATGCGCTATAGGAACAGTGGGGAAGATTTATCAAACTGGTGTAAAGTAGGATGGTCTTAGTTGCCCATAGCAACCAATCAGATTCCACCTTTCATATTCCAAAGGAGCTCAGAAAAATAAAAATTGGAATCTGGTTGCTATGGGCAACTAAGCCAGTTCTACTTTACACCAGTTTGATAAATCTCCCCCAGTGTGTTGTACCGTATTTTTCACTTTATAAGACGCACCCCAGATTTTAGAGTAGGAAAATAAGAAAAAAATATTTTTCATCAGGACATCACATCACACCCCCATATCAGCCCTCCATGTCAGACCCCCAGACCTCAGATCAGCCCTTTTTAGACCCCCATCAGCCCTTTCAGACCCCCATGAGACTAAAACAAAAAACTCAGCTTACCTCTCCTGTGCCACAGCTCCCCTTCTTCTCCAGCAAGTCGCTCTCCTCTGTCTTCAACGGTGTCTTCTTTGTGCAGCGTCAGGTCATAGTGCGCGCACTACATCCTGATGCTGTAGGGGTCGGGACAGTGCAGCGCCGGCCGGAGTAGACGGGAGCGCCGGAGCGGAGCTGCAGTGCAGGAGTGTGAGTATGTTTCCCCGCTCCCGGCATCTAATACATACTAGTGAGCGCTTCCATAATGGAAGCGCTCACTAGTATTCGCTTTATAAGACGCACAGCCATTTCCCCCTACTTTTTGGGGGAAGAAGTGCGTCTTATAAAGCGAAAAATATGGTATTTTATAAGCGATCAATAGATTGCCTGTTATAGTCCCCTTGTGGGACTTTTAAATGGTTAACAAAAAATGTAAAAAAAAACAAAACATTTATTAAATAAAAAATACGCTTTATTTTCCGTTGAAAAAACGCTTTTCAATGGAAAAATTGAAAAATAAAATCTACCCCACGTTTGGTATCATTGCATCTGTAATGACCTGCACTACACAAATATGTCAATTATCCTATATTGTGAATGCCACAAAAAAAACTACAAAATGGCAGAATTGATGCTTTTTGCAACCAAAAAAATGCAATAAGCGATCAAAAAGTGTTATGTACCCCAAAATACCAGTGAAAAATACAAGTCCTGCAAAAATCAAGCCCTCACACAGCTCTCGTACTGGGTCTTGAGATGCGCAAAAACATTTTCTTTGTAAAAAAAAAGGATTTTTTTATTGTGCAAAAGTAGTAAGACACAAAAATAATAAATAAATACCGTGTTTCCCCGAAAATAAGACAGGGTCTTATTTCTTTTTTTTTTCTCCAGAAAAAGTGTTAGGGCTTATTATTGGGGTAGGTCTTATTTTTTCTCCCACTGAACATATATGTCATTTTTGGCCCCTCTGAATATATACTGGTATGTCATGTTTTTGCCCCTGTGCACACACAGACAAAAAATATACTAACCTACACTCCGCTCCGGACTTCTTCTTGTCTCCCAATCCTGTCACCCGGCGTGTGCTGCGGCATCCCGTCAACCAGCGTGACCTCAGTGCCGGGTCTCGCGGGATCATCACAGGGGAGACGTCTTGCAGCGCCGGATGGGGTATGGGTATAGGTGTGTATAGGTAACTAACTGCGCAGCGCTGCATACTATAGTACACAGCATTGCACAGGTAGCATCACCAGCAAAGAGGCCCTGACTGGCCATTAAAATCACTTGCCCCCCGCTGGGCCCGGACCGTAACCCTATTCTCAGTGTATCCTCAATGTACCTAGGGCTTATTTTTGGAGTAGGGCTTATATTTTAAGCCTGCTCCAAAAACAGGGCAAAATAGCACTAGGGCTTATTATCGGGGTAGGTCTTTTTTCGGGGAAACACGGTATATATATAATTGTGGTGTATCCGGTACCAAAGATTATATTAAATGCCAGTCTTACTGAATGCCCCTAAATTTTTGCAAATGCTTGCTGTGGTGATCGCAAAGGATCTCACTGTCCCTGAAGACTCCTGCCCGGACACTGCAGCCATGGGGTAAGATTTATCAAGTCTATCTCCACTGCCAAGGTGCATGGATAAATGTCGGGCTCCCTCCTCCACATGCCCTGCCTTCTTTTAGGCTATGGCTACATGGCGACAGGTGTCAAACTATAAAAGGGATACAACGAAACTGCGACCTGTGCCGCATTTATTCTAATGATAGTCAATGGTGTCGCACTGCAACTCGAAAATCGCACAAAAATCCAGCTTGGATGGATCTTTTACGACTTTTGTGTCGCAGTGCAACACCATTGACTATTATTATGTGACACGTGGTGCCGTGTAGCCCTAGCATTAACAATATTACAGATTGTGGCAGAGAAGGTGCAAAAAGCTGCAAATGTTTCCTCAAAATTTAGATTTATACAAAAATTACAAAAATAAGACAATACTATTCTAGTCCAGGGATTCTGATAAATCTCTCCCATGGACTGAGCAATTCCATAAGGCCTCATGCAGTTTGCGGTCCCCAATGCACGGGCAACATCCATGCAGCTGCCACTACAGATACAGACCAGTTCAACTTGAATGGGTCCGTGATAGGTCCACACCGCAAAAAATAGAACCTGTTCAATTTTTTTATGGTGTGGAAGAATGGACAGAAACACCACGGAAGCGCTTTCTTGTGCTTCCGTGGGCTTCAGATCCGTGCTTCCATTCTGCATCTCCGGGATTGCGGACTCATTCAAGTGAACGGGTCCATGATGCGGGAAGCACGCGGCCGGTGCCCGTGTATCGTGGACCCGCCATATGTGGGCCGCGATTTGTCCACGGCCGCGTGCATGAGCCCTAAGGGTAAATGCACACGATCAGGATTTATCTGCAGACAATCCGCACTGAAATCCGCAGGTGTTCTCAGTGAAATTCGTGCGGTAAATCCGCATCAATTGGTGCGGATTTGCATGCGGATTTTTTTTTCAAGTGAATGGAGAAAATCCTCATGAAATCCAGGCAGGAAAAATAAAATAAATTGACATGCTGCGGATTGTAAAATCCGCACCCCAGGTCAAAATCCACACTAAAAAACTCCACATCGTGTGCATTGAGAATTTCAAATTGTCATAGAATATAATGTACTTGACCTACGGACCGGATTTTCCGCACGCAAATCCGCACGTAATCCTGATCGTGTGCATTTAGTGTTTTCAGATATACTGGAATTTTATGCCACAGACAAATCGACGGCAGAATCTGGATGCCAAAGGTGGAATCCACGTTACATTTCACTAAAACCTGCATGTAGGACACAGTGAACTTATATTATATGGATTTGTCTGTAGGATAAGAATTGGAAGGAAATATTAAAAAAAATAATAATAATAATAATAATAAAGGAAATTCATCAGTCTAGTAAAACAGTTTCCTGAATTAAGAATGCAAAGAATTTAATAAGTAACATCAAGAAAAGGAGAACCTCCTCCTAACAAGGGAGGGCTCATGCACACGACCGTATGTATTTTGTGGTCCACAAAAAACAGGTGACGTCTGTGTGCATTCCGTATTTTGAGGAATGGAACAGCCGGCCCCTAATAGAACAGTCCTATCCTTGTCCGTAATGCGGACAATAATAGGACATTTTTTTGTGGAACAGACAAACAGAATGTACACTGAGTAACTTCCGTTTTTTTGCGGACTCATTAAAATGAATGGTTCCGTATATGGTTCGCAAAAAAAAAAAAAAGGAACGGACACGGAAAGAGCCGGAATACTGATGTCATAACAACTCCATTCTAGCCTCAACCCTCCTCTAACTCCGCCTCTTCCGTCACAGAACCTTCAGCCACCTCCGCGCGAAGATCCCTCCGATATAAAGTAGTCCCTCAGAACACAGCTCCTTCTACCTAAAACCCAAGCCCCAGGCTACTCCTGACAAAACAAAGCCTCCTTCCTACGACAACGATTAACATTTCAAAACTCTTACAATAGCTAAGGGAATAGTTCCTTTTCAGGCTCTGAAAAGGCAGCGTGGGTATAACTGCACGGCGGTAAAGCAGCTCGTTCAAAGCGAACACAATACGTTGTGACGTAACGACACGTTCAGCTGTCCTAGGACTACAGTTCCCATGAGCCACTTATGAATATCAGGATGCGCAGGAGTCATGGGAGATGCAGTTCTAAATGCGAAGTGCAGCAGGTTGTTTCTGGTGTGGACTAGACAATACTAGCAACTGTAACTAGCCTTAAAAAAACGGCGCAATTCTTTGATAAATATGGCGCATGGTTAGGACAGCGTCACCATGACTCACTTATAACAGAAGTTCACTCATGAAACTTTACAAAATCTTTTCTGGTGAAGTCCGACTGATGCAACAAGCATTGCTAGGGCTAGAACAAGGGTTAGGCCATGTAGATGGCAGGGGAGGACGGATAATGTAAAGAGACCCCATGGGTCCACAGAATGTGAGGCAACACAAGTAGGCGTGGTCAGCAATATCGTAGTGAAGCACAAAAATACCGCCCCTGCAGAGCCAAATACCACAGTGCAGCACAAAATACTGCTGTCCCCGCTAGAGTCTCCAACTGTATCACCGCCCTGAGGACGGCAATCAAGTCAGGCTTGAGGCACCTGTGGCCGCCAGCCAGATGCAAAAGTACCTGATGCTGCTAGCATTAACTAATGCTGAGAGGATCAGCCGTACCCAGCAAGCAGCCGTGAGGAGAGCTCAGGCGGCTACCTGGGCATTGGCCCACAAGGAAATTTCCTTGTAATACCAAGTGATCAAATCGTCATATGTACCCCAAAATAGTACCAATCAAACCGTCATCTCATCCCACAAAAAATGAGCCCCTACATAAGACAATCTCCCCCCCCCCCCAAAAAAAAAAAGAAAACTATGGCTCTCAGAATATAGAGACACTAAAAAAATCATTGTTTTCCAAAAATGCTTTATTATGTGAAACTGAAACAAAAAAGTAGAAATGTTTGATATTGTCACGTCCGTAACAAGCTGCTCTAAATAAATAGCACATGATCTAACCTGTCAAATGAACATTGTAAAAAAATAAAAATGGTGCAAGAACAGTCATTTTTTGTTACCTTACCTCTCAAAAAGCATAATATAAAGCAATCAAAAATCATGTACCAAAAAAACCCCAAATAGTACCAAAAAAACTGCCACCGAAATGCTGTACCTTTTTTTGAAGTTTCTACTCTAGGGATGCATCACGGGGTCTTCACTTGTGAGATGGCAATTATCCCAGAGAAGTCTGCACTCCAAAAAACATTTATTGCTCCTTTTCTTCTGTGCCCTACTGTACGCCCATACAGCGGTTTACAATCACAAATGGGGTGTTTCTGTAAACTGCAGAATCAGGGTAATGAATATTGAGTTTTGGTTGGCTGTTAAGCCTTGCTTTGCTACAGGAAAAAATGGATTAAAATGGAAAATCTGCCCAAAAAGTGAAATTCTGAAATTTCATCTACATTTTCCTTTAATTCTTGTAGAACACCTAAAGGATTAACACAGTTTGTAAAATCAGTTTTGAATACCTTCGTGTAGTTTCTAAAATGAGTACATTTATGGGTGGTTTCTATTATGTAAGCCCCACAGTGACTTCATGTCTGAACTGGTTCTTTTAAAAGTGGGTTTTGGAAATTTTCTTAAAAATGTTAGGATTTGCTTCTAAAATTCTAAGCCTTCTAATGTCCCAAAAAAATAAAATGACATTTACAAAATGATCCAAACATAAAGTAAACATATGGGAAATGTACAGCTATAACTATTTTATGAGGTATCACTATCTGTTTTAAAAGTAGAGAAATGTAAATTTGGAAAGTTGCGAATTTTTCCAATTTTTTGGTAAATTTGGGATTTTTTTAATAAATAAAAATGAAATATATTGACTGAAATTTACCACTATCATAAAGTACAATCTGTTATGAGAAAACAATCTCAAAATGGCTTGGATAAGTAAAAGCGTTCCATAGATATTACCACCAGTATTTTTCAACAAAACCGTGTATCAATCTGCTCAGCTCCTCACTATAAGAAATTGAAACCAGGCTCTGATTGGTTGCTGTAAGAACCCGAACGTTTTAATCCCAGCACTGGTGCCTCTTAGGTTAGCAATCGGAAAAGGGGGAAATGTGTCGCCTCTTAGTCAAGTGCACTTTGGACTAAGATATAAAACGTCGTCCTTAGCAGAGCGTGAAGACAATCCAGCTTTATGCTTGCTTTGCCCATGATTGGATGATGACATGTAATGAGAAAACAAAATAGAATTTTCTGTATATTTGAAGAATTCCAGAACATTCAAAGCTAAGCTTTTCACTTTTCACAAAATTAGAAAAAAAAATATTTTCAGCAGCTTCAGAGCAACGAGAGAACGTTTGCTTATCCAAAAATAACATGTAATCCTTCTCAACAGGTTGTAAGATGAACTAATGCTATGCAGCTTACCTACATCACCCTCCCCTCTCCAGAATTAATACTGAGCTTCAACCATTCGTCAGGAGGTAGATCCCGTGCCTTTCATTTTCCTTGCCACCATATTTTTTTCAGGCTTCAAGCTTGGCTATATACTGAAACTTTTGAATCATGTAAATAATGGAAATCAGACATCATACAGTACATGACAACCTCTAACAAAGCTAGAACCAGCCCTGTACCTCAAATGGATCCAGAGATCTCCACATTCATTGCTCCGTCTATTCTGCTGGATTTATTTCAGGCTGGCAGGTCAGAAGGGCCAAGCCGCTCTGCCAATGAGGCGAGGCGATTGCCTCAGGCGGCGCGGCCCTGGTGACCAGTGGGGGCGGCATTGTAGCGGGAGAGGAGCACTTCCATTGTGGAAGCGCTCATCTCCATAGTCATCTGTATCGCCGTCCTAGCAGATACCGCTGCTCCATTCATATCTATGGGTCTGCGGGAGGCAGCCGAGGACAGCACTTGGCTATTTCCAGCAGTTCCATAGAAAATGAGTGGAGCTCCATTTAGAAAAGGGAATGGGACCTGCAAATCTCTTGATCACTGGAATCCCAGTGATTCGCGCTCCTGCTCTAACAGCCCGGACCAGCAGGAATGCCGATCCGGGCTGTTTAACCCATTACATGCCGCGGGCAATAGCACCTGCCACATGTAAGTGATGACAGAGGGAGCGGACTCCCTCTGTCTCCCATCGTCAGCCTGCAAATGTGATCGCGGGGTGCCGAAATGTGTAAAGGCTGGCTTGGGGCATGCTACAGGATGGCCTGTCAGTATAGCACTGACATTAAAATTCAATTCACTATAGGGATAGTGCATTGTACTTTAAAAGCAATCTAAATATTGCCTGTTATAGTCCCCTTGTGGGACTATTAAATGGTAAAAAAAAACAAAAACATCTATTATAGGTCTTGGGAAGCGGCAAAGCAAAAAGATTTTCATCCACTACTGTTTTCTTTTCCTTATTGTTTTGTCCATCTAAGGCTACTTTCACACTGGCGTTTTTGCTGGATCCGTCAGGATTCAGCAATAACGCTTCCATTACTGATAATACAACCATCATCATCTGTTATGAACGGATCTGGTTGTATTATCTTTAACATTGCCGGGACGGATCTGTCATGAACTCCATTGATGGAAGTCAATGGGGGACGGATCCGTTTTCTATTGTGTCAGACAAAACGGATCCGTCCCCATTGACTTGCATTGTGGGTCATGACGGATCTTGCTCCGGATCCCCAGGACGGAAAGCAAAATACAACATGTCTAGGGACGCAACTAAACTGAACGGAATGCATTTTGGAGCCTCCGTTCTCTTCAGTTCAGTTTTGTCCCCATTGACAATTAATGGGGACAAAACTGAAGCGTTTTTTTTCCGGTATTGAGCCCCTATGACGGAACTCAATACCGGAAAACTCTAACGCTAGTGTGAAAGTAGCCTAACTGAGGTGGTCGCACATGCTCACTTTAAATCTTTAACCACCACCAGCCATATTCTGTTAGAAGCTGTGGCAGTTACAGGGAGACAGCTGTAGCAGAAAGGACACGCCCCCTAAGCTGCCAGGCTGAAGATAAAGTAGCAGAGCAATTGGAGCAATGAATGTGGAGATCTCTGGATCCATGTGAGGTACAGGGCTGGTTCTAGCTTTGTTAGAAATAGGTTGTCATGTCCTATATTTAATTTTTTTACATCCATCATAGGAGAACCCCTTTAAGAGACGCTTCTCATCAGTATAGAATAGCATTGCAGACTACTTTGTTCCTTACAATGGGATCCACTAAAATATCGTATACTTTTTTTTTTACAATGAGATCCTAAAGGCAACTGATACATCTGTTAACATAAAAGTCCCCATATAAACAGGATGTTAAATGGAGCCTAAAATTGTAATGTGAACACAGCCTTACTCTGTCCAATAAGCATTGCAGGTGGTATGACAAAATATAATATAGCTACCATCATATGGACACTTAGGGGGTCATTTATTTTGAGATAGTTTTGCTTGAGTTTGTGCTAGCGCATTTCGCACCACATTTATCAAATGTCGCACGGTATTTGATAAATGTACCATATCTTGAAACCTCACACTTTTGTTTAAAAATCTTACTTAATTTTGTTTACACCGCCCCCTACTGGACTGACCACCTTTTCTTACCTCAAAATTTGCAGTGATAAATCTGGAGTGAAATTCATTAATTAATACTAAACCACACAAAAGTGACAGGGGTGGTGTCAAACTGCAAAAAGTCACACATTTTGGAGTGGACAAAATTTGCAACTTTTCTATGCCAAAGAAAAACAAAAACGGGAGTAGAACTGATGCATTCTATGGCTGGAACTCTTATATGGACTGGTGCTATAGCTATACTAATATGTCAGGGCTGAATTATATGGCTGGTAGAATTATGAGCACGTCGATGGCACTACATTTGTATTATTCCAGGAAAAAGGATTGTATGTTAGTTATAACTGGTTTGCGGGTGGAAGAATGTATGACTGCAGGATCAGACGGCACAGAGTTTGTTTGTAGTCTGTTACCGTGGAGACTGAAATCTGGTTTGATTAGAAATTACTGTAAACAAACAAAATAGTAGAACAATCAAAGTTAAAGACCATATGTAGAGTTAGGCTACTTTCACACTAGCGTTTTTAAATTCCGGTACTGAGTTCCGTCATAGGGGCTCAATACCGGAAAAAAACGCTTCAGTTTTGTCCCCATTCATTGTCAATGGGGACAAAACTGAACTGAAGACAACGGAGGCTCCTGAAAGCATTCCGTTCCGTCTTCAGACCGGAGAACAAACCGCAGCATGCTACTCTCTGGTCCAGGCATCCGCACCAAGACGGATCCGGAATGACCCCCAATGCAAGTCAATGGGGACGGATCTGTTTGGTGTGACACACCAGTAATCCGGATCTGTCCTCCATTGACTTGCAATGGGGGGTCATTCCGGATCCGGCTACACATATACAGAAATACATACAGACATACATACATACTCACACATACACACAAACACATACATACTCACATACTCCAGCCAGGGACGCCGGCAGCATGTCTTCACGCGCCTCCTGCGCGCAGCTATGACGTTTCCCCACTGCGCCCAGCAGAGGGCGCTGTGGGGAATCGTCATCACTGCGCGCAGGAGGCGTGTGAAGACGTGCTGCCGGCGTCCCGGGCTGGAGTATGTAAGTGTGTATGTGTTTGTGTGTATGTGTGTGTATGTATGTATGTTCTCTGTGTCTGTGTCAACATGTGTGGGGCCGGAGCGCTGCTCCGGCTCCACACATGTATCAGCGGCAGTACGGATCCGTTGGCACCCTTTAGGTGCCGGATCCGTGCTGCCGCTAGTGTGAAAGTAGCCTTACTTAAAGAGTTACTTGAAGAACTCACCAAAAATTTTATTCCATGTCCTGCTAGAAATGTACATGATATAATCTGTAGTGAATGTCATTTTCTTACCAGTGTCTGAATTTTTGACTTATATCATCCTGAAGTTTCTTATCTGTGTCATGTGACCAGCAATTAGACCCACCAACTCACACAGAGACTTATGTGTGGACAGGAAGTCTAATTCTCTATGTATTCCTATGAGACTGAAAGTGAGGCTCCCATAGGAATGAATAGAGCAGTTACTGGCTTTCTGTCCTGGGTCAGTTGGAGGTCAGGGAGTTGGTCACATGACCCAGCTACAATAAGAAGAGAGGTTTTTACTCACAGAAACAGTCACTGATAAGAAAATGACATTCACTACAGATTATATCATGCACCTTTCTAACAGGTCAGAGAATAAAAATTTTTGCGGGAGTTCTTCTTTAAAGGGGTCCCCATTTTTAGCCAGGCAGCCTGCCTGATATGAGCAACAGAGCATTTTATGCTCTCCTCATACAGGGCTGTTTACATTTTTACACTGCTAGGCAGAGGCTTCAACCTAGCACTGATGGACGAGCTTTACCATTTTACAGGCTAGGTCACCACTAAAGCCCGCCCATTAGTGCCGGTGATGTCACTGGGCTCACTGCTAGGCGGAAGCCTCCACCTAGCTTTACCCATGGAGAGCCTGATACGTCACCGGATCTCCAGAACAAGCCTTTGGCCTGCACGATTCAGTGCAGGGCAAAGGAGAGCATCTCATGTCAGAGGGGCTGTCTGGGTGAAAACCGCTCTTAACCCAGACAACCCCCTTTAATTTATTTAATTTTTTTTTTTTTTGCTTTACAAGCATTGGATCAACAATAAAAGGTTCTAAACGTATAGGACTTTTAAAAGGGCTGTCTGGCCGGTAAATTAACAAAACCTCTCCTAGTCTGAGGCTTCCGCCAATCACTTTATGTCAAAAGGGTTTAGGAAGTAGAGACCAGCACGGAGAACCTGAGAAGTGTCAGAACAGGAGCAGTGGGGGCTCAGTACAGTCAGTATGAGTTCTTTTTTCTTCATGCCATTCTGACGCTGTTTTTACATACAAATTCAACACATGGGATGCAGGTGCAAAAAACAGAATTATACGCTTTTAGGGTCCATTCACAAGTCCGCAAAATGGGTCCGCATCCGTACCGCAATTTTGCGGAACGGGTGCGGACCCATTCATTTTCAATGGGGCCGCTAAAGATGCACTTTCGTTCCACGCCGCCGCGAAAAAATAGAACATGTCCTATTCTTGTCCGCAGTCACGGACAAGAAAAGGCATTTCTATTATAGTGCCGGCCATGTGCGGACCGCAAAACAGTTGCGGACGTGTGAATGGACCCTTATGTAGTGCTGAATTTTACTTCACTTCGCTATCCAACCAAACTGATCCCATGTAATTCCTACTTCACTTGTGTAAACCACCACGGTGCCCTCTGGGGGTCCAAGCATGACCACCTGCCTTAACATGTCACAGGTCTGTCACAGACCACATACCATGTCAGTTGTTTTTACCAAATGGCGATTACAGCCACTTTGTGTCCACTGTCCTGCATGCTGTGATTAGAGGCCCTGCAATTATTTCATAGAATTAGGCCTTATGCAACAGCCATATCTGTTTTTGAGGTCCGCGAAACAGATACTGGCCATGTGAATCACGCATTTTCCCTTTCCGTAGGTCCCTCAGTATGTTTGAAATGCCACCAAACGTACAAGAATATGACGTGCTCTATTGTTTTTGCAGGGCCACGGATCGGACATATGTATGCGGACAGCATATGGTGTGCGCATCTTTTGCGACCCCATTAAAATTAATGGATCCGCATCCGATCCCCAAAAAATGAGGATGAGATGCGAACCGAAACTACGGTGGTTTCCATGAGGCCTTAATCTACAAAAATTGTGATTTCATACATCCGTACATGTACGGATCCTGAGTTACATCCTGTATTATACTCCAGAGCTGCACTCACTATTCTGCTGGTGTAGTCACTGCGTACATACATTAGATTGCTTATCCTGTACTGATCCTGAGTTACATCCTGTATTATACTCCAGAGCTGCACTCACTATTCTGCTGGTGGAGTCACTGTGTACATACATTACATTACTTATCCTGTACTGATCTTCAGTTATATCCTGTATTATACTCCAGAGCTGCACTCACTATTCTGCTGGTGGAGTCACTGTGTACATACATTACTTATCCTGTACTGATCCTGAGTTACATCCTGTATTATACTCCAGAGCTGCACTCACTATTCTGCTGGTGGAGTCACTGTGTACATACATTACATTACTTATCCTGTACTGATACTTAGTTACATCCTGTATTATACTCCACAGCTGCACTCCCTATTCTGCTGGTGCAGTCACTGTGTACATATATTACATTACTTATCCTGTACTGATCCTGAGTTACATCCTGTATTATACTCCAGAGCTGCACTGACTATTCTGCTGGTGCAGTCACTGTGTACATACATTACATTACTTATCCTGTACTGATTCTGAGTTACATCCTGTATTATACTCCAGAGCTGTACTCACTATTCTGCTGGTGGAGTCACTGTGTACATATATTACACTACTTATCCTGTACTGATCCTGAGTTACATCCTGTATTATACTGCAGAGCTGCACTCACTATTCTGCTGGTGGAGTCACTGTGTACATACATTACATTACTTATCCTGTACTGATACTTAGTTACATCCTGTATTATACTCCACAGCTGCACTCCCTATTCTGCTGGTGCAGTCACTGTGTACATATATTACATTACTTATCCTGTACTGATCCTGAGTTACATCCTGTATTATACTCCAGAGCTGCACTGACTATTCTGCTGGTGCAGTCACTGTGTACATACATTACATTACTTATCCTGTACTGATCTTCAGTTATATCCTGTATTATACTGCAGAGCTGCACTCACTATAATAAGAAAAATGATGTTTTAATATATGCAAATGCATATATTAAAACCTAGAGGCTCTGCTCTCTCTGCAACTGTGACGTCCTCTGCACTTTGATTGACAAGATCAGCCAGTGAAAACATTGTCACACCTGGCCCTGGCTTCATCCAAACCAAGCTACTCGGCCTTGGCCATGATGGGGGCATGTGGATGCTGATGGGCGTGGCTGGGCTCCACAAAAGATTAGTACAGTCCCTTGGGCTCTTCAACCTCATTAGCATATCTATAAAAACACGTCGGTTTTTTTGGGTGATAGAGAACATGGATTTGGACATACAGGTAAATTTACACATGGAAGAGCTATAGTGCCATGTAAACAGTTACAAAGAGCCTACGGTGGTGACAGATTCCCTTTAACCCTTTCACCCCCGGAGGTTTTTTCGGTTATGCATTTTCGTTTTGCGCTCCCTGCCTTCAAACAGCCATAACTGTTTTATTTTTCTGTTCACATAGCTGTATGAGGGCTTGTTTTTTGCAGGACAAGTTGTACTTTCCACGCCACCATTTAATATTGCATATGGTGTAGTGGGAAGCGGGAAAAAAATTCCAAATCGGGTGAAATTGCAAAAATAAACGCTATTCCGCTACAGTTCTACGGGTTTCTTATTTACAGCGTTCGATGTTCATTAAAACTGACCAGTTACTTTCATTCTACTGGTCAGTACAAATCCGGCAATACCTAATATGTATAGTTTTTCCTGCGTTTAGATGGTGATAAAATAATTAGAAAGTTGGCCTTTTTTTTTTCCTTGTCATATCTTGACCCCTATAACTTTTTGGTATTTATGTGTACAGAGCTGTATTTTTTGCGGGGCGATCTGAAGATTTTATTGATACCATTTTGGGGTGTGTATGACTTTTTGATCACTTTTTATTTAATTTTTTTTTTTAGAAAAAAAAAGTGACAAAAAACGGCGAATCGCCATTTGGACGCTTTTTTCCGCCACACAATTCGCCGTATTGGAATTTTTTAAAAATATTTTAAAAGTACAGGCGTTTTTGGTCACGGTGATACCCATGATGTCTCTATTTATTGTTATTTAGGTATTTCTTTTTTCATTATACGGAAAGGGGGGTGATTTGAACTTTTATATATTTTTTATTTTTTTTCTATATTTTTTAACATTTTTTTTTTAATTTTTTTATGATTATTTTAAAGCTCAAATATGAGCTGATATATTGTGGTTTTTTTTCTTTATGAGCAATCAGGGATTTACTAGATGGAGTTAAATCCCAAAATTGCTCATTTCTTATCCTGGCCTGCCATCTAGTGGCCAGAATAAGAATTGCAGTTTGAAAACTGTAATCCTCACCAGCGAGGATTACAGTTTTCATATGGTGTACAGACACCCCGATTGGCCACTCGGGGCGTCTGTACACCACCCGGAAGTGTAGGCTTCCGGGTTCAGACGCATCCTGATGCCGTGATCACGTGTGATCATGGCATCAGAAGGCCCAGGAAGACGCCAAGGATGGAGGTAAGTAGCGGCAAGTCTCTGCTGTTAGAAACAGCAGAGACTTGCCGGCCATGACGCCTCTGTCAGCTCCCAAACACCCCACAAACTAGAGTAAATGGTGTATAGTGTAAGTGGTGCTGAGTCCTGTAATGTTATTTTTACCTTTATACTCACTTGTGTTCTGATGCTGTGCTTCAACAAAATGGCAGTAAAATGCATTGGCAGGACTCCTCTTTGAGTTCTCTCCATCATCTGCATGAGCACAGGAGTCCTCTGAGTGCATTTTACTGCAGGTTTGTCGGAGCACAGGGTCTGAATGCAAGTGAGTGTGAAGAAAGAAATTACATAACTGGACTCAGCACCACTTACACTATACACCGCTTACTCCAGTTTGGGGCGTATTTTGGACTTGACTCCTTAGTGACAACTAATTTAGCCTTAAGGACCAGTAACATTTTCCCCTTTGTGTTCCAGCAGTCATAACTTTTACATTTTTTCTTCTATTTTTTTATTTGGTGGGATTAGTTATAGGGTTTTTAGGAACCATTTTGGGGTATATATAGTCAGGGGTGTACCTCGCCTTTCTGCTGCCTGAGGCAAAAACTGAAAAGGCATCCCCCCCCCCAACCCTCTAGGTCGCTAGAGATGAGCGAGCATGCTCGGGAGCAATTTTCGAGTAGTAGCATACGCATCTTCTAATCTGTACGCTAATGCGTATGCATCTTGTAATTTGTACACATTAGCGTACAAATTTATAAGATGCGTACGCATTAGTGTACAGATTAGAAGATGCGTATGCATTAGCGTACAGATTATAAAATGCGTACGCTACTACTCGAAAATTGCTCCCGAGCATGCTCGCTCATCTCTAGTCATGGCCCTTTGGCTGCCCCCCCTCTTGCCCCAACCTGGTGCTGCCTGAGGCGATCGCCGCACCTGGCCTCATTGGTGGTGCGCCCCTGTATATAGTGTATTAAATAACTTATTTTATTTTATGGGGAAAATATTAAAAAAACCTGTAATTTTAACCTTATTTTGAGGAATTTATTTATTTATAGTGGTATAAATAACATAACTTTATACTGTGGGTCACTACAATGATGATAATGACAAATTTCTATATATTTTTAATTATTTTTTCTCTCCTCCTGCAACTAACCCCCTCCTCCACACTGGAGTGGGGAAGGGGGGGTGGGGGGTTGACTGCTTAACCCTTTCATGACTGGACCTATAAAAGGCCTGAATGTCCAGGCAACTTTTTGGGATTTGGGCACATGGTGGTTTAGTGACCCTAATTTTTTTTTTTGTTTGAATAGGAAAATAATTTTTGCTATTTTTTTTGACTTGACACTTAGGACTTTTTATTAGAATGTTTTTTTGTTTTTGTTTTTTTAAAGATTTTTTTATATTTTTTTAGTTGTAATTTGGACGAAAACCGCTAATTCTTATTAAAAAAAAAGTAATTATTTTTAATTATAGATTTTTATTTTTTAAATATTAAAACTGACACACAAATTAATTATTGCAATGGGTTCCATATTTGATGACGATCGTTTTTATATATAACATGTATAGATTTTATTGAACTATGATTTTATTGACTATGGTGACTGTTTCCGTTGGCGACTGCGTGTTTAATTTTTTTTTTTACACTTTTTATTTGTTTTTTACTTATATATTAGGGCTCGTTCACATCACCGTTAGGGCTTCCGTTCTCCTGCTCCGTTATAGGAGCAGGAGAACGGAAAGGACGGATTTGGGACATAACTGAGCCCAATGGGGTCCGTTAGGTTTCCGCTCAGAAGATGATTTTTGAAGCGGAGACAAAAGTTGTGCACGCAGGACTTTTGTCTCCGCTTCAAAAATCATCTGAGCGGAAACCTAACGGACCCCATTATAGTCTATGGCAGGGCTGGCCAACCTGCGGCTCTCCAGCTGTTGCAAAACTACAACTCCCAGCATGCCGAGTCTGCCTACAGCTATCATCCTACAGCAGGGCATGGTGGGAGTTGTAGTTTTACAACAGCTGGAGAGCCTCAGGTTGGCCAGCCCTGGTCTATGGGGTCCCTTAGGCTCCGTTGGGCTCAGTTATGTCCCGAATCCGTCCTTTCCGTTCTCCTGCTCCTATAACGGAGCAGGAGAACGGAAGCCCTAACGGTGATGTGAACGAGCCCTTAATTTATTTTTGACAAATAATATGTCCCCCAGGAGGTCATCAAAAGACCTCTGGAGCACATTGACTTTTTTTTTTTTTTTAACACTTTTTTTTCCCACTGTAACTAGGACATCCACAGGAGCCCCAGTTACAGGGGAAAACAGCCCCCTGTGGGCTCATTAGACACAGGCAGAGCTGATCAGGGTCTCCTTAGACCCTGCAGCATTGCTCTGGCCCCGAGACACCCGGTGGTC
This sequence comes from Rhinella marina, assembly GCA_900303285.1. NCBI lineage: Eukaryota > Metazoa > Chordata > Amphibia > Anura > Bufonidae > Rhinella > Rhinella marina. Next base: position 162,088 of record ONZH01022800.1, on the reverse strand, counting down.
ACGTGACCGCCGGGACTAACACAGGAAGCAGTGCTGCCTCTTCCTTCCTGCTCCACCATGCGGCCAGGTATGGCTGTCCTCCAGTTGAGGAGAAGAGAGAAGCGGTAATAAACCGCTCCTGTCTTCTCCTCAGGGTCCCCGCTCTGTCTGTGCGCCGGGACCCGACCTGCTCCTGCTACATTGCAGGAGCTTTAATCCCAACGCTGATCAGCGCTGGGGTTAAAGCGCTGCCTGCACGTGTATATACGTGCTATCTGCACGGGGCAAGATAGGACATATATACACAGGTGGCGGTCGTCAAGGGGTTAAACAGCTCATATCTCTGGATAGGTAGCAGCTAAAAATATGTTTGAAAGCTGACATTTGAAGCTTTCAAACAATAACAGAATCACAGTATTATCTTCACTACATGGGAAGATATCACTGTTAGAAATCGGGATACAGTGAATGTAGCTGGAAGAGAAAGTAAAAGCAGGTTTTACCTCATTTATTCCCAACTCAATGTCTAACAGCAATATCTCCTGCTGATGTTATGCTAATGCTGTTATTCTGGTCTTGTGTGAGATATGAGAGCAGCTAAAGCAGAGATATGAGCAGCTAAAGCAGGCCCCCTTCTGCCCAAGCTGGGCTCGGGCAGAGCTGTTAGGTTAGTTGTGGTGGTATAGATAGCAAAATAATGTATAGATATCAGAGTAGGAGAAAACTCCCTTAACATTTGTGGCTGGCCATAAAATCATTGAGCCTTATACCCAAAACCAGAACACGTCTGTCTAAGGCTACTTTCATACTAGCGTTCTTTTTTTCCGGTATTGAGATCCGTCACAGGGGCTCAATACCGGAAAAAAAGCGCTTCGGTTTTGTCCCCATTCATTGTCAATAGGGACAAAACTGAACTGAAGAGAACAGAAAGCTCCTATATGCATTCCGTTCAGTTCAGTTGCGTCTCCAGACCGGAGAGCAAACCGCAACATGCTGCGTTTTGCTTTCCGTCCTGGGGATCCGGAACAAGACAGATCCGGCATGACCCCCAATGCAGGTCAATGGGGACGGATCCGTTCTGTGTTACACAATATAAACCGGATCCGTCCTCCATTTACTTTCAATGGAGTTAGTGACTGATCCGTCCCAGCAATGTTAAAGATAATACAACCGGATCCGTTCATAACGGATGCAGACGGTTGTATTATCAGTAACAGAAGCATTATTGCTGAACTCTGCCACATCCAGCAATAATGCTAATCTGAAAGCAGCCTAAACAAAACAAAAGAAGCAGAACAACTTCACACACATGAGATTGCATACCATAAACCCTATCCTAGCATTTGAGATGTCCTCAAAGCTCCTAGACCTGGTGGAGCCATTCAAAAGGTTAAGTAGAGGATACCATGACCTGCAGAAGGGGAAATGAAAATTCATCAAATACTGGACCTAATCCATAACGTGGCCGTGTGCTGCTCATGATTGGAATTAGGCCATCCACCGGCATCACCTATAACCCATAAAGTCAGCTCAATTAAGGCTCTGCAAGTTGTGGTAATTAAGGAATGTACCCTGTACTGTCTCTAACCCCTCCATGTGTGTGGAACATTATGAGGCATTGAATGAAAGTGGTATGAAGTCGCTAGGATGCCCTCAAGAAAATGTATCTTAGTGGACAGATTCTGAACCAAGAACTGACCTCATAAAACTTTAACATACACACTAGCCTGTCCCTGACATCAGAGGCAGGGGAGCTAATGGGGGAATCTGCAGATCTTCTTAAAGAACTCCCGCAAAAATTTTTATTCTCTAACCTGTTAGAAAGGTGCATGATATAATCTGTAGTGAATGTCATTTTCTTATCAGAGGCTGAAATTGAGTTTCCACTCTCTTCTTATTGTAGCTGGGTCATGTGACCAACTCCCTGACCTCCAACTGACCCAGGACAGCAAGCCAGTCACTTCTCTATTCATTCCTATGAGACTAAAAGTGAGGCTCCCATAGGAATACATAGAAAATTAGACTTCCTGTCCACACATAAGTCTCTGTGTGAGTTGGTGGGTCTAATTCCTAGTCACATGACACAGATAAGAAACTTCAGGATGATATAACTCAAAAATTCAGCTACTGGTAAGAAAATGACATTCACTACAGATTACATCATGTACATTTCTAGCAGGACATGGAACAAAAATTTTTGCGGGAGTTCTTCTTTAAGATGTATGTGTCACTGTAGCAAATTGTAATCCCTTTGGGGACAACTTGTTTGATGGACTGGCCGACTTTCCTGCTACCCCCAGGCAACCGGACTTCTACCGTATTATAAATGTTGTTTCTTTTATCCTTTTTATTTTCAAACTATTATTTTTTTGCATTGTATTTCTATGTCCTTGTATTTTTACCTGTTGATAACTGTATTTCTGTACTCAGTGTCCTTTAGATATTAAAACGTCACTTATATAAGAGCCTTCTTGTGTTCTAAAGGATTCTATGACCTCAGAAAAAGCGTTATGTATACTGGTGCAGTAACCCTGTGAATGCTAGACAGAGTATTGGAGTGGTTAATTGTGAGTTACCTACTTTAAGGAGTCTTGTCTGTTTAAAGGGGTTGTCTCACTTCAGTAAGTGGCATTTATAATGTAGAGGAAGTTAATACTAATGTATTGTTATTATCCATATTGCTTCCTTTGCTGGCTGGATTCATTTTTCCATTACATTATACACTGGCAGCTAATATCCCTTAGATGTGGATGTCATATAGCTAAAGGGGGGAGATTTACCGTTACCTTGTGGACCAAAGTAGCAGAGTGGGAGGTTGACGTTAAAATCTGGGTGACCCTTTAAGCTCCCATCTAGAGTCTAAGTCGTGACCCTGACACAAGTGTTTAATACTGATGAGTCTGACTCCCAGCGTCACCCACACACCCCTAGATCGGCTTTACGAGGCATACCGAGCAGAGCAATGTCAACTGGATAGCGGCTATGCTTGGTATTGCAGCTCAGGCCCATTCACTTCACTGTGACTGAGCTGCCCCTGGACCACATGACTAGCAAGAGACCGCAGTGCTCCCTGCCATCAGGCTTGCCTCTGCTTGGCCTAGGCCTACAAAATTCAGGGCAGTGTAGGATCCAGATATAGTATGCCTAGTCCCAGGAGAGGCAAGTCTGATAGTGTCCCATCTGCAGAAGCCACCTTGATAGATGGGCTCAACAGAATTTTGATCAGAAATATGCACAGTCTAGAACTTACCTCTTCAAAGAAACTGATCAAATTAATTTGACTCAACTTATCCTGTGCTGATACAGCGTTATAAACTTACTCCAGAATAGCATCTCTTAGAGAAATCTTCAAAAAGTTAACCCAAAACACAACTTACCAGTCTAGTTTCTGGGCTCGGTTTTTGACCCCTTTTTCAATATATTGGCACCACATTTGCTACGCGCCAATCGTGTGGAACAGACCTTGTTATTATAGAGTGCTTAAATATTAGAAATAAGTGTCTGGCTATTTCATTACTTAATTCCCTACATGGGGTGTATGCCATCTGGCCCCTGTGATTTGTCTATAACAATAATTTTTAAGACGCTGCTGCACTTCTTCCTGGGTCAGATAGGCCACATTTAATGGGGAGTTAACTTTGTCACTCTGCATTTCAGTTTCCTCACTGAATACAGTGGAAAAAAGTTTGCTTTCTCCTCAAAGCCCTCTACAACTCCTCCCTCATCACTTTTTAAAGGGCCAACAGAACGTTTAGGTCACTTTTTCTCTCTTTAGCAATTTGCCTCTCTGTCTATGATTTTAAATGTCTTTTACATGTGCTGTTTTTCCTTATAAAATACATAAAAATGCCAACTGAAACCATTGCCAAAGTTGCCCAGTTCAAATATAATCTTACATACAAGGGGGTTACAGCACTCTTCCTATGTGCTGCCTGTATGGGTGCACGTCTAAATCTGGTCCTGACTTCACCCTTGGACCAATATCTTCAGGTATATGAATAGATGGACAGCACTCCAATATTTGCAGTGAGAATTGTGAAACTTTTATTAGCCGGACATAAAGAGAAGTCAACGTTTTGGGCTTAGGGTTAGCCCTTCCTCAGGCTGATATATAAATGTAAAACATACATAAATGTAAAATATACAGTAATATGGTAAGTATAGGTGTAATGTATAGTTCACATGATTATCACAATAAAACAGCGTAAGTATTGGCATACGTTAAAAAAAAGGGAGGAATAATGGGCACATGATTGAGGTAGGATATAACAAATTCATCAAGCATATGAACCAGGTAGTCAGATGATCAAACGTTAGTGTATATGGTAGTGTCCACAAAATGTACGTGGGATTGGGAGTAATTGAGTGTAAGTCTGATGGTTGGGTGAAACGTGAAAGTTTTTATGAAGTGTCAGTAGTTCCTCTTCCTAGCCAGACCAGATTAGCAGTAGGTCATCAATATACCGAAAGTATGTCAGAGGTTTGGTGGTGCAGTTCGAAAATCCTCCTCTAGTTTGGCCATAGAGTTGATCGAACGTGCTCGTAACGAGCACTGTACTGCTCGGATCCCCTGCGCTCCGCTGCGCAGCCATCCGGATCCGTCCTCACCTGCCTGTAAGTCAATGGGCACGGATACGTTTGGTATCACACACTAGTGTGTGACACCAAATGGATCCGTCCTCCTCACCCGACTGTAAGTCAGTGGGGACGGATCCGTTTGGTATGACACACTCGTGTGTCATACCAAACGGTTCCGCCCCCATTGACTTACAGTCAGGTGAGGACGGATCCGGATGCCTGCGGGCATGTGAGCGCAGGGGATCCGAGCACCGATGCCCTTTGAGTATTGTGTACGGGTGCCATTCATTAGAATAGGAGCTATGGGTGATACTCACAGGGTATTGAACAGGTGCATGTGTGGCTTTGCTACTCAGTGTATAGTCATGGCTCTTTGTGCCTGATGTCAGGTCAGTTGGTGTTTGGCACAAAGAAGAACAAACACTTAGAAGATTTTGATGGGGAAGAGGGGCCACACAGAATCTTTGCAACAGGTACCAGAAAACATAGCTTTGCCTCTGTATAGAAGGCAGTACCTTGGCATTTTGGCGCATTCACTGCAGGTGTCCATCAATGTTATATTTTTTAGGAGGCGCTATGTTTTTCAGTGATTCCACCCCAGGTATCTGTAAGCTTTCCCTGCCCTGGTTCCTCAAATCAACTGATCTGATGAAGAAAAATGTCAATGAACACTTTCCCCGCAGAGCTGCTCCAAGAAAAACAAAAGCACCACAACGTGTCCATTAGCAAACAATGCCGCTCTGTTTACATGTCTATGGCTGTGGTTCACCAGGTGGGATCTCCTATAGGAAGAAACATGCCTGAAACATTTACATTTAACCATGGGTAATACAAAAGTAATCACCCCTTTCACCAAAATTCTATAGCTCCAAAATACAGCGATCCCTCAAAATACAATGGCCTCAGGATACAATATTTCCAGCATACAATGGTCTTTTCTGGACCATTGTAAGTTGAACCTGGACTCAACATACAATGTCTCAGACCCAGATCCAATCAACATGGCCATGTTACTAGTAAAACGTTATTGGTTGTCTAGTAGCTTCTCTGTAGTACTAATTATGTACTGCCCCCTGTCTGTCTCAAGATGAACTGCTCCTTTGGACACCACCTGAGCAGTGACTCCATTAAATTTTTCTGGTACATGTATGTACTATGCACTACCCTGAAGAAGCTTGCGCCCTCAGCACGGAAAGTGACTTCCAGCAGCTATTCCTGTCTGGCTTTCAGCAGAGTAGAAAGTTCACACTGAAAAACCACAAGAGCATATGGTCTCAATGTAAGATTGGGAAAGGAGACCTTTCCTGGGAATCAGATGACTATGGGTATCACCCAGAAAGAGATCCACTCAGCTTAAAGGGATTCTCCAGGAATTAAGAAAATGAAAATACTTAAATATGACTTTATAATAAACATATTCCCAAATACCTTTCATTATTTATTATTGCTTGTTTTGTCTAATGAGCAATCACCAGGGGAAACAAAATGGCCGCCGTCCTACCAGTACACATAAAACCTGTCCTAATCACACAGGAGGACAAGTTACTTCACAGCACTGAGGTAAAGAGCTGCCTCATCCTCCTCTCTGCTTGTCAGGGATTATGATCCTGAATACAGCTGATGAGAACTTTAGCTGAATCTTTGGGGAATTTACTTCAGAAGAGACATGACGTACAGAGAGGACAGATTGTGGTCATATGGAGCTGTGATAACGGAGACTACATAGAAGTGCTGCTGCTCATTATCCCAACCCTCCTCTCTGTACTTCTTGTCTCCTCATCCTTTCCATTCCCACAAAGCAGAGAGGAGGATGAGGCAGCTCTTTACCTCAGTGTTGTGAAGTAACTTGTCCTGCTGTGTGATTAGGACAGGTTCTGTGTGTACTGGTAGGACGACGGCCATTTTGTTTCTCCTAATGATTGCTCCCTAGACAAAACGAGCCGTTATAACTAATGAAAGGTATTTGGAAATATATTTATCATAAAGTAATATTTAAGTATTTTCATTTTCTTAATTCCCGGAGAACCCATTTAAAATGCCTTAGGGGGAAAAGTGAAGACGTAGAATAAAATGAACTGATCCTAGGAAATAATCAAAGTGTCCATAATCGCCTGGGTCCAATGTCATCCACATAAGGAAATTTGTTGCCAGGTAGACCACCACTGAGATGTGGGATGCAGAAAGTGTTAAATCTGTAGCTCTAAAAAGGCTGTTATTGACTATGGAAACACTAGTGAGCTGCTGGTGACCTTGTCAGACTGGACAGGTATGGACGCCCAGTAAAAGAAGAGAGCGAGGCCGTGTTGTAGAAGAATATGATGGTCCAGGAGGACTGGAAAATTATGCCAGTCAGAATGACACAAAGGAAAAGTCAAGTGGCCAAGTGTGGCAATGAATCTAAGGGACAACCTTCCCGGAGGAAAGATTTCAAGGACAACCAGTAGAGAATATCCTACTCAGGAAAGATATTTGTCTGGAAAAGCAAACCACTTGAGTACTGCTTGAGAAAAGTCCCAGTAAGAGCACTGAAGCATTGCACGGTGAATAAAGGACACTACTTGTTCACATTTGGACGTGATACAGATTTTTTTTCTTTATTGTCTGGAAAAACAGTGACCAAGACATTATGAAGTCTGTCCTGGAGTTCAGAGCTGGAAGGAGCCTTCATCAGGATGACACCTAGGTATGAAATGAGAGAAAACATCCTGGACCAGAGAAGTACCATGACCATGGCAAAGACCTTCATGAGGACACCAGGAGCTGTCACCAAGTCAAAGGGAAACCCGAAGATGCACTGGTAGGGTGGGACACATTGAGGTATGGAGTTACAACCTTCCAACGCAAATCCATTAAAAAATGAATGAGACACGTTAAGACCAGGAGGAGGTAGTCTGCAATATGATGACTAGAAGAAAGTATATAAAAAAGAAGGCATGATAACAAGCTATACATTGTAGCCCAACAGCCATACCAAGTGGCATACATGTGAGAAGAGACTGATCCAAGGAACCTGAAAACTAATTAGCCTGCCTACCAACCTGTGTGAGGGATGACGCTTATGCACAGGTGAATCCTGCAAAATCATATCTAGGGAATAGAAGACATCGGCCTGAAACGTGGCCAGTAGCCTGGATTACTATTGTCTTGATTAACAGTTTTTCACATAAAACAGTAGAACGGAGCCCCAACGCACCGGGACCGGGCACTATATTCAAAGGCAAGTGGAAGCCCCTGACGCTTGTTGTCTCAGAAAGAACCTTGCCAAATCTTGAAGCCAAAAAACAGGAGATGGCAAAGAGACCCATTGGAGAGCAACTGGAAGGTAGTACCACTACCCAAGCTGATTACCCAAGAAATAGCAACATCAGAGTGCTGAGATTTTCAGCTAAGGGGCTCCAGAAAAAATCTATTGGAAATCTGAAATAGAAGCATCTTCTGTAGGAAGCATGGCAGTGGAAAGGCAGAAGGGTCCAGCATAGATGCATGGAAGACCAAGGCAGTAGAAGTGGAGGGAAAACCTTTGTGGGAGTTTCCACCTAAGAGTACTTTGCCAAAAACCAAGTGGTTAGGGAAAACCTCAGAGAAAACAAAAGGATAAAAAAGTCATATGACCAAGGTAGGGTGGAGGGTACAGGCGCCCAGATCTGTAGTAAAGCCTGGACTACAAAGTTAAAGTAGAACTCCCGACAAAAAATTTTATTCGATGTCCTGCTAGAAATGTACATGATGTAATCTGTAGTGAATGTCATTTTCTTACCAGTGTCTGAATTTTTGACTTATATCATCCTGAAGTTTCTTATCTGTGTCATGTGACCAGCAATTAGACCCACCAACTCACACATAGACTTATGTGGGGACGGGAAGTCTAATTCTCTATGTATTCCTATGAGACTGAAAGTGAGGCTCCCATAGGAATGAATAGAGCAGTTACTGGCTTTCTGTCCTGGGTCAGTTGAAGGTCAGGGAGTTGGTCACATGACCCAGCTACAATAAGAAGAGAGGTTATTACTCACAGAAACAGTCACTGATAAGAAAATGACATTCACTACAGATTACATCATGCACCGTCCTAACAGGTCAGAGAATAAAAATTTTTGCGGGAGTTCTTCTTTAAGGCCGTACAAAAGAACGGCCATGCACAAGCATGGTACACCATCAGGTAGCTCCCTTGAAATAAGACCCTGCTCTGTGAAGAAGGGGTGTCACCATGGCTTTTGGTCAAGGCAAGTTAATAAATGGAGGACCTGGGACGTATATGTGTGTTTGGGATAACCAGACCTATGCGACTGCAGCAAGGAGGGCCTCTCCTAGGAGGGTACTGGACAGCTACAAAGCTCCAGATGCCTAAGATGTCCTGATAAGGACACTTAAAGAAGAACTCCGACAAAAAAATTTATTCCATGTCCTGCTAGAAATGTACATGATGTAATCTGTAGTGAATGTCATTTTCTTACCAGTGTCTGAATTTTTGATTTATATAATCCCGAAGTTTCTTATCTGTGTCATGTGACCAGCAATTAGACCCACCAACTCACACAGAGACTTATGTGTGGACAGGAAGTCTAATTCTCTATGTATTCCTATGGGAGCCTCACTTTCAGTCTCATAGGGATGAATAGAGCAGTGACTGGCTTGCTGTCCTGGGTCAGTTGGAGGTCATGGAGTTGGTCACATGACCCAGCTACAATTAGAAGAGAGGTTATTACTCACAGATACAGTCTCTGATAAGAAGATTACATTCACTACAGATTATATCATGCACCTTTCTAACAGGTCAGAGAATAAAAATTTTTGCGGGAGTTCTTCTTTAAAGGGGTTCTCCAAGTTATATTTATTGATGACCTATTCTCAGGATAGGTCACCAATATCAGATTGGCGGGGGTCCGACACCCCCACCAATAAGCTGTTTGTAGAGGAGGCGCGCGCCGTGCCAGCGATGCCTCCTCTTCATAGTTTACCTGCTCGCCCTAACATCCGCAACGGTGAGCTGATGTAATTACACCTAAACGTCCCATTCATTCCAATGGGACAGCTCGTTCCCATACACTTGTATAGGAGCGATCCGATGTCGGACCCCCGCCAATCTGATATTGATGACCTATTCTGAGGACAGGTCTTCAATAAATATAACTTGGAGAACCTCTTTAAGTCGGTTGGCCTCTACCAGAGACACGGGTTGTGCCCAGGCTGAATCCAAAAAGAAACAGAAATGGAATAGACAGGGTAAATGGAGGCCAGTTTTGGAGCCGAGTGGATAGGGCTAAAGTTCAGGACTGACCATGCATGTCAAATATGGTGTGCAAAGAGGACGCAATAATTCCTGTCAAGAGTCAGGGAACCACATACAACCAGACCTTAGAGACCTCATAGGAGTGGCACGGGGGTGACAGGTCTAAGATGGCCGTGATTTTGATCATAGGAAACCTCTAACAGTAGTCCAAATACAAGGACAATCAGATGAAGGGAGCTTTTGCCAGAAATTACGTAACCTAACTGATGGGTGTGACAGCAACTAACCCAGCCGGTCAGAATTTTACGACCTATCCAAATTGGGATGGACCCAACAAGTCAGCACATGACATGTCAGTCCTACCCGAATTCCTATGGAAGATATCCAGATATGATAAAAGAAAAGCCATCAATGAATGTCAAGCAGTTTTAACTAACAAGGTAGATATGAAAAGAAAGCCATGAAGCTCAAAATTTGAGTTTCTCGAAGACCATTGTCATCTAAACAAGCAAAACTGCACACCTTGGAGAATCAACTCCTCTGCTGTAATTCTAGATTATTGGACATTCAGTTCAATAGCGTTGTCACAAGACTACACCATCTCACTGCCTACTTAGGGCATTTGCCTGTGAGACTCCAAGCTCATACTGAACCTCGCAAAGGCTTGAGGACATTATAGACCAATCCACCATAGATGACCAGAGATGTCAACTCCCCGAAGCAAAGTGGTGTTTACCAAGGTCCGAAAAATCCTTCGACAAGAGAGTCCCCAAAAACTGGTAAGAAAACCAACCCAAGAAGTAAAGGATGTGGGTCACATGGGAAGACAGAACCTTCTCTATCCTTTGAGATGACGCCCGTCACAGCGAGGAGGGTAACTCTGCCTGAAGGTGCAGAGGTGTGAGAGGAGGCTTTATCATCAAAAAGCAAAATGTGTGAAAGTTTTCTTGATGCAGCAATAATAAGACACCCCCTCCCCCAACTTGAATAGAATAACCAAACTGCAGTACAGACATGTCAAATCTGCTCGTCGGTTTGCATCCCATCAAGTCCAATGAGGAAAACCGCCAAAGACCGCTGGTGACATTATACTGAAATAATGCCATTCACTACACTATTTACTGTACAATAATAGATTTTGGCTCAGATTCAGCACTGAAACCGCTTGCAATTCATCTTCATTGAATTAAATGGGGAAACGGCTTGTTAAAGGGGTTGGCCCATCAGAGAAAATGGGGGGCATATCGCTAGGAAATGGCCCCCCCCCATTGTCTGATAGGTGCGGGTCCCACCTACACGGAGAAAGCCAAGGTCCTCCAGCCACAGCTCTCCTTGTAGGTGCAGGTCCCAGAGGTAGGACCTGCACCCATCAGATAGCAATATGCCCCCATTGCCTGTGATGGGACAACCCCTTTAATGCATATGGCGCTTTTTTTTTTTTCTCGCTTGCAGTTGTAAAGACTGCACCACTATCCCACCTGTCAGGTACCGCAGCGGTTTTAAATTGTCACCCCAAAATAAAGTATAGATTTATACAGTGACACTGCTCGTACACAACACTGCCCCGGCAGCGGGATACACGTGCAGCTCACTACTAATTGTTTCCTACTGCATGTACAGGGGCTATGCAGTGAGCCGCAGTGTTATAGTAAAGGCAACAAGTTCATCAAAAATACTAACGACTGAGCGACTAACGCAGGAGCTCTTAGCGTCCTTTTACACGGACTAATAATCAGGCCAACTATTGGAGATGAGATTTTCAAACTAACGTTCATCTCCAATACCGCGGCTGCCACACATTGCGGCAGAAAACTGTAAAAGCTGGTATATTGTTGTAAAACAGTTTATAAGGCCGAAAAAAAAGCCCTCCGTCCATCCAGTTCGGCCTGTTATCCTACAAGTTGATCCAGAGGAAGGCAAAAAAAAATCCCTGTGAGGTAGAAGACAATTTTCCTCACTTTAGGGGAAAAAATTCCTTCCCGACTCCAATCAGGCATCAGAATAACTCCCTGGATCAACGACCCCTCTCGGTGGAATCTCATACACTTTTTGCTGGTACTGTTATACGCAGTTTTTCCACACAGAAAAACCCGAACATATCCCGTAATGTGTGCAGGTGGCCTAAGAGTATCTGAACAAAAAGCAGATTACTAGTGGTTTTTACATTAAACTCTGCACACAAATCTGACCACGTGCAGGTACCCCTAGGATGGCTGGACACGGAGTGGATTTAGGTACAGAAAAGCTGCAAAAAAAAAAAAAAAAAAAAAAAAAAACGATGCCAAAAATCACAAATAAATCCATGCCATTTTAGTGCAGATTTTATATGGTTTTGCCACAGATCTCACCCTTAAAAGGCGTTCTCCAGAAATTAAAAAAAAAAATTAACACTTTAAACATATTCAAAAATACCTTCCATCACTTATGGGTCATTTTGTCTGGGGAAACAATCAGGAGAAATAAAATGGCCGCCATCCTATTAGTACACACAGAACCTGTCCTAATCACACAGGAGGACAAGTTACTTCACATCACTGAGGTAAAGAGCTGCCTCATCCTCCTCTCTGCTCGTCAGGAATCATGATCCTGAATACAGATGAATCGCTGTGGGAATGGAGAGGAGGTGGGGACGTGGCTAATGAGCAGCAGCTCTTCTATGCAGTCTCCATTACCACAGTCTGTCCTGTCCGTCCTCTCTGTACTTCATGAGCTAAATTCCCCAGAGATTTAGCTGAAGATTTTATCTGTATTCAGGATCATAATCCCTGACAAGCAGAGCAGAGGGGTGGATGAGGCAGCTCTTTAGCTCAGTGTTGTGAAGTCACTTCTGTGTGATTAGGACAGGTTCTGTGTGTACTAATAGGACGGCGGCCATTTTATTTATCCTAATGATTGCTTCTCAATCAAAACGAGCCATTATAAATAAATTGTATTTGAGAATATATTTATAATAAAATGAAATCACTTAAAGTAATTCCCAGAGAAGCCCTTTAAATTAAAAAATGTGAAATATGCACAGGTCAGTTTCTACACAAGGGGAAAAAAAAAAAGTGTACATTACCGGTACTGTATTGTGGCAGTTTTTCCATAAAGAAAACACATGATCTACTGTGAGCAAGTCCCCTTGGGATGCTGCCACATGTCCTAGACATGTTTTAGATGGAGCAAAAAAAAAAAAAAAAACCCACACATGCAGTTTTTGCAACAAGCAGGAGCTTGTTCAGGTGATCATCTTCTGCTGGTCCTATGCTAAAGATTGTTTTGTCTAAAGCAGGGGTGCCCAGCTTGTGGCCCTCCAGTGGTTGCAAAACTACAACTCCCAGCATGCCTGGACAGCAGGTCATGGTGGGAGTTGTCATTTTGCAACAGCTGGAGGGCCACAGGTTGAGCATCCCTAGTCTAAAGAATGATCTGATCTGTGCAGGGTCAATAATTTTCTAAATGGGACAAATCATCAATTGTTTGTCCCCAAACAGGCAATTGCTGCATGTAAATCTCCACTGCAGATCAGGCACATTGTACCAGTAACAGCCTTATCTGCAGTGGAGACGAGGGCATCTGCTGATGCCCTTCCAGGCTGGGGGCCAGTGGTGCATGGTTTGGCTACTGTGGTGATGTCCAGTACACTGCTGCAGTCAGTCATGGGCCTCAGCAACTCCACAAGCCAGTAACTAGCTGCTGCAGTAGTATATGGACCACCAGTATCTACACCACAGGAAGACATAGAACAGCCATGCTGGAGAGTTGCCTAAATGGGAGTTATGGCGAACACAGCCTGTTTCCAAAAGCCGGACCACTGCAAGCTTCTGTCTGTAGCAAACCACTCCCTGTAGTGTAAAAGTGAAGGTTTCGAGTCCGAATAGTAAACCCCAGTCACCATTTTGATTTGTACCCAGGCTTTATATCACTAGATTATGTATTTCTACGTAAAACTGCATCAAGTCACAACCCAACAAATAGCTTTAAGGTTTTTTTTCAACCAGGTTTTATTGGTTTGGTGATCAGTACACAGACACTATGAACAATCTGTACATTGTAACCTTAAACTCTAGTAGAATGGAAATCTAGGAATAAAAACATGAATGAAAATGAAAAATCAGAATCCAAAAAACTAGCGGCTTTTTCAACTCCAAGTTCAAAATACAAGTTGTTTGTTTTTTTTCGTAAAAAATAACAAGAGCACCCCTCGTACCAGTATCTTCAATGCGTTAGCTTAAAACCCATTCTCTGCAAAGGGAGATGGCGGAAGAGAGTCTAAAAAATAAAAACGATGCAGCCGCCCTGGGGAGTGAAGTGGTCGACAATTTAACCGCTTTGTATTTCATTAAATTTTTTGTTTCGTAACTTCCCAGTACTTCACGTCACACTCACTACACACTCGAAGGTTTCAAAAAGATTCACAGCACTTTTACATAGTTACTGAAATGAAAATAAAATACCACTACCCAAAAAATAGGAAAAAAATATGGTAACATCACAGATAAGTACACAATTTTTTTTAGAGGGAAATCCAACACCAGGGGATTCTCTTTTATTAGGTTGTAAAAATTGTACGCAAGACAATATGGGTACAGAGAACAGTTAAAATGTTAAGACAAATAAAAAAAAAAAAAGTCATTTCAACCAGTATAGGAAACACTGGGCTGTGCCATCCCCCACTCCTTGTCAGGGAATCCGCTAGTAAAATAGCAGAAGGCGTTAGGTCACGAAAAGAGGGAAAACAAAAAAATGTTTTATGCGTTTAACCGTCTTGTCAGAAGGAAACTACACGGGTTCGAGCCCCGCTCCATCCTCGCTCAAACATGCCATTCAATTACAACTGGATAGATATAGTGGGCATAACATCCATCGAACGCTTAATACAATTAAAAATTCGAAAAAAAACAAAGACGTGGTGGGATTCCCTCCTATTTTAAAAATGTGTTTTCTAGAATTAAACTACTAAAAAACTTGCATTTACAAAATAGCTGATAAAAATATTCCTCTGAATTGTACAAGGGAGGTACAGGAACCACTGATAAAAGACTTGAACAGATGTAGGTTATTCAGATTTGGATTCCTTGTCTCCATCGGATGCTGGGGCCTGAAAGCAAGCAAGAGAAGGGTTAAAATGAGAAGCAGAGAATCGGCCACAACTGTACACCGCACAGAAACAGGCTGAAACGCTTTCTATACATTATCTACTTAAAAAAAAATAATTCACTTTGACCAAATATAAAGCTATAAATGGTGACATGAAAATAACAGTTCTGACAACAAAGTCTACATCCTTCTGGTCATAATTAGCTTCTGGTCCACAATTGCAGTTCACTGCAGACAAGCCAGGGACCAAGACCCCATTTATCACAACTTTACGAGAAAACAAAAAAAAAAAAAAAAAAAAACTCGTCTTGTTGCCTATAGCAATTCCACCATTCCAGAAGCAGAGATACAAGTGGTTGCCATTGGCAACCAAACCAGTTTCCTTTATAACAGTGGTCATGGTTGAGAACTGGACCGCCACCCACCTCGTCACTTTTTGTCTCGCCGTTTTCGGATGGCAGGTCTTCCTTAGCTTCTTCTTTATTAGCTTCTTCAGTCTGTTTACCTTTAGCTCCTTTCTTTCCCTTTGCGACTTTTTTGTCCTCAGACTTCTCCTAAAAGTAGATGGGGGGAGGGGATAAGTATAGGACTTCTGCATTCACAAGTAACCCCTGCAGCCTACTGGAGAACTAAATATACCACAAATTTTACCCTTGTCTCTTTAAATGTATATTTGAAGGACCCCCCCTTCGCCACAGGGACGTGTAGGTTAGATCCACAAGTCCTGTACAACACCTTTACCTCCAGTGATCAGTTACTACACAGGCTGGAGTAGTCACATGAGGTTCAGCTATAGCACAGCCCATCCAAAGCACAACATAGCCGCTTCGCCTTCCTGTAGGTTTTGGCTATGTTCTGCTTTGGATAGGCTGTGCTATAGCGGAACCTTGTGTGATTACTTCAGCCTGTTAACTGTCCATCTCCACCGGCAGTCACCAGGACGTTAACACTCACCTTTACTGCTGCCTTTTCCTTCTTGGGCTTTGGTTCAGCTTTTGGTGGAGCTGGTTTCTGCAAGAAAAATGAAAAACAAGACCATTACTCAGTCTGAAAAGCAGCCAACACCCAAGTGACAAATAGAATATGACAAGGCTGGGGGACACCATGGAGTCTAGTCAGACAATCTTACCAGTGAAAAATATCAAAGGGGCCATTAGAGGGATGTCAGATGCCATGTGAACAGTCCAGGGCAGACAAACGTCTCTTTACAGACCATTAGGTCCAAACACTGCAGATGATAGAGCTACTGCCAATAGCCTCCATCACAAGCTCATACATCAGGGGTCGGCAACCTTTGGCTGCCGTGAAACTACAACTCCCAGCATGCACATGTGAAAGTGGAGTCTGGGGGTTGTAGTTTAAGAGGTGGCTGATCACTGCCATACACAAACAAGTAACAGACATGCTAAGATGCTATACTAGTAGGTATTCTACAGTTTGTTGGCCGCTCCAGGTCTCTTTCACAAGCTGTATGTACTGGCGTGACAGTCACATGACCATTAACAGCCAGTCACCTTCTTACCTACAGCTTGTAAACAAGGACGCGGTACTAAGTAAACTAGTGTTAATGGCTTCAAGTTAGAGGATCTGTCACCACAAACTGCTGTGCAATCTGAACACAGCATTTATATATTCACTTGTGTCTACAGTACAGGAGGAGCGTTATCAGTGATCTACGGCCATCTCTATACACAGTGCTATGACTGATAACCCCTCCGGTACCGACAAAATGCAGAGATTTGTATATAAATTATAAGTTTTACAAGTTATACATCAGTTCATTCAGCTATAGAATACACTGCCTGCAGATTACATTTTGTTGGAAGAAGCCCTCTTTACATTAGAGGTTCCTGACTACTTACAGCTGACAACCGTGCCGACCTTCTCTTGGGCTCATCCTTGGAATCACCGGATTCAGCAGCATTAACCTAAAACAAAAAATTTTTTAAAAAAAACAGTTTAGTTATGCATAATGTAAAACTGTTACAATCACACTTGGTTCTGCAGAAATGCATGCACTAGAGCAAGAACCATCATAACTGATTAAAACCCCATTGCACCAGAAGCCATGTGCACTTCTTGCTAATTTGATTTAAAAAAAAAAACGCCTGGAAAATGCATTAAAAGAGCCAGGTCTGCACGACTGTCCATGAAAGGAGTGCTCATTAGCGTCCATTACACGCAGCCAGGCCCTGATCAGTCGCCATTTACTTAGTAGGCCCGTCTAACTAAACCGCAGCATGTGCAAGTCCTCCAAACACGTGTCAGCCAGCAGATGGCGCTAAGCTGACAAGACCAAAGGACACGAAATCCATAGTAAAGAATAAATGGGAGGAGGGGGGTGTGCGCGCTGCAAGAATGTAAGCTGCCTTATAAACAAACAAGAGCCAACGCCATGTCGCTGGCCGCCCTCCCCCCACCTGGTGTGTACGGGTGGAACATGCCCTAGCTATATAGACGACACTTCTCCCTCCCCCTCCCCCCTAATAGCCAGGGTTATCAAACGACACAACACACACGGGGGAACTTGATGGGCCGTGACGTAACGATACTCGTCGTATCCCATTGGCTAAGGCTCGTCGCCCGCTTCCCTCTCATTGGCTAAAGCGCGTCGTGAACGTTCTAGAACGCCCGGACCTCCCCGCTCTCTCTGGCTGACCAGTCGGCTGAGGAGAGCTGTGAGGAGAACCCGCCGCCGAGGGCTGCGGGGCGGGAAAACAGACGAGAGCTGATCCCTTCTTCCTCTGCGCGCCATTACTCCTTTTGCTCAGTCGCCCCCCTTCTCCCCCCCCACATCTCCTCACAGAATCCCACGCCGCCATTACCAAAACCTCCATGTCCGAATGACAAGATATAAAACACAAAAAAAATATATATTTTTTAAAGGCAATACGTAAACTTCTGCAAGTAACTATCCAAAAGAATATAACAAAAATAAAAAAAAATTGCGCCATCATGGAAAGCGCGGGAAGATAATGACCCGCGGCTGCACAATGAGAGGCACAACCGGCACTTTGTTTTCTTTTTCTATTTTTTTTGGCGGTAAAGCGAAAGAAGTCGCAGCGCGCGCCCGGTGAGAAGAAACCGCACTCTCACCCCCTTCCCTCCGCGTCCTTGAGAACGCAGCGCACTGGGGAGCCCCCGCGTCTTACCTTTCTCTTAGGCATGGCGACCGGTTTTTTTGTGCTTTTTCACCGACGTGAGAAAAATAAAAAAAACTATGTTAAAAATAAATCCCTCCGGCAGACTCCAAGCCTAGGGGAGGTTGTCAGCGCTGAAATCCCTTGCCTCGTCCTGCAGATGGAGTCCTCACAAAGAACTAGCTGGCTGCACGGCGAAGACAAGCGGTTAATATGCCACAGCCAGGAGAACTAGTTCAAACCGGATAGGATCCCTCCGCCTCTTTATCTATTCAACCTGCCCGAGGGGGGGTAGGTGGGTGGGGCTTATCCCCCATCCAATCCCCGCCCCTTTCCCTCCCGCTGATTGGCTGAGGTCGCCTAAAGAGCGCCTTTTAAACCATAACACGGGCACCTGTCTGGGTAGGTTAGGCTGTCACTCATCCATTAATTGCCCCCTCCTCCCCCCTTGCCCCCCTCCATCTTCACTGTGGTAGTCTTTGAGGAGGGGGAGGGGTCCATATAGTAAATCGGCTTTGGGTATTTTTTTTCTTTCTCCCCTCCATTGTTTTTTTTTTCACGTTTGTTTGAATCACTGGTGGTAAATAGAAGGGCGGCCGCTGATTGGTCGGGAGGCGCGAGCGGATGGAACGTCACCGTGCCCAACGTTCTAAAGGCATCGCCGGCGTTCTCTGCCTCGCGCCCCCTAGGGGAGGGGGGATTAGAGCGGGAGGGGGCCCGCCGCCGTTGCCCGGGAATCAATGGTGGTTGAAAAGTGAAAAAATAGAGAAAAACAATAAAATCTTCGGGTCCGTCAGTGCCTGGCTGGAGTTGTAGTGGCCGGCCCTCCTCCTCGCGGATAAGGAGGGGGCGGGTCCTGGTGATCGCTATTGTGTGTGTGTGATGAGATCCCTGGAAACATGGCGGAGAGCTGCGCCTGGTTGTTAGTGCTGATCACTGTGTTTCTGTGCAATCTCTTTAAAATCCAGCTTCCTTCCTTGTCCTCCATAGTAAGTAAGCGAGCGTGTGAGGCGCCATGTACAAGGAGATATGGCTTATGCAGAGCGCAGGGTTCTCGATCCCCTCCCCCTCTCCTCCCTATAGAAATAATTTGCAACTAAGAAGTGAGCCCCATCTTAGGCTTTTCTACATCATCTCTTTTCACCTCACCTAACCTTTCATATCTATTGCATATAAATAACCCCCGCTTCATGGGGATGTCTGCAGACATGGCTCCTTGTGTGCCCTGATCATACATGGCAGACTCAGCAGTATGGAGGCGCCCCCTCCCTCCCCAGAGGATTACACCAGACCTCGGTGCCACCATTGTGTGTTAGGTGCACAGCCCAGGCTGGATGGCGGTGAGGGATATGACACTGTGACCTTCAGGGAGTGTCTGCTGGGGTTTGTCATGGTTTGTGCAGATGTAGCAGAGTGGAATCTGTGATTGGTAGTGCATGGGGTTGAATGTCTTTGGCTGCAACAGTCACACAGGCAGATTTTGATAGTTTTTTTTTTTTTTTAGACAAAAGTGCTAAAAAAAAAAAAGAATGGGAAGTATAAAAATGTGTGTTTTTGCAGCATCACATCTGGCACTGATATGTGCAATGCAGAACCCACATTTCACATGCAGATTTTGATGCATATTTGCCAAAAGTTGATGCAAGTTTTGCTCTTCGTTCCAAATTTGCATCAAAATTCTCCTTCCTGCACCTATCCGAAATACAGAACTCTGTAATGGCCCCTTCTCCTTCCTGCACCAATCCGAAATACAGAACTCTGTAATGGCCCCTTCTCCTTCCTGCACCTATCCGAAATACAGAACTCTGTAATGGCCCCTTCTCCTTCCTGCACCTATTGGAAACACGGGCCCCTGTAATGGCCCCTTCTCCTTCCTGCAGGATCCACTAATGGCTTTGGCGCATACTAAAACTGCACTTGTGCTTCTGGCCTGTAGCTGGTTGTAATGTACACATTCAGTCAGTCGCCCGACCACTGCCCCGACTCCCATGTACACAGTGGGCCGGACATGTATTTAGTGGAGAAAGTGGCTGCTTATCTCCCGGCAGGAGAATAGGATCGGGCTCCCCACACACATTGGAGTGTTGGCCGAACCGCTGTTCCCGGCAGGTTCCGCCAACCATACACTAATATGAGGGCCTTAAAGGGGTTTTCCAGTAATTAAGATTTTTTAGCAAGTGCCTTAAAAATCATTCTAACTGGAAAACCCTTTAAAGGGGTTGTTCACCTTTGCTGTCCTGTTTCCCCGCAGCATGGCTGGACCCGTGGTGGTGAGCATACTTATCTGACGGCTCCTTTGCTCCCCCTTGTTGCAGGTGTACCCATATCAACATCCTGTTTGATAGAGGTCACATGACCGCTGCAGCCAGCGACTGGTCTCAGTGGTAATGAGTCATGGGAGCCATGTCAGTCAGGACGTTGACGCGGTACACCCAGGACCATTGGCGCACAAAGATGAATCATGGAGCAGGTAAGTATGGTCCCCACCTACAGAACTAATCATGCAGGGGGGGGGTCTGGAAAAAAAGGACAGCAAAGGCAGACAACCCCCTTAAAGGGGTCTTCCAGGATAAGTCATTAATATCCTATCGGCGGGACACCCGGCACCCCCACCAATCAGCTGTTGGAAGAGGAAGCCGTGCTCCGTGCTGCCTTCCCTTCATTGTTTACCTGCTCGCCTTCGTTATCGCGGCGGTGATCAGGTGTAATCACAGGAAGCCGTCCTGTGCACGTCTATGGGACGGCTCCTTCCTACTCAAGTGTATACTGCAGAGCCGTCCCGTAAACGTGAACAGGACGGCTTCCTGTAATTACACCTGATCACCGCCGCGATAACGAAGGCGAGCAGGTAAACAAAGAAGGGAAGGCTGCGCTCACACGGAGCGTAGCCTCATCTTCAAACAGCTGATTGACGGGTGTCGGACCCCCGCCGATAGGATATTGATGACCTTTCTTGAGGATAGGTGATCAATATTAAAATCCCAGAAAACCCCTTTAAGGTTCCCTTCACATAGAGTTTTTTTTTTAATGGTGAAATGCATGCTAAAAAGCCGCCGGCCGCAGCACTTAGTCCGCCTCCCGTTGTTTTCAGTGGCAGGCCGTGCTGATCTTAAAGGGGTATTCCCATCTTAGACAATGGGGGCATATAGCTAGGAAATGCCCCCATTGTCTGATAGGTGCGGGTCCCACCGCTCGGACCCACACCTATATCGAGAACGGAGCCCCAAAAGGGAAGGAGGGTGCACTGCGCATGCGCAGCCGCCCTTCATTCATTTCTATGGGGCCACCAAAATAGCCGAGCACTGGCTTGGCTACTTCCGTCAGCTCCGTAGAAATGAATGGGAGCAGGGGCCGCGCATGCGCAGTGTGCTCCCATTCATTTCTATGGGAGCTGCGTCTGGTGGTGACCAGACCACGGCGCTCCCCGCTCCGTTCTCGATATAGGTGTGGGTTCCTAACGATATGCCCCCATTGTCTAAGATGGGATTACCCCTTTAATGCAGCTGCGGCTTATAGCCGCGACTGCGCCAAGAAGAGACATCTTTCCTTGGTTTGGAGTCCTTGGTGCTGCGGAATAGGGGTTCATTCAGACGACTGTATGACTGGGTCCGCATCCGTTCCGCAATTTTGCAGAACGGGTGCGGACCCATTCATTTCAATGGGGCCGCAAAAGATGCGGACAGCACACCGTGTCCTGTCCACATCCGTAGTTCCGTTCCGCAGCCCAGCAAGAAAGATAGAGTGTGTGCTATTAAGGACAAGAATAGTAATTTTTATCATAGAGCCGGCCATGTGCGGTCTGCAAAATGCGTAACGCAGACGGTCGGTATCCGTGATTTGCGGATACGCAGACTGCAAAACACTTTGGCTATCTGAGTGAGCCCTAATTGGTAGATTTTACATGGAGGATTTCCTACACAGATTTTGGGGTGTTTTCTATGCCAAAATCCGCATGGAACTGCTCTTGATCCACCATCCATGGTTTTCAATGGGAAATCGGCGCAGTAGATGGTACGGAGGATTTTCTGCACATTGATTGATAATCTGCATAGAAATTCCAATTGAAATCGGCTTGAAAAGGAAAACCACATAAGCAGGGGCGGACTGGGAACTTAAAGTGGCCCTGGAAAAAGTATGAAAAGTGGCCCCGTTTTGTAGTGTGGTCCGAATTGATAGAAGGCAGGGCCAGCCCCAACAGAGCCAAATACAACAGTCCATCACAAAATACATCCCCAAAAACTTCCACTGGCCGGCCCTGAGGAGAGCCCAGGCGGCCCTCTGGGCATCGGCCCACCGGGAAATTTCCCTGTAAGGTCTATGGCCAATCCACCTGTGCACATAAGATAGAAATCAGTGCGGAAAATTGTCAGCATGTTGGTTCGACTGTGTGGATGTGGCATTAGGTGATGTTCACACCTAGCGGATACGCTGCAGATTTTCCAACCGTGTGGATGTGTCAGCCTCTTAGATCTGACCACTGGGGCCCCTACAGTCGGCAGGAGGACAAGCGGTAGCAGCTAACATGGGGGGTCAGCCTCTTAGATCTGACCACTGGGGCCCCTACAGTTGGCAGGAGGACGAGCGGCAGCAGCTTACATGGGGGAGCATCTTAGGTCTGACCTCTGGGGCCCCTACAGTCGGCAGGAGGACGAGCGGCAGCAGCTAACATGGGGGAGCATCTTAGGTCTGACCTCTGGGGCCCCTACAGTCGGCAGGAGGACGAGCGGCAGCAGCTAACATGGGGGAGCATCTTAGGTCTGACCTCTGGGGCCCCTACAGTCGGCAGGAGGACGAGTGGCAGCAGGTAACATGGGGGAGCATCTAACAAACTAACAAGCCCGCCACGGACAGCACGTTGTGATACCATGAGGGGTTGTGCCAAATGACAAGCTCAGGTCTGCTACATCTGTAATCAGAGGGTGAGTTCTGATTGTTTCCTTCCGTTTAGGTGTCCAGGTTGCTGCAGAAGGATGCCGAGCAGGAGCAGCAGATGAGATCCGACATCCAAAGCATGCGACAAGAGCTCTCCAGTATCAGTATGATGGATGAGTTCGCTCGATTCGCCCGACTGGAGCGCAAGATCAACAAGATGACCGACAAACTTAAGACGCACGGTAATATCCCGGTATATTCAGCTGCGCATTGACATCTCCTGCTCAAAGTTTCCAGAAAGAAATCTTACAGGTGTATTCCCATCATAGACATTGGGGCACATGGCAAGGATATGCCCCCATTGTCTGATATAGAGAACGGAGCAGGGGGAGCTGTGCCTGGAGGACCCCAGATTTCCCGGGGTCCAGCCACCACCAAGGGCTGCTCCCATACAAGTAAATGAGAGCGCACTGTGCATGCGCGGCCACCGCTCCCATTCATTTCTATTGGGCCGACGGAAATAGCCGAGCCAGCGCTCGGCTATTTTCGGCGGCCCCATAGAAATGGAGGGCGGCTGCGCATGCACAGTGCACCCTCCACTACTTTCCCTGCTCCGTTCCCTAGCCATATGCAAAACCCCTTTAAAGGGGTTGCATATTCTTTTATATCGATGGCCTATCCTCAGGATACGTCCTCAGTATCTGATTGTTGCGGGATGGAGCTACTCCCAATCTGCTGACTGGTGGAGGTGCCGGATGTCGGACCCCCAACGATCAGATATTGATGGCCTATCCGAAGGATAAGCCATCAACTTAAAAGGAGTGGATAACCCCTTTGAGAATTCTCAGTGTCAGACCTTTTCAAGGCTCACAGTCGTATCTGTCTGATATGTGGGGGTCCAACCTCAGGAGGGGAGAAGCGGGTTCATGGACCCTCATGTGTCCCATAGACCTCAATGGAGAGAGCCTCCTCCCTGCACATCCTTCTCTCCATTAAGTTTCGCCTTGGCTTGCAGAATGGGGATCAGGATACCCTGTGGATATGTCTGTAGTGAGTAAGACCCCCTCTAATGTTAGTGCCTTTTCTGACTCCATTACTGACATACGATTTAGCAACCAGTCAGTCAAGGATGCAAAATCGGTGGCGGCGCCCATCCCTGTGCCATTGTGTGCAGTGACTTCTTACCATACAGGCCTATGCGCATTACAAAAGGGGGGCTTTACATATCCATGCAGGTCAGCCCTGTCCACAGGTGTCGCCTTACTGTACAAACACAGCACCTACACACCTCTGCACTCCCCCCTTATGTAGGAGAGACGATTTTGGGTCCAGATGTCGCTGCCGTATCAGCCCCCTCTATAACACTCCATTCTGCTGATCTTGTGATCATTAAAGGGGTTCTCTGGGCTTTTTTCCTCAGGATAGGTCATCAATATCAGAACGGCGGAGGTCCCACACCCGTCAATGTGCCCTCAGATCAGTATGAAGGGAAGGCGCGTGTGTCATCTCCCTTATCTCTTTCTGCTCGCTACTGCCATGTCTACCTTCCCTTCATACAGCGGGTCCCCGCTGATCTGATATTGATGACATATCTTTAGGATTTAGGTCATCAATATTAAAAGCCCGGAGAACCCCTTTAAATCTGATTATCAAGGTACATGCAGATTGCAGCCCAATAGCTAATATTTAGAGGGGGTTGTACCACAATGACAGCTTTGCACGGCTGCTCTATTCATGTCTATGGGAGTTTCCGGAGATAGGTGAGTACAGCATCTGCTCTGGAGCACGTCCACGACTTTATCCTGGAGATAACTGCTGCCATGGTAAGGCTACATTCACACAGCAGTGAAAAAAATGGCCGTTAAAAACCACAAAACGGTTTATTTTTAACAGCCAGGTTTTTTTCCTGAGAAATGGCCGCCCTCAATTGAATGGCGTCGGTCAGGCCATAAAAATGGACAAAATAGGATATGTCCTGTTTATGAAGGCCATGTTTAGGTTTTTGAAGGCCACATACACAAGCAGTCAAAAAACCCCCACAAAAAATGCTAAGTGAATGCTCATTTGACCAGCAACTATTCCTCGCACCCCAGGGGCGTAGCTTTGTGTGTCTTCTTATGCAGTACAAGGGTCTTTGGGCCCCCTCAGGCTCCTGGGCCCGGTAGCGACTGCTACCTCTACACCCCCTATAGCTACGTCCCTGTCGCACCCCCTTAATACACACGTACTTTCGGCTCAGGGAGATAAGTGGCTGCCATAGTCCTCTAGCAGCGTCTTATCTCCCCTGAAGATAAAAGGATCGTTCATTCAACAGTTGTTCTACCATCAATCTCCTTCTGTCTAAGGCTGCATTCATACTACAGTGAAAAAATGGCTGTTAAAATGGACACACTGTCAGATTTTTTTTTTATAGTGTGTGCACCCATTTTCTGGCTGTATAACTATTTTTAATGGCCATTTTGCATCAGTTTAAATATATATATATATATATATATATATTTATTTATTTATTTTTTTTAATTTTTTTTTTTACATCCCAACCTCTGCAGTGCCCTCAGTATATTTTATGCCCTCCACCCCCCCACAGTGCCCCCTGGACATCAGATGGCCCCATAGTGCCCCCTCAGTATAAATAATGGCCCCATAGTGCCCCCTCAGTATAAATAATGGCCCCATAGTGCCCCCTCAGTATAAATAATGGCCCCATAGTGCCCCCTCAGTATAAATAATGGCCCCATAGTGCCCCCTCAGTATAATAATGGCCCATAGTGCCCCTCAGTATAAATAATGGCCCCTATAGTGCCCCCTCAGTATAAATAATGGCCCCATAGTGCCCCCTCAGTATAAATAATGGCCCCATAGTGCCCCCTCAGTATAAATAATGGCCCCATAGTGCCCCCTCAGTATAAATAATGGCCCCATAGTGCCCCCTCAGTATAAATAATGGCCCATAGTGCCCCCTCAGTATAAATAATGGCCCCATAGTGCCCCCTCAGTATAAATAATGGCCCTATAGTGCCCCCTCAGTATAAATAATGGCCCCTATAGTGCCCCCTCAGTATAAATAATGGCCCCATAGTGCCCCCTCAGTATAAATAATGGCCCCATAGTGCCCCCTCAGTATAAATAATGGCCCCATAATGCCCCCTCAGTATAAATAATGGCCCCATAGTGCCCCCTCAGTATAAATAATGGCCCCATAGTGCCCCCTCAGTATAAATAATGGCCCCATAGTGCTCCCTCAGTATAAATAATGGCCCCATAGTGCCCCCTCAGTATAAATAATGGCCCCATAGTGCCCCCTCAGTATAAATAATGGCCCTATAGTGCCCCCTCAGTATAAATAATGGCCCCATAGTGCCCCCTCAGTATAAATAATGGCCCCATAGTGCCCCCTCAGTATAAATAATGGCCCCATAGTGCCCCCTCAGTATAGATAATGGCCCCATAGTGCCCCCTCAGTATAAATAATGGCCCCATAGTGCCCCCTCAGTATAAATAATGGCCCTATAGTGCCCCCTCAGTATAAATAATGGCCCCATAGTGCCCCCTCAGTATAAATAATGGCCCCATAGTGCCCCCTCAGTATAAAATAATGGCCCCATAGTGCCCCCTCAGTATAAATAATGCCTCTTTAGTGTCACTCAGTGTATACATATATTTGTGCCCCCTCAGTATAAATAATGGCCCCATAGTGCCCCCTCAGTATAAATAATGGCCCCATAGTGCCCCCTCAGTATAAATAATGGCCCCATAGTGCCCCCTCAGTATAAATAATGGCCCCATAGTGCCCCCTCAGTATAAATAATGGCCCCATAGTGCCCCCGTCAGTATAAATAATGGCCCCATAGTGCCCCCGTCAGTATAAATAATGGCCCCATAGTGCCCCCTCAGTATAAATAATGGCCCCATAGTGCCCCCTCAGTATAAATAATGCCTCTTTAGTGTCACTCAGTGTATACATATATTTGTGCCCCCAGTACATTTTAACATTTACTTATGGAGACATTTGCTCCTCACTGGAGGCGGCAGGACCCGCACTCCCATTGTGATGATGTCACCAGTACTGGAGCCAGGGTCCCTATGCATGCAAGTGGATGAGGTGAGTATTATTTTTTTTAACCCCTGAATGGCATTTGTTTCTTTCTTTACATAGTGGTACCTGTTTTAAATGGCCATTGTTGATTTCAGCGGAGTTCATCTGGCCGTGAAAGCAGCCAAAAATAAGTCGCGTCCTGTTTTTTGACTGTCTCTTTTCAGTGGCGGTTAAAAAAAAAAAGTGCATGTAGTGTAATGTGTATGTCCACCTTAAGGGGTTGTTTAAAGCAGGCAACCCCTTTAAATGAATTCCAGGCTGTTGGCAAATGGCCCTTATCTGCATCTCCAAATTGTGATAATTAAGACCCCGTGCTCTGCATCAATCCTTGTGATTTACATGTAAATGTACAGTGACCGCCATGATAAGTGAGCAAAGGTAAACTGTGAACAAATGTTCCGGGGATTCCTTCCGGCACCGGCTCCTTTCTCTATGTACGTAACACAACACGTGACATATTAAAATAACCAAACAAAGAAAAAATAAGTGTCTTCCTGTATTTTAGAACCTCAGGTAATCGGTCAGAAGTTTGTCTGTCAACAAGCTTGTTGACTGTTTCCAGTGACAATCTAGCAGAACTGTGAATGCAGCTCTTAATCATAACATGGCTTGAAACGAAATGTATTTGTCCTGTCTCCTGATGTTTGTTTTAGGCCTCATGCACATGACCAAATGCATTTTGCGGTGCACAAAAAGTACGGATAACGACCATGTGCATTCCGTATTTTGCTGAACAGAACAGCTGCCCCCTAATAGAACAGCACTATCTTTGTCCATAATAATAGGACAAGTTCTATTTTTTTGCGGAATGGAAATATGGACATACAGAAACGGAATGAACATGGAGTAACTTCCTTTTTTGCAGACCCATTGAAATGTATGGTTCTGTATATGGTCCGGAAAAAAAACAGCCATTAAAAATAGATGATATTAATTTTTTCAGGTTTTTTTCTTTAAATAAAATCCCAACCTGTGCAATATATAAAATGTGCCCAATAGCGGCCCCCTAGCAGTATTTACGTCCCCCAGAGTGTCCCCTATTAGTAATAATGTCCACCATAATGGCCCCTATTAGTAATAATGACCCCCATAGTGGCCCCCAGTAGTAATAATGCCCCCCAGAGTGGCCCCAGTAGTAATAATGTCCCCTATAGTGGCCCCCAGTAGTAATGATGTCCCCTATAGTGGCCCCCAGTAGTAATAATGTACCCTATAGTGGCCCCCAGTAGTAATGATGTCCCCTATAGTGGCCCCCTAGCAGTAATTATGTCTCCAGAGTGGCCCCCATTAGTAATAATGTCCCCTATAGTGGCCCCCAGTAGTAATGATGTCCCCTATAGTGGCCCCCAGTAGTAATAATGTCCCCTATAGTGGCCCCCTAGCAGTAATTATGTCTCCAGAGTAGCCTCCAGTAGTAATAATGGCCCCCATAGTGGCCCCGACCCACATAGTGGCTCCCAGTAATAATAATGTCTCCCATAGTGGTCCCCAGTAATAATAATGTCCCCCATGGTGGCCCCCAGTAATAATAATGTCCCCTATAGTGGCCCCCTAGCAGTAATTATGTCTCCAGAGTGGCACCCAGTAGTAATAATGACCCCCATAGTTGCCCCCAGTAGTAATAATGTCCCCCAGAGTGGCCCCCAGTAGTAATGATGTCCCCTATAGTGGCCCCCAGTAATAATGATGTCGCCTATAGTGGCCCCCAGTAGTAATAATGTCCCCTATAGTGGCCCCCTAGCAGTAATTATGTCTCCAGAGTAGCCTCCAGTAGTAATAATGGCCCCCATAGTGGCCCCGACCCACATAGTGGCTCCCAGTAATAATAATGTCTCCCATAGTGGTCCCCAGTAATAATAATGTCCCCCATGGTGGCCCCCAGTAATAATAATGTCCCCTATAGTGGCCCCCTAGCAGTAATTATGTCTCCAGAGTAGCACCCAGTAGTAATAATGTCCCCCAGAGTGGCCCCCAGTAGTAATGATGTCCCCTATAGTGGCCCCCAGTAATAATGATGTCCCCTATAGTGGCCCCCAGTAGTAATGATGTCCCCTATAGTGGCCCCCCCGCGACTGCCTCTGCGCGTCCAAGTGGATGAGGTGAGTAATTTATTTTTAATTTATTAAATTTATAAAAAATGTATTTACCGTATTTATTTTTAAGCCCTAAAAGGCCTTTTTTCACTGGTGTCCCCGTTTTTATCGGCCGTTAGACGGGTGCACTCCTTTCTGACGGCAGTTAAAAACATTCCCATTGATTTCCATGGGGTCTGTCGGATGCAGAACAAACATACGGCCATGTGCATGAGGCCTTAAAGGGGTATTCCCATCATAGACAATGGGGGCATATCGCTAGGTTACGCCCCCATTGTCTGATAGGTGCCGGTCCTACCTCTGGGACCCTCAACTACAACAAGAACGGAGTGGGGAAATGAACGGATTGCTCACTGCGCATGCACAGCCCCTCTCCTTTCTTTATTATGGGGCTGCCGAAAATCGCCTATTTCCATCGGCCCCATAGAAATTAATGGGAGCATTGGCCGCACACGCGTGGTGCGCTCCCATTCACTTCTATGGGAGCTGCGCCTGGTGGTGGCTGGGGTCCTCCAGCCACAACTCTCCCCGCTCCGTTCTCGTTGTAGGTGCGGGTCCCAGAGGTGGGACAATGGGGGCATATCCTAGCGATTTTTCCCCATTGTCTGTAATGGGAATACTCCTTTAATCAGAGGAGTCTCCTAGTTGGTTCTCTTTCATTCGTCTACTGGTTTGCCTGTTCGCGGATTGTCAGATGGCTCGGACTTTGTCAGTGACGTTAACACCTGACCCCTGCAACCAATCCCTGGCCTCAGAGGTGCGGTCTGCATTTCTGGGCCAAAAATCCATACGGAAATTGACACGCGGTGTGGATTTTCCATTTGCGGCATGTCAGGTTTTTCTCCAGACTTTCACCATGGATTGCAATGCACTGGGTGATATTCACAGCAAACTCTGCGCGCAAAACGTGGATTTTTTTCCCCTCGGATTTTGCTGCAGATTCTGTGGACATACTGTAAAGGGGTTTACCACAATCCACACTTATTACCTATCCTGGTCATTGGACATTCATCTACTAAGACCCCCACCTATCATGAGAACAGGGGTCCCTTATCCTCTGCTTGAATAGAGCGGTGGTCACACATGTGCGCAAATGCACCATTTAGTCGGAGTACAGGCTTCAGCTTTTTCCATCAGTGCCATAGAACACAGATACATTCAAACAGGGGGCAAGGGACCCCATTCTCACAACAGTCGCCCCCCAGCCTTCAGTGGACAGACATTGATTATGAGATAACCCCCTTTAAGGTACTTTTCACTATATACATATACACAATGGGCAGGTGAGAAGGAGCCAGCGCCTCTTTTGTTCCCCCGTATTCCATGTGAATAGCCGGACCTGTTTCTTTAGTCCCGGCTCCTCTAAGCCGATTGTTTTGATGACACCCAGGTATTGACCGCACGTCTTTCAGTCATAAAGGGGCTTTGTCTTGCAGAGCGGAGCGCTCTAGAATCTGAATACCTTGTAAATGAGGCCGATTCACTGAAGTGTCCTTGTAAACAAGGGTTCTGCCGATAGTCTGGAGAAGGTGTGAAGGAACAGCAGGAATCATCATGTGAACCCAAGTCTTAGGACATTGTCATGGAGAGCAGATAATCAGAACGTCAGCCAGGGGTTTCTTCTTGTACCTATAATACTGGGCAGACATTGAATATAAAGAGGTTTTCTCACCAGAATGGTGTATGTATAGGACGTGTTGTCACTGATTGACGCTGCAGCAAGAACCAGTATTATTGGACTGGGTTCCCTGGGCCCATTAGGAGACATGATTTGGAGCGTAGGTCCCGATAGGACATCATAGATGCCTGTATAAGCAATCTTACAATTTGCAAAAAGTCCCATATTTCTATGCCATGAGAACTTTTTGGTCAGGAGTGGTGTATCCGCACAGACCGCCAGCACCAGGAGTACTATTGGCGTGGACGGAAGGGTCTGAGGCTGCTCTGATTATGTCAGGAGCCCAGCACTGACTGAAGCCAGGCTCCTGCTGTAATGACCAGGATCGGAGATTAAGGGGATCTCAGAAGCTTAAAGGGAACCTGTCAGCTCCGAAACACCCCCTGAACTAGAGTAAGGCTACTTTCACACTAGCGTTTTATAATTCCGGTATTGAGTTCCGTCATAGGGGCTCAATACCGGAATAAAACGCTTCAGTTGACAATGAATGGGGACAAAACTTAACTGAAGACAACGGAATGCTCCTGAAAGCTTCCGTTCCGTCTTCAGACCGGAGAGCAAACCGCAAATGGATCCGTCATGACCCCCAATGAAAGTCAATGGGGACAGATCCGTTTGGTGTGACACAATGGTGAACGGATCCGTCCTCCATTGACTTTCAATGGAATTAATGACGGATCCGTCACCTGCACACATACATACACACATACAGACATACAGACATATACACATACAAATACACATACATACCTACATGCTCCCGGCAGGTCTCCACAGCGCAGGAGGAGCAGGAAGGGGCACAAACATAGGACGATTCCACCCGGCGCTCAGCGGCTGCACGGATCCGGGCTGCCGCTAGTGTGAAAGAGGCCTAAGAGGTGTATAGTGTAAGTGATGCTGAATCTGAATATGTAAGTTTAATCTTCATACTCACTTCCATTCTGACACTGTGCTCCCGAAAACCTACAGTAAAATACACTCAGTGGTGCTCACTCACATAATGGGGAGGACTCAAAGAAGAGTCCTCTCAATGCATTTTACGGCCAGTTTGTGGGAGCACAGCGTCGGAATGGAAGTGAGTAATAAGCGGACTCGACGTCACTTACACTGTACATCACTTACTCTAGTTCGGAGGGTGTTTCAGAGCTGACAGGTTCCCTTTAAACGCCCTAGTCGATAGCGGCCGCAGCATCTAGGCAGTTAGACAGAGGGAGGAAGAGGCTTCCTCTGTGCCCATCCATCCCTGCAAACGCAATTGCTGCATCCCTATGCTTTGCAATTGCGGTTGGGGCCTTAGCAAAGGTCCCAGGCCTGCCCTGACTATATGGCTGTTTCACAGGAATGGCCTATTAGGCTATCACTGTTAGGCCTCATGCACACGACCACAGGTATTTTCTAATCCACCAACTGCAGGTACTCAAAATACAGACATCAACTGCATGCATGCCACAATCTTCTGCCATATGTCTATTGTAAACCTACAACAACCACTAATAGTCCCCAACATAATACACAGAAATAATATATTAAAAGTCGGTATTTTATCAAACATGAAGATACACAATAGACTGGTGAAAACAAGGGCGAGATGGAATAGACGCACATTACTGCTACCCAATAGGGAGCAAACCGATTGGACAATGGACTGTATGAATAATGGTCTATACCAGAACAATATCAGTGTAGTACCATATAGGGTAACCTCCAACACTCCAGCTGTGGTGAAACTACAACTCCCAGCATGCTCCATTCATTTCTATGGAGTTCTGAGAACAGCCAAGCAATGGGGCATCTTGGAGGTCGTAGTTTTACCACAGTTGTAGTGCCGGAGGTTAGCCATCACATATATAGGGTATAAGATAGAGAAAACATTTTTGTACATCTCCCTCATAAAAGCTGCCACATAGAGGCATAAAGTATAATCCTGGTATATACACTACACCACCACTATGACTAGATGGGAGTAAATAGCCCATAAAAAGAGTATGAAGGCCTCCTGACAAAGCCTGCTCGGTGGCGAAACGCGTGTCAAGGTTTTCGGTGTCTGTACCCATTGGACTGGACTTACTTTATCATGGGCGTAATTTGATTCGTTTTTTGTCGATATCGGTTCATATTCATTTGTACCCCTGTCACATATTGATGTCTTTCTTTTATTGTCTCTTATTAACCTAGAAAGGTCATTGCTTCATTTTGGAAAGCCGGCATCAGCTCCAACCAATTGGCATCTATATATACTTTGTCTATAATCTGTTATCAGTGTAGGAGTTTCTCCAGGCCTTCATACTCTTTTTATGGGCCGTTTACCTCATTTAGTTATAACAGTTAAGTACTGACGCGGATGTTACCTTTGTGGTGATGGGGACGAGCTAGGGAGGCCTGCCATTGGCACAGTCATATGCCAAGATGACAATGCCAGGCTTCATCAGGTTGAAATTGTAAAAGTGTGGTTCAGAAAGAAAGAGACATCATTTTCAGACATGGATTGGCCACCTCAGAGTCCAGACCTGAACTCCATTGAGAATGTTTGGGATGTCCTGGCGCACACTGTGCACAGTACAAATTTCCCAATACAAGATCTTGGGGAAAAATTAACGTAAGGCTGGACAGAAATAAATGTTGTGACGTTGCAGGAGCTTGTAGAAACAATTCCAAAGTTAAAGGCGGTCCAACAAAATATTACGGTGTGTGACCTTTTATTTGGCCAGCCAGTGTATATTGTCAGTTCATAATTCAGGAATAAACTACGTTCATACGTTGTGTGAATATTAGCCATGTATTCCTGATGGTAAGTCATGCATGGTGTAAAGGCTGATTTAGACGAGTAGATAATCGTTCAGGCGATCGATGACTCGGTTCACCTGCTGACACAACACCAATGATAACAACAAGCATTTACTGTATTTTTCGCATTATAAGATGCACCAAAGTTTTAGAGGAGGAAAATCTGAAAAAAATATTTTCCATAAGACCTCAAATCAGACCCCCCAATCTTCATCAGATGTCAGTTCAGACCCCCTAATCTTCATCCTACCACCAATCTTTAGCAAACGCCCCAATGAGACCCCCAAACTTTATTAGATCTCATATCAGACCCCCAACTTTTATCAGACCTCAGATCAGACGCCCAAACTTTATTGGATCTTAGATTAGATCTCCCAATCTTCATCAGACCTCAGATTAGAACCCCCAATCTTTATCAGATGTCAGTTCAGACCCCCAATCTTCATCCTACCACCAATGTTTAGCAGACCCCCGAGACTCAGATCAGACCCCCTCAATTTTTATTAGACATCAGATCAGACCCCCAATCAGACTCCCAATCTTTATTACACCTCAGATTAGACTCCCAAATTTTTATTAGACCTCAGATCAGACTCCCAAACTTTATTACACCTCAGGACCCCCAATCTGTATCAGACCCTCCCAATTTTTTTTATTGGACCTCAGAACAGAACCCCCATTTTTATTACACCTCAGATCAGACTCCCAATATTTATTAGACCTTAGATCCGATGTCCCAATCTTCTTCAGACCTCAGATTACACCCCACCCCCAAGCTTCATCTGATGTCCGTTCAGACCCCCAGTCTTCATCCTACCACCAGTCTTTAGCAGACCCCCAATCAGACCCCCAGTCTTTATCAGACCTCAGGTAAGACTCCCACTCTTTATTACACCTTAGATCAGACCCCCTCAATTTTGATTAGACCTCAGATCAGACAACGAATCACACTCCCAAACTTTCAGACCTCAGATCAGAATCCCAATCTTGATTAAACCTCAGGACCCCCAATCTATATCAGGCCCCCCCCCCAATCAGACACATGTATTTATCATTAGGCAGCAGTGAAGCTATACAATATATAAACTATGATCACATGTTAATAAATCACATCTCAGTGTGAATAATGACAAGTAAAACCTGCGTAGTTTATATAGTAGTAAAGCCTCACCCGTGTAAATTAGCTTCCATTTTAGACCGTGAGGCTGCACTATCACCGTGTGTGAACTGCAGGTTTAATTACTATTCACACTATGCATGTGTAAACATCAGTCATGCTCGGTCATTGTTCACACTGTGATGTGATTTGATCATAGTTTACATATTGTGATGGCCTAGCTTCCTGGCCATTCAATGCTAAATAGTCTGAATTAGAACCTAATCTAATATGGGTCACGTCTAACACCAGGATTGATTTAACACATGTAAATCCTGTATTACACTTGACAATTTTTCTAATAACACTCATTAGCGATCATCTGGCAGTGTAATACTGCCGCCGATTGCTCAGTCAACGAGAAAACTCTCGTTCATCGGACACTCCAAATCTTTTGACATGTTAAAGAATTATCATTTGCCGGCGGCAGATCGTGGTGTCTAATCATGAACTGCGGCCGGCAAACCACTACATAGCATGGGGATGAACGATGGCATAGCGATCACTCCTCCCTATACTGAGGAGGAGATCGCCGCATGAGGTCTCCTCTGCTAGTGAGCTAGCGATTGCCGGGAGAAGAGGCCTCCCTCCTAACATTCATCCGCCACATCGGGCTGCTATGTGTCACTCCTCTCTTTTAATTATACAAAGGGTTAAAGGGGTTATGAAAAAGATGAGGGGGTCTTTGGCAACCCCCCCCCCCCGACTTAGTAAAACCTGTAAAGGGAAGATTACTTACCTGCTTCCTGGCGCTGGCTCCCTGTTCCTTCTTCTCCTGGCCTGCGATGCTTCTCTGGGCTTCCTTGATGTCAATATCCGGCTTGACATTGCCGCAGCCAATCAATGGTCGCTGCAGAGATCGGGTCTTCTTGCGTCATGTGACTATCCAGTCCCCACTGCAGCAAGTGATTGGCTGCGGCAGAGTCTAACTGGATGTTTACAGTGGGGCCTTGTTCACATATACGTAGATTTTCATCCGTGAAACCCTGGCCTGCCATCCTCCTGAGTGCAGGAGCGCATGGCGTCATTGGTTGCTATGACGCTGTGCGCTTTGTGCAGCGGCCTCAGTACAGTAATACACTCCTATGATCTATACCAGTGTACTGTACTGCGGCGGCTGCACAAAGCGCATGGCGTCATAACAACCAGGAGGACGTCAGGCCATGCTTTCACGGACCGTGGTCCGTGAAAATCTACATATACTGTATGAGAATGAGGCCTTAGGAAGCCCAGCGGATGATCAAGGAGAAGGAGCGGGAAGCAGGTAGGTAAGCTTTCTTTCCTGCCAAGTGAAGGGGTTCGCCAAAAAAAAAAAAAAAAAAGTTATGGCCAGAAAAGCAACCACGAATCGTACCACACCTTGGCTAAAAGTACTCCTCAAGAATGCTAAGAGGAACATTTATACCAGCCGGAAAAAAGATAGGGTGGCCTCTGATTGAGAGAATACAGTATGTATCATCAGCGAGATCTAGTAGGTAATTTGTGGCTCATCCTGTAATAGACCTTACTGTGGGGTTGGTTCATACTGGACTTTTGGGGCCCTGTGGTCAAAATTTGGGCTCAAAGTAGCATGCCGTGGTGGGCACCATTCCAGACAGCAACAGTAGAAAACCAAAATCTCTTTCATTTTCTGGATTGGTAGAGGGCCGTGACTGGTGTGATATCCCACGTAGTGCATTCGGAAAGTCTTCAGACCCTTTCACTTTTCTCACATTTTGTTATGTTCTAAAATTAAAAAAAAATAGTTATTTTAGAATTGTTTGATGATTTATTAAAAAGGAAAAAAGTAAAAATTCCACATGGACATAAGTATTTAGACCCTTTGCTTTGACACTGCATTTAGCTCTGGGGTCTCCCATTGCTCTTGATCATCTTTGAGATTTGCCTACACCTTGATTGGAGTCACCCAGGGGCAGACTGGCCATAGACCATATCTGGCCATAGAGGAGAGAGCCACCTAAGCCCTCCTCTTGGCCAAAAGCCAGGTACATAAAGATCTGATACTCGGCATTAATTCAGGCAGTATTTTGTGCTGCACTTTGGTATTTGGGGCCACTTTTATTTTTTTTCCCAGGCCCACTTTAAAGGGGTTGTCTCACTTCAGTAAGTGGCATTTATCATGTAGAGAAAGTTAATATAAGGCACTTACTAATGTATTGTTATTATCCATTTTGCTTCCTTTGCTGGTTGGATTCATATTATACACTACTCATTTCCATAGTTACAGACCACCCTGCAATCCATCAGTGGTCGTACTTGCACACTATAGGAAAATGCGTCAGGTAGCCGGGACCATGGGAGCTCACATAGGCTAGTGCGTTTTCCTATATTGTGCAAGCACAACCACCACTAATGGATTGCAGGGTGGTCGTAACCATGGAAACGAGCAGTGTATAATGTGATGGGAAAATCAATCCAGCCAGCAAAGGAAGCAATATGGACAATCACAATACATTAGTAAGTGTCTTGCATTAACTTTCTCTACATGATAAATGCCACTTACTGAAGTGAGACAACCCCTTTAAGTTCCCAGTCAGCCTGTGGAGTCACCTGTGGTAAATTCACATCATTGGAGATGATTTGCCCTGTCTATATGAGGTCTCACAACTGACCATGTATATCAGAGCAAAAACCAAGCCATGATCAGGAAAGAACTGCCTGTAGAGCTCAGAGACAGGATTGTGTGGAGGCAAAGCTCTGGAGAATATTTAGAGTAGGTTTCAATAAAGTTAATTTGTAAGTTTAGGTACATTTTAACCAGGCTTCTGACTTTTGAGACTGGAGAAAGTGTGGAGCCACTTCTTCTTTTTTTCTCGGCAGCCATTTTACTTGAGACAACGTGAATCGTGGACCTCCATTAATGAGATGTTTATTGATCCGCTATAATTGTCAATGGCTGTCGTGTTCTCTTGTTTGCTTTATTTATCTCATTTTTTCTCTTTTTCTGCCAACAGTAAAGGCCAGGACGGCTCAGCTAGCCAAGATCAAGTGGGTTGTCAGCATTGTATTCTATGTATTGCAGGTAGGTGTCCCCCTTTCAAAATCTCAAATTACTCTTCTTAAAAATCTAAGTAGGATTAAAGAGGTTCTCTGAGATTTTAATATTGAAGGCCTGTCCTCAGATGGTCTATATCAGATTGGTGAGGGTCCGACATCCTGCACCCCCGCCAATTAGCTTTTTCAGGATAGCTCTGATGCCGGAACTTCACAGCGCCATCCATTGTGTAGTGGACGGAGCTGGTTACTACACCATTCCTTTCAATGGGAGCAGCGCGGCAGAGCAACGATACACCCATTACACTATGGACAGAACACGTGGACCCATTCATATCAGTGGGGCCGCAAAATATGGGGAAAGTAATGCAGCTCCACAAAAAAGTTAGAACATGTCCTAGTTGTATCCGTTTTGTGGACAAGATTAGGCATTGGGGCCTGTGAAAAGTGTGGGATGCACGCTGATCAGATCCGTATTTTGCGGGCCACAAAACTGACACAGGGGTGTGAATGCCGTCTGAAGAACGATATCATCCATCCCAAAGTATGAATCCTTTTTCTTCAAGGAGGGAGAATTCTCTTTGGACCTGCCTTCCACATCATGCAGCTGTGACAGTACAAAGTACACATTTGGAAAAAAAACGCTACTTGTGTGGACACCCTTAGAAAAAATATCCCTTTTAGGGTACATTCACACATTTAAAGGGGTTGTCTGGTTTCAGGAGGAAATCTACCTGGTAAGTGTTTACCTGACAGATCCCACGCTGCTGCTCCGGTTCTCCTGGCTGGACTCCGTTTACCCCTCAACAACATGACCACTGCAGCCAGTCTCTGGCCTAATCGGGTGCACTGCTAAGGCCAACGATTGCCTGTTGTCTACATGACGTCAATGCTGCAGCCAGGTAAATACAGCCCAGTCGGGAGAACTAAAGCGAACTGAAGCGATGCTAGGGAGGCTCGTCCCCGCCTGCCATTGGTTGCGCCACCCAAACACCAGATGTTTTCATATGCGCATTAGGAGAAGCAGCGATGGCGGCGCGGGGACCAGGAGTGGTGCAGGGAGCGGTGAGACAGGTAAGTGTATTTATTGTGAGCGGCCAGGGAGTATGGGGGAGCATTTTCATAGTCTTGGATAACCCCTTTAAGACCACAGTAACTTGCTGTAAAATACTACGTGTACAGCGCAGCCTCTCTCATACTGACCTGCATGATGACTCCACTGCCAGTGAGAACTCCCAGCAGGATCCGGCCTTCTATCACGTTACACCGCCACGTACGTGTCAGGTGCAATGATTTCAAGGATTCTGTCAGGAAACACATTGAGCAGCTTATAACACTTTCTCCCGAGGTGATAAAACCCTTGAACTGAAGCCATTCACATCCTCACCGTATAAAACTAAGCTGCAACATAGAAAATCCCAGTCTGTCAGAGTCAATGGCAGGCGCTGGGCATTCCCAGGATATTGCACACGTACACTTCGTGGACTACGGGGTTTCTCTGGACTATATGGTTATACTTGTATATGTAGTCTGTGATTTTCATTGTGTATGCTCGGTCCTGAGGGTCGGCCATCAGTGTAAGCCCCACAAACCCCTTTAAAGGGAATCTATTATGGATATATATATATATATACTTATCAGAACCAGATATTGACAAATGTTCTTTTAATCTAATCTGTTTTTATTTTATGGTAGTAGTTTTTTTTTAATTATATTTTCTGAACATGATTATGGAGGCATCCATTTTGCTTGAGATGCTGTCGACAGCATTCGGAAATATGCTTCACAGCAGCCACATGATCCCTGCAGTCTGGAGATGAGTCATTGACTCTGGGAGAGTGTTGTGGGCATACTTTGGAGCCAGTGTGCAGTGAGGGGAAGTAGATAAGCTGTGACATCACCTATTGTGACTAGTGGATCCTGTGTTATTTATACTGTATATACTGTATTTACCTGTCATTGTAATCCTGCATGTGATGATAATGAGATGACTGCTGAGAAGTAATCCCTACAGAATAGGGACTGTCATGCTGAGAAGTAATCCCTACTGAACATTATAGCCTATTATGAGGCTATGTGGTGAGAGTGAAAGATGCAGGATTTCATCACTAAAAATATGTTTAAAGGGCATCTGTCAGCAGTTTTGTACCTATGACACTGGCTGACCTGTTCCATGTGCTCTTGGCAGGTGAAGACATCTGAGTTGGTCCCATGTTCATATGTGCCCACTTTGCTGAGAAAAATGATGTTTTAATATATGCAAATGAGCCTCTAGGAGCAACAGGGGCGTTACCATTACACCTAGAGGCTCTGCTCTTTCTGCAACTGTCACACCTTCTTCGCGTTAATTGACGGGACCAGGCAGTATAGATGTCATCTTGTCTGGTCCTGTCAATCAAAGTGCAGAGGTCACCGCAGTTGCAGAGAGAACAGAGCCTCTAGGTGTAACAGCAACGCCCCCGTTGCTCCTAGAGGCTCATTTGCATATAGTAAACCATCATTTTTCTCAGCAATGCGGACACATATGAACATGGGACCAACACCAATGCCTTCAGCTGCAAACAGGTCAGCCAGTTTCATAGGTACAAAACTGCTGACAGATGCCCTTTAAGATAAAAACTTGATTTCAACAATAGCTCATTTTCGGGAAAAAAAACAATAATATATAGTCAATAATTACACAGTTACTGTGGATTGTCAGCTTCTTTTAGCTCTGCGACAGTAGGACACGGCCACAATCCGTGATTCCAGCTCATCGGCATTGTCTGTTAGGAGGCTGAGGTAGTCTGAAATTCACTGCCTGTTTCATCAGACGCTCTGCACCCTGGGAAGAGCAGCTGATTCTTGTGCTCACTGTCGCCCCCTGCTGGCCAATACTGTGCTCGGAGCATGGTACTTACTTAGAGGTTGTCCATTTTCAAATCCATTCAGACTAATTTAAATATCCTTACCGTGGACAATTTCTGCTCTCTATTTTGGGTAAAAACATGGATAGTAATAATAATCTTTATTTATATAGCTCCAACATATGTCAGAGGTTAATGTCCAAACTTAGCAACAGACAAGGAATGAGGACTCTGTGCACAAGAGCTTACAATCTGATTGGATAGGAGAATTTTCACAGTGTGCACTGCCACCTTTATTTTATTTTTTTTACTTTTTTTAAAATCTACATCTGTCTTTATTTTTTGTTTGGTTTTTTACATTTTTTTTTATTATTCTCACAACTGCTGACCTTGGTAGCAGGTAAAATCTCTGCGGTCCGCTCCAGGTCTACTGACTTTTTTCATAGATGAATGCATTTTTTAGAAGAGCCTGGCATCCCACCGAGATGGCTTTATTCAGTGCCCGAGGATAAGGTCCATGATAAAATATGTCTTCTATGGCTGTATGTGATTTCTAATTGATGATATTTCCCTATAGAAATCTGCAGGAATATCGGCTGAGGAAAAACTTCTTTTTTTTCTGTAGCTGACTTTTTGAAGTTTTGCAAACTCCTTAACATATATGCCATATTAGAACCCCCCCCCCAGAGCTGCAAACAAACTGCAGCTCTCACTCTTGTTCTTCTTTGTCATAAATGGATGCCCATTAGTCTCCATAGTTAGATGCAATACCACATTTCCTCTCTAGAGGGCAGTCCCATTGAGTTTGAATGCAGCAGCGGATCGGTTCAAACTGGATCCCCGTTCTTGTGATCAATAGGCGTCCCAAGGTTTGAATCCCCTTCACTCTGTTATATCCTGGGGACAAGGGATATCTTTTTGTAACCAGAATATCCCTTTAAAGGGAAATTCAGCTTATAAGGATCTCAGTAGATCTTAAAGCCATCACTTTGGATAGAATTCTGACTCAAGTCAATGGTGGTAGCTTTTATATTTGGCTTTTCCTCTCTAGAAAGGTAGCATAATCTGAGAAAAACATGGCTGATTTCTTCAGAAATTGTGCATCTTGTATCCATGGTCTACCAGACACAGCCCATGGACGAAAGTAGCTAAAAAGAGGTTCTCTAGGTCTTGAACATGGGAACTTGGGATATGCTGTCAGTGTTTGACCAGTAGGGGTCCAACCTTTGGCCTCTTTGCCGATATCACCATGAAGACTCCACCAACAACTTGTAATATCTCTGGCTGATATTTGTGTTGTGCAGCTTTGTTGTGTAGACTGGGACAGTCTCAACAGAGTCATGTAATCGTCATTGGAGTGTAGGGGTTTATTCATAGATGAGGAGTAAGTCGTACTGTTCTAGGCCTAGATGGGTCAGAATATAGCACTTGTGGTGATGTGTATAGTAAAATGCACGGTAGATGTGTAGTGGGGGTGTGTATCTCACCCAGTTGTTCAGTTTAGCTGGGTGAGATAACTGAAATCCTGAAATGCTGCTGCTTCAGCAAGGCA
Source organism: Rhinella marina (assembly GCA_900303285.1). Taxonomy (NCBI): domain Eukaryota; kingdom Metazoa; phylum Chordata; class Amphibia; order Anura; family Bufonidae; genus Rhinella; species Rhinella marina. Next base: position 120,008 of record ONZH01022800.1, on the reverse strand, counting down.
TAGCTTGCTGGAGTTTTTGTTTAAAGTGACATGGGCCGGATTTCTTGGACTTGGAGACAGGTTGGTAGTGGGAGTCTTCCAGTCCACACCCTTTCACTACAGGTGTTGCGGTAAGCTGACAGTTTGCAGGTGAGGCATGCTAGTGCAATCATGGAGGGACAAAATGTCCCTCTGTGTATGTGAGCCTGAGAGAGAGAATGGCTGAGGAAGCCTGAGAGGTTGGAGCCTGCGTAGGCTCTGTATGGTCTCAGCCAGGAGGGCTGAGGGGCCACAAGACTGAGGAAGCCTAAGAGAGAGAGAATGGCTGAGGAAGCCTGAAAGGTTGGAGCCTGCGGAGGCTCTGTGTGGTCTCAGCCAGCATGTCTGAGGGGCCACAAGACTGAGGAAGCCTGAGAGAGAGAATGGCTGAGGAAGCCTGAAAGGTTGGAGCCTGTGGAGGCTCTGTGTGGTTTCAGCCAGTAGGGCTGAGGGGCCACAAGACTGAGGAAGCCTGAAAGAGAGAATGGCTGAGGAAGCCTGAAAGGTTGGAGCCTGCGGAGGCTCTGTGTGGTCTCAGCCAGCATGTCTGAGGGGCCACAAGACTGAGGAAGCCTGAGAGAGAGAATGGCTGAGGAAGCCTGAAAGGTTGGAGCCTGTGGAGGCTCTGTGTGGTTTCAGCCAGTAGGGCTGAGGGGCCACAAGACTGAGGAAGCCTGAGAGAGAGAATGGCTGAGGAAGCCTGAAAGGTTGGAGCCTGCGGAGGCTCTGTGTGGTCTCAGCCAGCATGTCTTAGTGGCCACAAGACTGAGGAAGCCTGAGAGAGAGAATGGCTGAGGAAGCCTGAAAGGTTGGAGCCTGTGGAGGCTCTGTGTGGTTTCAGCCAGTAGGGCTGAGGGGCCACAAGACTGAGGAAGCCTGAGAGAGAGAATGGCTGAGGAAGCCTGAAAGGTTGGAGCCTGCGGAAGCTCTGTGTGGTTTCACCCAGTAGGGCTGAGGGGCTACAAGGCTTAGTATAGCCTAAAGTTTGGGGGCCCAGCGACGCCTAGGTTTAGAGGGTCACACAGTCACAGTCGGGAGGACTGCTGGACCATCTCCCCCCAAAGGTGCTGAGGAGGTCACAGACAGGAGGGCTTGACCAGATGGCTGAGGAAGCCGCATCTAAACACTGTGTGTGTGAACGGTGTTTTACTAGGTGAGTTAGGACCAAACCTGTGTTCGTCAGAGCCTAGATGAGCAGGTGTTTGTTTTGCAATGTTTTTGTGCTGAAGAGCAAATAAAGCTGTTTTGGACTTGAAAATCCTGTGTGTTGGAAGAAGTCTGTGATGGCGACCCCCTGAGAGAGAGCGATCCCTTACACACTATACACACAAGTAAGACTCTGTATACATCTCTGTATCTACAAGAAAGCACCCATGGACAGGTGTCTAGGGTGACAGGAAGAGAGGGGCGACATTCTCCTAGGTCAGTGGTGGCGAACCTATGGCACAGGTGCCAGAGGCGGCACTCAGAGCCCTCTCTGTGGGCACCCGAACCCTGGAAAAAGTCTATGGTGTACCAATATGTCTGAGACTTCTCCTGCCATTCATCAATGTAGGGCGCACTATGAACAGCCCAGGCAGCGCACTGAATGCAGGCAGGATATTATAGCTAAATGATGAAGTACATGGAAGATACTATATATATTGGTATTCAGGTTAAATTGCCGTCTTGGCACTTTGTGATAAATAAGTGGGTTTTGGGTTACAGTTTGGGCACTCGATCTGTAAAAGGTTCATCATCACTGTCCTAGGTAAATCAAAATCTTCCGCTGTCTATGCTTCGCAAACTGAAATGTACACCAACTTTCTGGCATAAATTATTGTAAATATGTCAGGTTGAATACACCCACACGCATTAGCTAAGATGCACCCACTTTTTTCTTTAAAAAATAAAAGCTGACAATGGGAAGGAATGGTAAAAATTCACAAATATTTCCATATCATGCCTTTTCTTTCCAAAACTTAATGATTTCTGTTTACCAAAAAACTGAAGCACAACTTTAGTAGTAATAGTATAGTGCTGTGAACAAGGTATTTATTTAAACCAGTCAACTCCTTTAACCCAGCACTGTGAGGCATTTAAAAGGGCGCATATGGGGGACTGCCCCTACAGACCAACATCACTGGTTGTTTTTCTAGTCCTAGATGCTGGTCACATTCTTCAGAAAATGTCTCTCTCTCTGGAGGACCCAGCACATGATATAGATATATTATAGATTTCAGTGGGCACAGTGTAATACCTCATTTTTCCTGTGGTGGTGCTGCAGAGAAACTAAACACTTACTCCCAGCAGATTGCCGGCGATCGCTGGTGGTCTCCACAACTTGACCAACTTGCACTATAAGAAATAAACAAGGTCTTATGAAATATGAGGTTTCTGCGCTAGCCCTGCAGGAGGCATCACAACAATCCAGGCGTGGCCGCTACTGCACCTATCTCCTTAGGGTATGGAATTTGTACGACACTCTGCAGAGAGTAGTATACAGGTATTGGGATCTCTAATGCCCTGCCTATTGCTAATAAAGCAATTCCCTAATCTCCTCTTACCAGTGACTCCAAGGTGGAGGTTCTCTTCTAGGCATTCTAATGCAGTGACATGCTCCTAGATTATCCGCCCATTGCACGTGTTGGCATCAGGTGCCCGCCTGTGCCATGTTCAGTATTCACAGCCCTGGCCTTCAGTGCTCACCACACCCAATGTACACTGTGGTTGTATGGATTCCCTGTAGCTGCGCTCATGCCCGGGCAGCTGCCCCTCCCTAATGTAAAAGAATTCATGCATAAAAAGCATCGGGACGGTTTAAATTTTTGCCTGTGGCAAGATCTGACTTACATAACAGCATGTCAGGTTTAAAATAATTTTTTATTTTTTTTTGTGCAGGTCGTATGCCGCGGTGTCATGTTCTCACATTCCGGGCAGACTTGCACACACCTTCTCCTTTAAGACGATCGCCTTTTTTTTTTTTGCATCAGATTGTTTTTCAGTCTAATACAGACTGCTGATATTCAGCGTGCGGCCCCCTTTATGTTATTTTTATCAGGCGGTGATTCCATGCGGAGAAATTTCCCCTGATACCATACAGAGGGTGAGCAGCCAAACAGCCGGAGGCTTAGACTAACGCGTTCCACCAGAGAGGTCTAGTCCTGCATAGTAAGGCACTGTATATGAAGGCTGTAATGCGTGCCCCCGGTTCATGTGCTATCATTACATCTTTTCCAAGGTTGATGGTAGTAGAGATTTACGTCCCTACTGGTACACGTCACAATTTCGTATATGAAAATATTTGCGGGGAAGAGTATTATACTCTTACGTTTCAGCGCGCGGTAGTTTTGAGCCACGTACAGTGCAGAGAGAGCACACGGGCCCACGTTTACACTTGATTGTGTGACTGCATGTTCTCTTAAAGAAAGTCCCATATTGATAGGATATGTCATGTATGTCTGACAGGTGTAGGTCCCACCCCTTGGACCTTCTTCTTTCTTAAGAACAGGCCCCGCCGTGAAGGGAGAGTATGCTGCGCATGCGCGGCTTTCTCCATTTACTGCTGTAAGACTTCCAGAAATAGCCAAGCCCTTACTCGCCTATTTTTGGAAGTCATAAATGTCTGATAGATGTGGGTTCCACCTCTTAGACCTGCATCTGTCTTAAGAACAGGGCCTGGCCGTGAATGGAGAGCATGCTGTGCATCCACGGCTTTCTCCATTCACTTCTATGAGACTTCAAAAAAAAAAAAACTAGGAGGTGACTCGGCTATTTTTGAAAGTCTTAAATGTCTGATAGGTGTGAGTCCAACCTCTGTCTTAAGAACGGGACCCCACCTTGGATGGAGAGCATGTTCCGCATGCGCAGCTTTCTCCACTCACTGCTATTTGACTTTGAAAAATAAGCAAACTATTTTCAGGCCACACTGCTGTCTATAGGAGGTAGATACACTAACAGTGATCACAGGCTGCACTGCTGTCTATAGCAGGTAGATACACTAACAGTGACCACAGGCTGCACTGCTGTCTATAGGAGGTAGATACACTAACAGTGATCACAGGCCGCACTGCTGTCTATAGGAGGTAGATACACTAACAGTGACCACAGGCTGCACTGCTGTCTATAGGAGGTAGATACACTAACAGTGATCACAGGCTGCACTGCTGTCTATAGGAGGTAGATACACTAACAGTGATCACAGGCTGCACTGATGTCTATAGGAGGTAGATACACTAACAGTGATCACAGGCTGCACTACTGTCTATAGGAGGTAGATACACTAACAGTGACCACAGGCTGCACTGCTGTCTATAGGAGGTAGATACACTAACAGTGACCACAGGCCGCACTGCTGTCTATAAGAGGTAGATACACTAACAGTGATCACAGGCCGCACTGCTGTCTATAGGAGGTAGATACACTAACAGTGACCACAGGCTGCACTGCTGTCTATAGGAGGTAGATACACTAACAGTGATCACAGGCTGCACTGCTGTCTATAGGAGGTAGATACACTAACAGTGATCACAGGCTGCACTGCTGTCTATAGCAGGTAGATACACTAACAGTGACCACAGGCCGCACTGCTGTCTATAGGAAGGTAGATACACTAACAGTGATCACAGGCCGCACTGCTGTCTATAGGAGGTAGATACACTAACAGTGACCACAGGCCGCACTGCTGTCTATAGGAGGTAGATACACTGACAGTGATCACAGGCTGCACTGCTGTCTATAGCAGGTAGATACACTAACAGTGATCACAGGCTGCACTGCTGTCTATAAGAGGTAGATACACTAACAGTGATCACAGGCTGCACTGCTGTCTATAGGAGGTAGATACACTAACAGTGATCACAGGCTGCACTGCTGTCTATAGCAGGTAGATACACTAACAGTGATCACAGGCTGCACTGCTGTCTATAGGAGGTAGATACACTAACAGTGATCACAGGCTGCACTGATGTCTATAGGAGGTAGATACACTAACAGTGATCACAGGCCGCACTGCTGTCTATAGGAGGTAGATACACTAACAGTGATCACAGGCTGCACTGCTGTCTATAGCAGGTAGATACACTAACAGTGATCACAGGCTGCACTGCTGTCTATAGGAGGTAGATACACTAACAGTGATCACAGGCTGCACTGATGTCTATAGGAGGTAGATACACTAACAGTGATCACAGGCCGCACTGCTCTCTATAGGAGGTAGATACACTAACAGTGATCACAGGCTGCACTACTGTCTATAGGAGGTAGATACACTAACAGTGACCACAGGCTGCACTGCTGTCTATAGGAGGTAGATACACTAACAGTGACCACAGGCCGCACTGCTGTCTATAAGAGGTAGATACACTAACAGTGATCACAGGCCGCACTGCTGTCTATAGGAGGTAGATACACTAACAGTGACCACAGGCTGCACTGCTGTCTATAGGAGGTAGATACACTAACAGTGATCACAGGCTGCACTGCTGTCTATAGGAGGTAGGTACACTAACAGTGACCACAGGCTGCACTGCTGTCTATAGGAGGTAGATACACTAACAGTGATCACAGGCCGCACTGCTGTCTATAGGAGGTAGATACACTAACAGTGATCACAGGCTGCACTGCTGTCTATAGGAGGTAGATACACTAACAGTGATCACAGGCCGCACTGCTGTCTATAGGAGGTAGATACACTAACAGTGACCACAGGCTGCACTGCTGTCTATAGGAGGTAGATACACTAACAGTGATCACAGGCCGCACTGCTGTCTATAGCAGGTAGATACACTAACAGTGATCACAGGCCGCACTGCTCTCTATAGGAGGTAGATACACTAACAGTGATCACAGGCCGCACTGCTGTCTATAGGAGGTAGATACACTAACAGTGATCACAGGCTGCACTGCTGTCTATAGGAGGTAGATACACTAACAGTGATCACAGGCTGCACTGCTATCTATAGGAGGTAGATACACTAACAGTGATCACAGGCTGCACTGCTGTCTATAGGAGGTAGATACACTAACAGTGATCACAGGCCGCACTGCTCTCTATAGGAGGTAGATACACTAACAGTGATCACAGGCCGCACTGCTGTTATAGGAGGTAGATACACTAACAGTGACCACAGGCCGCACTGCTATCTATAGGAGGTAGATACACTAACAGTGATCACAGGCTGCACTGCTGTCTATAGGAGGTAGATACACTAACGGTGATCACAGGCTGCACTGCTGTCTATAGGAGGTAGATACACTAACAGTGATCACAGGCCGCACTGCTGTCTATAGGAGGTAGATACACTAACAGTGATCACAGGGCCGCACTGCTGTCTATAGGAGGTAGATACACTAACAGTGACCACAGGCTGCACTGCTGGTCTATAGGAGGTAGATACACTAACAGTGATCACAGGCTGCACTGCTGTCTATAGGAGGTAGATACACTAACAGTGATCAACAGGCCGCACTGCTGTCTATAGGAGGTAGATACACTAACAGTGACCACAGGCTGGCACTGCTGTCTATAGGAGGTAGAATACACTAACAGTGATCACCAGGCTGCACTGCTGTCTATAGGAGGTAGATACACTAACAGTGACCACAGGCTGCACCGCTGTCTATAGGAGGTAGATACACTAACAGTGATCACAGGCCGCACTGCTGTCTATAGGAGGTAGATACACTAACAGTGATCACAGGCTGCACTGCTGTCTATAGGAGGTAGATACACTAACAGTGATCACAGGCCGCACTGCTGTCTATAGGAGGTAGATACACTAACAGTGACCACAGGCTGCACCGCTGTCTATAGGAGGTAGATACACTGACAGTGATCACAGGCTGCACTGATGTCTATAGGAGGTAGATACACTAACAGCAATCACAGGCTGCACTGCTGTCTATAGGAGGTAGATACACTAACAGTGATCACAGGCCGCACTGCTGTCTATAGGAGGTAGATACACTAACAGTGATCACAGGCTGCACTGATGTTATAGGAGGTAGATACACTACCGTGATCACAGGCCGCACTGCTGTCTATAGGAGGTAGATACACTAACAGTGATCACAGGCCGCACTGCTGTCTATAGGAGGTAGATACACTAACAGTGATCACAGGCCGCACTGCTGTCTATAGGAGGAAGATACACTAACAGTGATCACAGGCCGCCACTGCTGTCTATAGGAGGTAGATACACTAACAGTGATCACAGGCCGCACTGCTGTCTATAGGAGGTAGAAACACTAACAGTGATCACAGGCCGCACTGCTGTCTATAGGAGGTAGATACACTAACAGTGACCACAGGCCGCACTGCTGTCTATAGGAGGTAGATACACTAACAGTGACCACAGGCCGCACTGCTGTCTATAGGAGGTAGATACACTAACAGTGATCACAGGCTGCACCGCTGTCTATAGGAGGTAGATACACTAACAGTGATCACAGGCCGCACTGCTGTCTATAGGAGGTAGATACACTAACAGTGATCACAGGCTGCACTGCTGTCTATAGGAGGTAGATACACTAACAGTGATCACAGGCCGCACTGCTGTCTATAGGAGGTAGATACACTAACAGTGATCACAGGCTGCACTGCTGTCTATAGGAGGTTAGATACACTAACAGTGATCACAGGCTGCACTGCTGTCTATAGGAGGTAGATACACTAACAGTGATCACAGGCCGCACTGCTCTCTATAGGAGGTAGATACACTGACAGTGATCACAGGCCGCACTGCTATCTATAGGAGGTAGATACACTAACAGTGATCACAGGCTGGCACTGCTGTCTATAGGAGGTAGATACACTAACAGTGATCACAGGCTGCACTGCTGTCTATAGGAGGTAGATACACTAACAGTGATCACAGGCCGCACTGCTGTCTATAGGAGGTAGATACACTAACAGTGATCACAGGCTGCACTGCGTCTATAGGAGGTAGATACACTAACAGTGATCACAGGCTGCACTGCTGTCTATAGGAGGGTAGAATACACTGACAGTGATCACAGGCTGCACTGCTGTCTATAGGAGGTAGATACACTAATAGTGATCACAGGCCGCACTCGTGATCACAGGCTGCACTGCTGTCTATAGGAGGTAGATACACTAACAGTGATCACAGGCCGCACTGCTGTCTATAGGAGGTAGATACACTAACAGTGATCACAGGCCGCACTGCTGTCTATAGGAGGTAGATACACTAACAGTGACCACAGGCCGCACTGCTATCTATAGGAGGTAGATACACTAACAGTGATCACAGGCTGCACTGCTGTCTATAGGAGGTAGATACACTGACAGTGACCACAGGCTGCACTGCTGTCTATAGGAGGTAGATACACTAACAGTGACCACAGGCTGCACTGCTGTCTATAGGAGGTAGATACACTGACAGTGATCACAGGCTGCACTGCTGTCTATAGGAGGTAGATACACTGACAGTGATCACAGGCTGCACTGATGTCTATAGGAGGTAGATACACTAAACAGTGATCACAGGCCACACTGATGTCTATAGGAGGTAGATACACTAACAGTGATCACAGGCTGCACTGCTGTCTATAGGAGGTAGATACACTGACAGTGATCACAGGCTGCACTGCTGTCTATAGGAGGTAGATACACTAACAGTAATCACAGGCCGCACTGCTGTCTATAGGAGGTAGATACACTAACAGTGACCACAGGCCGCACTGCTGTCTATAGGAGGTAGATACACTAACAGTGATCACAGGCTGCACTGCTGTCTATAGGAGGTAGATACACTAACAGTAATCACAGGCTGCACTGCTGTCTATAGGAGGTAGATACACTAACAGTGACCACAGGCTGCACTGCTGTCTATAGGAGGTAGATACACTGACAGTGATCACAGGCTGCACTGCTGTCTATAGGAGGTAGATACACTAACAGTGATCACAGGCTGCACTGCTGTCTATAGGAGGTAGATACACTGACAGTGATCACAGGCTGCACTGATGTCTATAGGAGGTAGATACACTAACAGTGATCACAGGCCGCACTGATGTCTATAGGAGGTAGATACACTAACAGTGATCACAGGCCGCACTGATGTCTATAGGAGGTAGATACACTAACAGTGACCACAGGCTGCACTGCTGTCTATAGGAGGTAGATACACTAACACGTGATCACAGGCTGCACTGCTGTCTATAGGAGGTAGATACACTAACAGTGATCACAGGCTGCACTACTGTCTATAGGAGGTAGAAACACTAACAGTGATCACAGGCCGCACTGATGTCTATAGGAGGTAGATACACTAACAGTGATCACAGGCCGCACTGCTGTCTATAGGAGGTAGATACACTAACAGTGATCACAGGCCGCACTGCTCTCTATAGGAGGTAGATACACTAACAGTGATCACAGGCTGCACTACTGTCTATAGGAAGGTAGATACACTAACAGTGATCACAGGCTGCAACCGCTGTCCTATAGGAGGTTAATACACTAACAGTGATCACAGGCTGCACTGCTGTCTATAGGAGGTAGATACCTAACAGTGACCAAGGCTGCACCTGTCTATAGGAGGTAGAATACACTAACAGTGACACCAGGCTGCACCGCTGTCTATAGGAGGTAGATACACTAACAGTGATCACAGGCTGCACTGCTGTCTATAGGAGGTAGATACACTAACAGTGACCACAGGCTGCACTGCTGTCTATAGGAGGTAGATACACTAACAGTGACCACAGGCCGCACTGCTGTCTATAGGAGGTAGATACACTAACAGTGATCACAGGCTGCACTACTGTCTATAGGAGGTAGATACACTAACAGTGATCACAGGCTGCACTGCTATCTATAGGAGGTAGATACACTAACAGTGATCACAGGCTGCACTGCTGTCTATAGGAGGTAGATACACTAACAGTGATCACAGGCCGCACTGCTGTCTATAGGAGGTAGATACACTAATAGTGATCACAGGCCGCACTGCTGTCTATAGGAGGTAGATACACTAATAGTGATCACAGGCCGCACTGCTGTCTATAGGAGGTAGATACACTAACAGTGACCACAGGCCGCACTGCTGTCTATAGGAGGTAGATACACTAACAGTGACCACAGGCCGCACTGCTGTCTATAGGAGGTAGATACACTAACAGTGATCACAGGCTGCACTGCTGTCTATAGGAGGTAGATACACTAACAGTGATCACAGGCTGCACTGCTGTCTATAGGAGGTAGATACACTAACAGTGATCACAGGCCGCACTGCTCTCTATAGGAGGTAGATACACTAACAGTGATCACAGGCCGCACTGCTCTCTATAGGAGGTAGATACACTAACAGTGATCACAGGCTGCACTGCTGTCTATAGGAGGTAGATACACTAACAGTGACCACAGGCTGAACTGCTGTCTATAGGAGGTAGATACACTAACAGTGACCACAGGCTGCACTGCTGTCTATAGGAGGTAGATACACTAACAGTGATTACAAGCTGCACTGCTGTCTATAGGAGGTAGATACACTAACAGTGATCACAGGCTGCACTGCTGTCTATAGGAGGTAGGTACACTAACAGTGATCACAGGCCGCACTGCTGTCTATAGGAGGTAGATACACTAACAGTGATCACAGGCTGCACTGCTGTCTATAGGAGGTAGATACGCTAACAGTGATCACAGGCTGCACTGCTGTCTATAGGAGGTAGATACACTAACAGTGACCACAGGCCGCACTGCTGTCTATAGGAGGTAGATACACTAACAGTGACCACAGGCCGCACTGCTGTCTATAGGAGGTAGATACACTAACAGTGATCACAGGCTGCACTGCTGTCTATAGGAGGTAGATACACTGACAGTGATCACAGGCTGCACTGCTGTCTATAGGAGGTAGATACACTAACAGTGACCACAGGCTGCACTGCTGTCTATAGGAGGTAGATACACTAACAGTGATTACAAGCTGCACTGCTGTCTATAGGAGGTAGATACACTAACAGTGATCACAGGCTGCACTGCTGTCTATAGGAGGTAGATACACTAACAGTGATCACAGGCCGCACTGCTGTCTATAGGAGGTAGATACACTAATAGTGATCACAGGCCGCACTGCTGTCTATAGGAGGTAGAAACACTAACAGTGATCACAGGCTGCACTGCTGTCTATAGGAGGTAGATACACTAACAGTGACCACAGGCCGCACTGCTGTCTATAGGAGGTAGATACACTAACAGTGACCACAGGCCGCACTGCTGTCTATAGGAGGTAGATACACTAACAGTGATCACAGGCTGCACTGCTGTCTATAGGAGGTAGATACACTAACAGTGATCACAGGCTGCACTGCTGTCTATAGGAGGTAGATACACTAACAGTGATCACAGGCCGCACTGCTCTCTATAGGAGGTAGATACACTAACAGTGATCACAGGCCGCACTGCTGTCTATAGGAGGTAGATACACTAACAGTGATCACAGGCCGCACTGCTCTCTATAGGAGGTAGATACACTAACAGTGATCACAGGCCGCACTGCTATCTATAGGAGGTAGATACACTAACAGTGACCACAGGCCGCACTGCTCTCTATAGGAGGTAGATACACTAACAGTGATCACAGGCTGCACTGCTGTCTATAGGAGGTAGATACACTAACAGTGACCACAGGCTGAACTGCTGTCTATAGGAGGTAGATACACTAACAGTGACCACAGGCTGCACTGCTGTCTATAGGAGGTAGATACACTAACAGTGATTACAAGCTGCACTGCTGTCTATAGGAGGTAGATACACTAACAGTGATCACAGGCTGCACTGCTGTCTATAGGAGGTAGGTACACTAACAGTGATCACAGGCCGCACTGCTGTCTATAGGAGGTAGATACACTAACAGTGATCACAGGCTGCACTGCTGTCTATAGGAGGTAGATACGCTAACAGTGATCACAGGCTGCACTGCTGTCTATAGGAGGTAGATACACTAACAGTGATCACAGGCTGCACTGCTGTCTATAGGAGGTAGATACACTAACAGTGATCACAGGCCGCACTGCTGTCTATAGGAGGTAGATACACTAACAGTGATCACAGGCTGCACTGCTGTCTATAGGAGGTAGATACACTAACAGTGACCACAGGCTGCACTGCTGTCTATAGGAGGTAGATACACTAACAGTGATCACAGGCCGCACTGCTGTCTATAGGAGGTAGATACACTAACAGTGATCACAGGCCGCACTGCTGTCTATAGGAGGTAGATACACTAACAGTGACCACAGGCCGCACTGCTGTCTATAGGAGGTAGATACACTAACAGTGATCACAGGCCGCACTGCTGTCTATAGGAGGTAGATACACTAACAGTGATCACAGGCTGCACTGCTGTCTATAGGAGGTAGATACACTAACAGTGATCACAGGCCGCACCGCTGTCTATAGGAGGTAGGTACACTAACAGTGATCACAGGCTGCACTGCTGTCTATAGGAGGTAGATACACTAACAGTGATCACAGGCTGCACTGCTGTCTATAGGAGGTAGATACGCTAACATTGCCCTTAGAGGGAGATGTTACAGTAGAGCTACATACTGTACAGTCTTATCTGCAGTACATAGTGTTGCTATCTTGCTCTATCCAGGCCTCCATCAGTACAATAAAGCTATTAAATACCGTAGTTATATATTAGCTAAACCTATAGTGAAAGTGAGATGGCTCTGCTCAACTTGTCTCAGTTTGTACAGCACAGCTGACAAGTTGGCTGCGGTAGACTGGAAGGACCATCTTATCTTGTATGCCTTACTGGCGAGTGTGAGAAATATTTTGTTATGCAGTTACTTCATTTTTATAAAAATGTTTATAATAGAAATCTGATAAATATCAAAGCATCACGGGGCTCTTCTAATTTTCAGTGGATGCCTACACTCCTCCAGAACCAATAGTTCCTGGTGGATCACATCCGGTCATCTTCCGTCAGAGTTTTTTTTATGTACAAAGTTACAAATGCAGAAAATATGAAATTGTTTTCTTCTCCTATTTTCCAGGCTGCTTTGATGATCTCTCTCATATGGAAATACTACTCTGAGCCGGTGACTGTGCTCCCCAGTAAATGGATTGCACCCTTGGAACGTCTAGTAGCTTTTCCCACTGGGATTGCAGGTAACCACTTAAGCACATTGACCAGATATTTTAAGTGAATATATTTACATTTTGAACACTATCCTGTACTGATCCTGAGTTACATCCTGTATTATACTCCAGAGCTGTAATCACTATTCTGCTGGTGGAGTCACTGTGTACATACATTACTTATCCTGTACTGATCCTGAGTTACAGCCTGTATTATACTCCACAGCTGCACTCACTATTCTGCTGGTGCAGTCACTGTGTACATACATTACATTACTTATCCTGTACTGATCCTGAGTTACATCCTGTATTATACTCCACAGCTGCACTCACTATTCTGCTGGTGCAGTCACTGTGTACATACATTACATTACTTATCCTGTACTGATCCTGAGTTACATCCTGTATTATACTCCACAGCTGCACTCACTATTCTGCTGGTGCAGTCACTGTGTACATACATTACATTACTTGTCCTGTACTGATCCTGAGTTACATCCTGTATTATACTCCAGAGCTGTACTCACTTTTCTGCTGGTGGAGTCGCTGTGTACGTACATTACTTGTCCTGTACTGATCCTGAGTTACATCATGTATTATACTCCAGAGCTGTACTCACTATTCTGCTGGTTGTTGTTTTAGACCTCATCATTGATACTGAGGCTAATTACTGCTGTGGTTTGCACTGTTTCGATCAGGTCTCGTAGTTATTTTGCTGTATGCCTGGAGCCCCTTGTCCGGAATTTCAGACCAGATTCTTGCTGGGAGATGGTTTATATCGCCCTGTTATAAAGTCGTTCATTGGTCTCTCCTTTGCTTAGAAATCGGTTGCCATTGACATTGTCCACCCTTTGGAGACCAGCTAGGTGGTCAGACATGCTCAGTTAGATTTTATTCTACTCCTGCTGCCCTATACTGCCACCTCTACACATGAGTCCCTTTCACGGTCTTCTGCTGAGGACTGTGCGCAGGGGAACTGTATGTGACAGAATGACAGGGGCTGGTGGAAATTATGGGAGAGGAGCTGTACAGTGCCAGGTGACAAGACTGCACTTCCCAGAATGCAAATCGCCAGTGCAGGTTCTATGCAGACATTCATCCACCTAGCAATGCTGGGAGATTTCAGCTCTGAAGATTGCAGAATTGTTTCCAGCAACTTTAACATCTGAATATATGGACAACCCTCTACACTGGTTTTCTGGCATAGAAAAAGTCCCCTGTTTTGTGCATAAATGTGTACATTTCTGCTGGGTTATGCTGCATTTGTGATGGTTTGGAAGTGCAGAGGCCAATGTGGCCTGACAGATTGAACATTGCGTAATATTACACCTGACATCTACGCCAGTAACTATTTGCATTCCCCATGTAATAGTGCACTGTATGGATGTAAATATTCAGCGTTGAATGGCGGTATTGTGTAGAAAGTACAGTTGCACTCATAAGTCTAAATACCACAGGCAGAATTGGTAAGGTGAGTTCCAGGAAACTCTGATTGATCGGAGAAAACTCAACTATTATTGTTGTTTTAGATTAACCCCTTTGTGCACCCTGACGTAACTTTACATCACAGGTGCGAGAGGAGTGTATGGAGCGGGCTCAGGGACTGTGAGGAGTGTATGGAGCGGGCTCAGAGATTGAGTGTGAGGAGTGTATGGAGCGGGCTCAGGGACTGAGTGTGAGGAGTGTATGGAGCGGGCTCAGGGACTGAGTGTGAGGAGTGTATGGAGTGGGCTCAGGGACTGTGAGGAGTGTATGGAGCGGGCTCAGAGATTGAGTGTGAGGAGTGTATGGAGCGGGCTCGGACTGAGTGTGAGGAGTGTATGGAGCGGGCTCAGGGACTGAGTGTGAGGAGTGTATGGAGTGGGCTCAGGGACTGTGAGGAGTGTATCGAGCGGGCTCAGAGATTGAGTGTGAGGAGTGTATGGAGCGGGCTCAGGGACTGTGAGGAGTGTATGGAGTGGGCTCAGGGACTGTGATGAGTGTATGGAGTGGGCTCAGGGACTGTGAGGAGTGTATGGAGTGGGCTCAGGGACTGTGAGGAGTGTATGGAGTGGGCTCAGGGACTGTGAGGAGTGTATGGAGTGGGCTCAGGGACTGTGAGGAGTGTATGGAGCGGGCTCGGGGACTGTGAGGAGTGTATGGAGTGGGCTCAGGGACTGTGAGGAGTGTATGGAGTGGGCTCAGGGACTGTGAGGAGTGTATCGAGCGGGCTCAGAGATTGAGTGTGAGGAGTGTATGGAGCGGGCTCAGGGACTGTGAGGAGTGTATGGTGTGGGCTCAGGGACTGAGTGTGAGGAGTGTATGGAGCGGGCTCAGGGACTGAGTGTGAGGAGTGTATGGAGTGGGCTCAGGGACTGTGAGGAGTGTATGGAGTGGGCTCAGGGACTGTGAGGAGTGTATGGAGTGGGCTCAGGGACTGTGAGGAGTGTATGGAGTGGGCTCAGGGACTGTGAGGAGTGTATGGAGTGGGCTCAGGGACTGTGAGGAGTGTATGGAGTGGGCTCAGGTTTGGTGAGGAGTGTATCTAGCGGGCTCAGGGACTGAGTGTGAGGAGTGTATGGAGCGGGCTCAGGGACTGAGTGTGAGGAGTGTATGGAGTGGGCTCAGGGACTGTGAGGAGTGTATGGAGTGGGCTCAGGGACTGTGAGGAGTGTATCGAGCAGGCTCAGAGATTGAGTGTGAGGAGTGTATGGAGCGGGCTCAGGGACTGTGAGGAGTGTATGGAGTGGGCTCAGGGACTGTGAGGAGTGTATGGTGTGGGCTCAGGGACTGTGAGGTGTGTATGGAGTGAGCTCAGGGACTGTGAGGAGTGTATGGAGTGGGCTCAGGGACTGTATGGAGTGGGCTCAGGGACTGTGAGGAGTGTATGGAGTGGGCTCAGGGACTGTGAGGAGTGTATGGAGTGGGCTCAGGGACTGTGAGGAGTGTATGGAGTGGGCTCAGGGACTGTGAGGAGTGTATGGAGCGGGCTCAGGGACTGTGAGGAGTGTATGGAGTGGGCTCAGGGACTGTGAGGAGTGTATGGAGTGGGCTCAGGGACTGTGAGGAGTGTATGGAGGGGGCTCAGGGACTGTGAGGAGTGTATGGAGGGGGCTCAGGGACTGTGAGGAGTTTATGGAGTGGGCTCGGGAACTGTGAGGAGTGTATGGAGCGGGCTCAGGGACTGTGAGGAGTGTATGGAGCGGGCTCAGGGACTGTGAAGTTTATATGGAGTGGGCTCAGGGACTGTGAGGAGTGTATGGAGTGGGCTCAGGGACTGTGAGGAGTGTATGGAGTGGGCTCAGGGACTGTGAGGAGTGTATCGAGCGGGCTCAGAGATTGAGTGTGAGGAGTGTATGGAGCGGGCTCAGGGACTGTGAGGAGTGTATGGAGCGGGCTCAGGGACTGTGAGGAGTGTATGGAGTGGGCTTAGGGACTGTGAGGAGTGTATGGAGTGGGCTCAGGGACTGTGAGGAGTGTATGGAGTGGGCTCAGGGACTGTGAGGAGTGTATGGAGCGGGCTCAGGGACTGTGAGGAGTGTATGGAGCGGGCTCAGGGACTGTGAGGAGTGTATGGAGTGGGCTCAGGGACTGTGAGGAGTGTATGGAGTGGGCTCAGGGACTGTGAGGAGTGTATGGAGTGGGCTCAGGGACTGTGAGGAGTGTATGGAGTGGGCTCAGGGACTGTGAGGAGTGTATGGAGTGGGCTCAGGGACTGTGAGGAGTGTATGGAGTGGGCTCAGGGACTGTGAGGAGTGTATGGAGCGGGCTCAGGGACTGTGAGGAGTGTATGGAGTGGGCTCAGGGACTGTGAGGAGTGTATGGAGTGGGCTCAGGGACTGTGAGGAGTGTATGGAGGGGGCTCAGGGACTGTGAGGAGTGTATGGAGGGGGCTCAGGGACTGTGAGGAGTTTATGGAGTGGGCTCAGGGACTGTGAGGAGTGTATGGAGCGGGCTCAGGGACTGTGAAGTTTGTATGGAGTGGGCTCAGGGACTGTGAGGAGTGTATGGAGTGGGCTCAGGGACTGTGAGGAGTGTATGGAGTGGGCTCAGGGACTGTGAGGAGTGTATCGAGCGGGGCTCAGAGATTGAGTGTGAGGAGTGTATGGAGCGGGCTCAGGGACTGTGAGGAGTGTATGGAGCGGGCTCAGGGACTGTGAGGAGTGTATGGAGTGGGCTTAGGGACTGTGAGGAGTGTATGGAGTGGGCTTAGGGACTGTGAGGAGTGTATGGAGTGGGCTCAGGGACTGTGAGGAGTGTATGGAGTGGGCTCAGGGACTGTGAGGAGTGTATGGAGTGGGCTCAGGGACTGTGAGGAGTGTATGGAGTGGGCTCAGGGACTGTGAGGAGTGTATGGAGTGGGCTTAGGGACTGTGAGGAGTGTATGGAGCGGGCTCAGGGACTGTGAGGAGTGTATGGAGTGGGCTCAGGGACTGTGAGGAGTGTATGGAGTGGGCTCAGGGACTGTGAGGAGTGTATGGAGTGGGCTCAGGGACTGTGAGGAGTGTATGGAGTGGGCTTAGGGACTGTGAGGAGTGTATGGAGCGAGCCCAGGGACTAAGTGTGAGGAATGTGTGGAGTGGGCTCAGGGACTGTGAGGAGTGTAAGGAGCGGGCTCAGGGTTTGAGTATGAGGAGTGTATGGAGCGGGCTCAGGACTGAGTGTGAGGAGTGTATGGAGCAATAGGAAAGTAGACAATCAGAGCCTCAGCAGCGAGCTCCCTCAGTCAGTGATTGGCTAAGTGGGCATTTCCTGTGTGTCAGAGGGACCAGGAAGTGGAGAGCGGTGGAGGATCCAGGCAGTGGCAGAGGATCAGTGATGTGATTCTGCCAGGGATATGAAGACTTATGAGCACACCTGTATATGGCAGTATTATGTCAACACTATTTGGTATTATTATGAAGGTACTATTTATGCACTGTATAGCGGTATTATGTGGGCACTGATTGGCTGTACTGTGCGGGCACTGTGTTTTGAGGCATTGTATAAACATTTGGACTGTATGGCTACATCTCTGTGAACAACCGTCTCCACCAATGTGGCCCACATTACGGCTCCCGCAGTTGTCAGGCTGTTACCCCAGATTACTCGTTGTCAACAATACTTCGACGTTGACTGATCATGTACATCGGTTATTCTCTCATTTCAGGCGGTGTTGGCATTACTTGTTGGCTTGTGGTGTGCAACAAAGTTGTGGCCATTATGCTGTACCCCATCAGCTGAGACACGCAGAGACAGAGGCTCTGGACTCCTCGCATCCATCGTGTACAGTCCACGGGAAGTCCGCAATCTATTTATTCATTTTTTGTTTGATATATGATGTATTATTTGTGCTCGTCCGTCCATCAGAGGTCGTGGGATATGATGTTCACTGTGTGTGTTCAGGTCATTGTATGTCGTATTATTACATCACATCTTAAATAAAGCAAAAACATTTAATAACTGGTGAGGTGTGTTCATTATGTCCCTTCTGTACGGTACAATATCAGCTGCTTATAGCTAAAAGGAAACCCTCATAAATTCATCTTACTGTTCAGATCCGCAGTATTATAGTAGTTATATTCTTGTACATAGGAGCAGTATTATAGTAGTTATATTCTTGTACATAGGAGCAGTATTATAGTAGTTATATTCTTGTACATAGGAGCAGTATTATAGTAGTTATATTCTTGTACATAGGAGGCAGTATTATAGTAGTTATATTCTTGTACATAGGAGCAGTATTATAGTAGTTATATTCTTGTACATAGGAGGCAGTATTATAGTAGTTATATTCTTGTACATAGGAGCAGTATTATAGTAGTTATATTCTTGTACATAGGAGCAGTATTATAGTAGTTATATTCTTGTACATAGGAGCAGTATTATAGTAGTTATATTCTTTGTACATAGGAGCAGTATTATAGTAGTTATATTCTTGTACATAGGAGCAGTATTTATAGTAGTTATATTCTTGTACATAGGAGCAGTATTATAGTAGTTATATTCTTGTACATAGGAGGGCAGTATTATAGTAGTTATATTCTTGTACATAGGAGCAGTATATATAGTAGTTTATATTCTTGTACATAGGAGCAGTATTATAGTAGTTATATTCTTGTACATAGGAGCAGTATTATAGTAGTTATATTCTTGTACATAAGAGCAGTGTTATAGTAGTTATATTCTTGTACATAGGAGCAGTATTATAGTAGTTATATTCTTGTACATAGGAGCAGTATTATAGTAGTTATATTCTTGTACATAGGAGCAGTATTATAGTAGTTATTATTTCTTGTACATAGGAGCAGTATTATAGTAGTTATATTCTTGTACATAGGAGCAGTATTATAGTAGTTATATTCTTGTACATAGGAGGCAGTATTATAGTAGTTATATTCTTGTACATAGGAGCAGTATTATAGTAGTTATATTCTTGTACATAGGAGCAGTATTATAGTAGTTATATTCTTGTACATAGGAGCAGTATTATAGTAGTTATATTCTTGTACATAGGAGCAGTATTATAGTAGTTATATTCTTGACATAGGAGCAGTATTATAGTAAGTGTAATATCCTTGTAACATAGGAGCAGTAATTATAGTCGTTAGATTCTTGGTACATAGGAGCAGTATTATAGTAGTTAGATTCTTGTTACATAGGAGCAATTATAGTAGTTATATTCTTACATAGGAGCAGTAATTATATATTCTTGTACATAGGAGCAGTAATTATAGTAGTTATATTCTTGTACAATAGGAGCAGTATTATAGTCGCTAAGATTCTTGTACATAGGAGGCCAAGTATTATAGTAGTTATATTCTTGTACATAGGAGCAGTAATTATAGTAAGTTATATTCCTTGGTACATAGGAGCAGTATTATAATAGTTATAATTCTTGTACATAGGAGCAGTATTATAGTAGATATATTCTTTTACATAAGAGACAGTATTATAATAGTTATGTCTTGTACATAGGGAAGGCAGTATTATAGTAGTTATATTCTTGTACAATAAGGAGCCAGTATTATGTAGTTATATTCTTGGTAATAGGAGGCAGTATTAATAGTAGTTATATTTGTGTAGGCATTAGTTGAAGGCAGTATTATAGTAGTTATATTCTTGTACATAGGAGGCAGTAATATAGTAGTTATATTCTTGTACATAGGAGGCAGTATTATAGTAGTTATATTCTTGTACATAGGAGCAGTATTATAGTAGTTATATTCTTGTACATAGGAGCAGTATTATAGTAGTTATATTCTTGTACATAGGAGCAGTATTATACTAGTTATATTCTTGTACATAGGAACAATATTATAGTAGTTATATTCTTGTACATAGGAGGCAGTATTATAGTAGCTATATTCTTGTACATAGGAGCAGTATTATAGTAGCTATATTCTTGTACATAGAAGACGTGTTATAGTAGTTATATTCTTGTACATAGGAGACGTGTTATAGTAGTTATGTCGTACACAGAAGGTAGTATTATAATAGTTTTATTCTTATATAGGAGGCGATATTATTGTAGTTATGTCGTATACAGATGGCAGTGTTATGCTAAGGGATAAAAAGATAACAAAATAAATTATGGATATTACTTTTTGTCCACTTTATAGCAGTATATAAAAGTATGTATGTATGTGAATACATGGAGGGGCATTTACTAAGCTATTAACGCCACTATTTTCATGTTAAAATGTCGCAAATTATGGCATATGCTATATTTGTGTCATAATTTGTGGCTTTTTGAGCTTCTCGCTACTTTTCTAAAGTGGGTGCTGTATATTTATGTGGACACTGAATGGTGATATTACATAGCTGATGTACAATGTGTTATGTGGCCACAGTATGATGGTATTACCTGGTACAATATATTACTATGTATGTGGTACAGTGTAGTTGTGTGACTTCAGTGCTGTATAACGTATTTTGTGTGTTACTTCAGCAATGTGAATGCAGTGTGGTGGTATTACTTCAAAATTATGTTGACACAGTATGGTGCTATTACTTGGACACTTTATAACTTATTATGTGGACACTGTATGGTAGTATTGCTTGGACACTATAACATATTGTATGAATACCATATGGTGGTATTAATTGTGTGTTGTACATAGTATAGTACATAGTTACATAATTAATACGGTTAAAAAAGGAATAAATCCAAAAACTTCGACCAAGAGTTAGGGGAGGATGTGAATTTAAGGAAAGGGAATGAGGCTCAGATTTCTACACATTTTCATAAGCAAAGTGTAAATGCCATTTCACTACCAAAAATTAAATTCCTAACATATGTGATGCTGAAGGGCAGATATTCATGAAGCTGTATTTTTCAGTTAATTTTACCTTTCTGATGTCTGTATTCAGCCCTTAGCAACCCTATTTCTCTGTGCCTCTATTTCAGCATCTTCCTAAGATGGCCTCTGCTGCTCTTCCTGTGGTGATCTTTGCCCTGTACTTGAGGCCATCCTGTATTTTCCTCACTTCCCATAAGCCTTTGCTCTCCTCACATGAACTAGCAGGACCAATCAGAATGCAGATAACTCCCCCCACTACCCCAGAGCAGTGTGTATCCTCTCACATACAGCTAACCAGAGACAGACAAGACTAATCAGAATGCAGATAACTTCCCCACTACCCCAGAGCAGTGTGTATCCTCTCACATACAGCTAACTAGAGACAGGCAAGACTAATCAGAATGCAGATAACTTCCCCACTACCCCAGAGAAGTGTGTATCCTCTCACATACAGCTAACTAGAGACAGGCAAGACTAATCAGAATGCAGATAACTTCTCCACTAGCCCAGAGCAGTGTGTATCCTCTCACATACAGCTAAGGCTACTTTCACACTGGCGGCAGGCCTGATCCGGCAGGTGAAGGGTGCTGCCGGATCAGGCCTGCCGCAGTGACATGTGTGGAGCCGGAACCGCGCTCCGGCCCCACACATGTCACACAGTACATACATATACATACACATAAACATACACACACATATAGACATACAAACACACATACATACTCACATGCTCCCCGGCAGGTCTTCGGAGCGTCAGGACGGCTCACACATCTGACGAGCAGAGCAGCTCAGCCCAGCCTCAGCCCAGCAGAGGGCGCTGTGGGGAATCGTGACCTGTGTGAGCCGTCCTGACGCTCCGAAGACCTGCCGGGGAGCATGTGAGTATGTATGTGTGTTTGTATGTCTTTATGTGTGTGTATGTTTATGTCTGTATGTGTCTATGTGTACCCGGATCCGTAATGGACTCCATTGAAAGTCAATGGAGGGCGGATCCGGTTACCATTATGGTCACACCAGACGGATCCACCCCCATTGACTTGCATTGGGGGTCATTCCGGATCCGTCTTGGTGCGGATGCCTGGACCGGAGAGCAAACCGCAGCATGCTGCGGTTTGTTCTCCGGTCTGAAGACGGAACGGAATGCTTTCAGGAGCCTCCGTTGTCTTCAGTTCAGTTTTGTCCCCATTGACAATGAATGGGGACAAAACTGAAGCGTTTTATTCCGGTATTGAGCCCCTATGACGGAACTCAATACCGGAATTTTAAAACGCTAGTGTGAAAGTAGCCTAAGGCTACTTTCACACCAGCGTTTTTGCAGGATCCGTCATGGATCAGCAAAAACGCTTACGTCATGATAATACAACTGTCTGCATCCGTTCTGAACGGATCCGATTGTATTATCTAGAGATGAGCGAACATGCTCATAACGAGCACTGTAGCGCTCGGCTCCCCTGCGCTCGCATGGGCGCAGGCATCCGGATCCGTCCTCCTCACCCGATGGATCCGGATGCCTGCACCCATGCGAGCGCAGGGGAGTCGAGCGCTACAGTGCTCGTTACGAGCACGTTCGCTCATCTCTAGTATTATCTTTTAAATAGCCAAGACGGATCAGTCCCCATTGACTTACATTGTGAGTCATGACGGATCCGTTTGGCTATTTAAAAGATAATACAATCGGATCCGTTCAGAGCGGATGCAGACGAGTGCTCCATATCATGACTAAAGCGTTTTTGCTGATCCAAGCAGCGTTTTAGTGCCCGCATCCAAAACGGAATGTTGACTGAACTGAAGCAAAACTGATGCATTCTGAACGGATCCTTTTCCATTCAGAATGCATTAGGACAAAACTGATCAGTCTTGGAAGCGTTTTTACAGATCCATGACGGATCCTGCAAAAACGTTGGTGTGAAAGTAGCCTAACCAGAAACAAGTCCTGCATTAAATGAAATCGGTAAGCATTTGTTTTAGTCTCTTAATAGTTACCTGTCCCTCATTCTCCTCCACACTGACAGGGAAGGGGGCTGATTTAGCTGCTCATATCTCTGGTTTGGTACCAGATACAGGCTTTGTATTATCTGAAAGCTGACATTCCAAACTTTCAGTCAATACCAGAATGACATAAATCTGTTCAGTACAGGGAAGGGAAGATATCACTGATAGAAATCGGGATGCTATGAATGAAGCTGAAAGTGAAAGTATAAGATTTTGCCTGTGATTAGTCTCGACTCGATTTCTAACAGTGATTTCTCCTCTGTTGGTTGGACTTTAGCTCTCATTCTGGTCTTGTATGAAAGCCTTTCAAACAAGACCATTTCATGTTTCTAGCTGCTACCATTGAGGAGATATCACCATGTAAAGCAGCCCTCCCCCTCCACTTTCTGCAGCCCAAGCACTCAAGGCTGAGCACCTAATCCCAGTGCTCTGCCCGTCTCTTGTTTATAATACAGAGGAGACGACCTGCACATGGCAACACTCTGAGATGAGAGCTGCTGAATAGGAAAGTACCATGCATTTGTGGGAGTTGTTAACAGGTAAAACTGAAAATGATCAAATTTTAAAGCACAAAAGCACTTATACAGCATGGTGTACTGTACCATTGGGGTATAAAAAAATGAAACAGAGTTACACTTTAATGTTATTTACTTTTGAGAATTCATCTAAACCCTTTTTAAAACTGTCCACTGTTCCTGCTGCGACCACGTCCTGAGCAAGTCTCTTCCACAGATCCACAGTTCTTACGGTAAAGAATACTTGACACTTCTGGATACTGAACTTTTTCTTTCTCCAGACGGAGGCACAACCCTTTTGTCCCCTCTTTTTATGGCCCATTTATATATTTGTATAGGTTAATCATGTCCCCCCTTAGATGTCTCCTCTCAAGACTAAATAAGTTTAATTCTTTTAATCTTTCTTCATAACTAAGACCCTCCATGCCTATTATCAGTTTAGTTGCTCTCCTCTGTACTCTCTCCAGCTCCAGGGCATCCTTTCTATGGACTGGTGCCCAGAACTGCACTGCATATTCCACATAAGGCCACACCAACGCTTTGTAAAGTGGTAATATTACATCCCTGCCCCGCCAGTCTATGCCTCGTTTAATGCATGACAATATCCTGGTGGCCTTAAGGCTCATTTAGGTGCGCTGAGGAGCAGCCAATTGTCAGGAAGGAAGCGTCTTTTCCAACAGTCGGCTGCTTGCTCAGTGGAAGTGAAGCGCTGCAACACCTCCATAATATGGCGATCGCTTGTCCTCGTAGAGCTGCATTGTTTCTGGGGGCAGCAGATCGCTGTTTAGACATCACGACCAGAAATGAAAATTTAGGTGCCTGCACGAACGACAGGATCACCCGATGAACAAGCTTTTTACTCTTAGTATCGGCAACACCTTTACACATGCAGATTGTCGGGAACGAGCGTTCACAGGACGTGGAAATCCACCTTTACTATCAGCTGATTGACATTGTGTGCTGTTATTTAATCTTTGATCTACAAGGACACCCAAATCCTTCTCTATAAGTGACTCTCTCAGTGTTACCTCCCTTAGGACATATGATGCACAGAGGTTATTATTATTACTACCAAGATGCAGAACTTTACATTTTTCCACATTGAATCTCATTTGCCAAGTTGATGCCCAAACAATCAGTGTCCACGTCAGCTTGTTGGCCAGTGATGGCCAGTTATGGACATCTTCCATAGACTGCATAGTACTACATAGCTTAGTGTCATCTGCAAAAATAGAAATGGTGCTATTAATCCTATCCTCAATATCATTAATATAAGTTAAATAATAGAGGACCCAGCACTGAACCATGGGGTACACCACTTATAACCCGGGACCATTCTGAATAGGAATCACTGACCACAGCTCTCTGGACGCGGTCCTTCAGCCAGTTTTCAATCCAATTACAGACTATACTTTCCAAGCCTATAGACCTTACTTTACCTATTAAATGTCTATGAGGGACAGTATCAAAAGCCTTTGTAAAATCCAGGAACACAAAATCCACAGCCGCCCCTCTGTCCAGGCTTCCACTCACCTCACTACATCCACAGCGGCCCCTCTGTCCAGGCTTCTAGTTACCTCACTACATCCACAGTCTCCCCTCTATCCAGGCTCCTACTGACCTCACTACTTCCACAGCGCCCCCTCTTTCCAGGCTTCTACTTGCCTCACTACATCCACAGCCGCTTCTTTGTCCAGGCTTCTACTCTCCTCACTACCACAGCCGCCCTTCTGTCCAGACTAGGGGTACAGCTATTGATTATTTTAGTAATCAATTATTCTACCGATTAATCCAATGATCAATAGTCCCCCAGTGCCATCAGCTCCCCCCCAGTGCCATCAGTTCCCCCTCCCCTGTGCCATCAGTTCCTTCCCCCATGCCATCAGTTCCCCCACTTCCCTACCTAGCCATCAGTCCCCAGCACCAGTCAAATAAAATACTTACCTTTCCTGCTAGGGGCGCCGCCAACACTCCACAGCTCTTCATGCAATACACTGGGACCTGACATCACACAGAGTCGGTTAATATTGCGCCCTTACATGCACTACATCCTGATTATGTGTGTACGTCAGGAGGACAGTGCAGTGACGGCCGGCGGGAGACCACTGAGTGGTGAGTATTAGCACTTCACCCACGCTCCGTGGTCACATGGTACAAACGAATCCTCAATACAAAAATTTTGCATTGAGGATTTTTTTTGTATTGAGGTGCTCGATTGAATTGAATAATCATTTCAGCCCTAGTCCAGACTTCTACTTAGCTCTACTTACTATATCTCCAGCCTCCCTTCTGTCCAGGCTTCTACTTGCCTCCCTACATCCACAGCCGTCCGTCTGTCCAGGCTTCTATTTACCTCACTATATCCACAGCCGAACGTCTGTCCAGGCTTCTTCTTACCTCACTATATCCACAGCCGAACGTCTGTCCAGGCTTCTACTTACCTCACTATATCCACAGCCGAACGTCTGTCCAGGCTTCTACTTACCTCACTATATCCACAGCCGAACGTCTGTCCAGGCTTCTTCTTACCTCACTATATCCACAGCCGAACGTCTGTCCAGGCTTCTACTTACCTCACTATATCCACAGCCAAACGTCTGTCCAGGCTTCTACTTACCTCACTATATCCACAGCCGAACGTCTGTCCAGGCTTCTACTTACCTCCCTACATCCACAGCCGTCCGTCTGTCCAGGCTTCTACTTACCTCACTATATCCAGAGCCGAACGTCTGTCCAGGCTTCTGCTTACCTCCTCATAAACACAGATCCGGTTAGTCTGACAACTTCTGCCCTTGGTGAACCAATGATTTTTTATCCCTTATATTAACAGTCACATACTCCTGTATATAGTCCCTTAAGAGTCCTGAAAAACATTTTCCCCACACCAGAAGTTAAACTAACTGGTCTATAATTACCTTTGGAAGACCTAGAGCCCTTTTTTGAATATGAGCACACATTTGCCTTATGCCAGTCACACGGCACTGAGCTAATCCATGTATGTAGTATGTGGATGCCATATGGTGGTATTACTTGGCCACTGTTAATATATTACGTGAGTACTGTGTGGTGGCAGTACTTGTGTACTGTATAATATATCATGTGAATACTGTATGGTGGTATTACTTGCGTACTGTATAATTTATTACATGAATACTATATGGTGATATTACTTGGCCACTGTTAATATATTACGTGAGTACTGTGTGGTGGCAGTACTTGTGTTCAGTATAATATATTATGTGAATACTGTATGGTGGTATTACTTGTGTACTCTATATTATATTATGTGAATACTATATGGTGGTATTACTTGTGTTCAGTATAATATATTATGTGAATACTGTATGGTGGTATTACTTGTGTACTCTATATTATATTATGTGAATACTATATGGTGGTATTACTTGTGTTCAGTATAATATATTATGTGAATACTGTATGGTGGTATTACTTGTGTACTCTATATTATATTATGTGAATACTGTATGGTGGTATTGTGTACTGTATAATGTATTATACATTATATATGGTGGTACTACTTGTGTAGTGTGTAATGTATCATGTGGATGCAGTACGGTCTTATTATTTGAACACTCTTTGGGTTTATTATACAAGTATCACTCAGTAACTTCTTCTGAGCCTTACAGGGATACAAATCTGTTGTTTTATGGTGGACATTTTCTTTGCTATAGTTCTTAATACACATACTGTAGAAGATTATTTTTCTCCCGGTATCTACATGCGGTTTTCTTTCTGCCCCACCTTAATTTATTAGAGCCGTACTTATTTTTCTTTATACCGATTTGTCTGTAAACCCAGTGAGAAAAAAAAAAAACACGTCTGCAAGTCAGGAATGCAGATTTCTTCCTTTTTATGCAGATACAAATGCTCGGTGCAGAAAGAAATCACCGAATCCACTTCATGACAGTCTGTTAAAAGTGACGCTCTCCCCCTCCTCCTCCTCCTCTCGGCTCAGTGTTTAATCTTCGCCTGTCCCTTGGTTTATGAGCTATGGATGTACGATGTCAGGTCGTCTTCTACGAACTGTATAGAATAGAATAAAATAGAACACAAATTGTGAGAAAAATAAAATAAAATACAAACGTCACTTAGGAATGAAACCCTGGACATCCAAATTAAATCGAGAGAGGCTGAAATGAGAGACAGACCTCGATGCTTCATTAACCAGTAGGCTTGTTAACGCTCCTGGCAGATACATGAGGACTGAGAGGCACACAAAGACACAGTCGAGGCGGATCCTTCAGCGTCGTTCTTGCCCAAGTTCAGCATATTAGGGTTTCAGAGGGTCATTCTATATGTTATGTAAAGATTAGTGGAGGGGGAGTCATTTACGTGTATCTATAGGTGCTATATATACCTAATATCCCTCCAGATCCCAGGCACAGACGAGCAGGGAGAAAATAAATAGAATACAGTGATTTTTTTTTTTTTTTTTTTTTTTTTAATATAAAACCCAGCCCGGCATTGTCATTTTTTTTCTCTGTCTATGTGACATTTCTGATGATCATCCTGCACAGATTCCCTTTTCAAACGTCCATTTTAAGGCAGTGATGGCTCAATGCCAGGAGGCAGCTCCAAACAGCACACAGACAGGATGGATCCACCAATCAATGGAGTGGAGAGGGCTGAACACTCTCATTAGGAAGGCACACAAACAGCACGGGCGACTCAGACAAACCTTTCTGTAACCCAGCAGATGTTTGCTCGTGTTTCAGCATTTTTTTTTTTTTTTGCATTTTCCACTCAACGACACAAGGTTTGCTCTGCCCATGCAGTATATAGACTTTGCCATCTTAAATTATTTCTGCAGCTTTGCAGATAAACATATTTTCGCTCCTCCCAAATTCCCAAACCACCGTCCATAATGAAGGAGGCTGCCTGAACCTGTATTAGACCTACACAGGCACACATGTTTGGATATTATTACTCTCTTTAGGCTTTTATTACTGCATTATTTATGCACTCTAGCTGCAGATTATAACCCAAATGATTCATGTATATTTTGACTGAAGGAAAAAAAAAAAAACCTTACCTTTATTTAATTTGACATTGTTGTGCTGTGTATAGCTGGGGTATTTATCATGCTGCTTATTTATTAAAAGGTATTATTTTGTAGAATGGAATGCATGGACTCAAAATGGAGCAAAATGTATTAAATTTGACTGTAAAAAGCGTAAAGAAAAAAATATAATCCTATAAATAAAATATTTAAAATGTAAACATATAATAAAACATAAAGAAAAAAAGAAAAACCTATCCATATAATAAAATAAAACAAAAAAAGAAAAATCTATCCATATAATAAAATAAAACAAAGAAAAAATTAATAAAAATATAAAGTACAAAAACCTAAAAATATTATCATAATATAACATAAACATACTAAAATAGAAATAATGTATAAACCTAAAAATGAAAAAAATATGCGTAATCATTTTTTTAAAAAGTTAAAAGTCTAACCACGTAATAGAATAAAACACATAAATAGAAACATGTAAGAACCTGTCCATACAATAAAAAAAATCGATAAAAAATAATTATCAATAAAAATAAAGAATCTAAAAATATTAAAATATAAATATACAATTTATAAACCTAAAATTAATAGAAATAAAAATTTATGTATAATAAAATGTAAAAAAAAACTAAAAACGTAATAAAATAAACTTATAAATAAAAAATATAAAAACCTACCCATAGAATAAAATAAAACATGTCAATCAAAATTTATAAATAAAGTATAAAAACCTAAAAATATTGTTTTATGATATTAAAATAGAATTAAAGAATATATTGACCTAAAAATAAAATGTTTTTTTTTTTTTTTTCTTGGGGGGGGGGGGGGAATAATCAAAATTTATTTAGTCATTTATGAAAAAACAACATTTTTCAATACATTTTAATATGTAAAATCCTTAGGGAAAAAATGGAGCTTTAACTCTAATCCACACTGCATAGAGATGGATTAGAATTCTGTTACTGCTTATGGTTCTTCCCCATTCGTGGTTTTGGTATGCCCTACTAAGCAATCCGTGACTACAACAGAGTTAAAAAGGGCCACTTGCGTTTTGCCGACAGCTGCTGCTCTTCGTCTTACAACAGACAACAAGGGAGAATGATTCAGAACAAAAGACAATGTAGAACGGATGTTCTCAGTTTATGGAATGACCCATATTTTATGTGTTGGTGTGGAAGCTGCCAGAGGAAATTTTCATGGAGGCTATTAAATTATTTCCAAGAAAGTAGATCAAGAGAGGAGAAAAATAACGCATGAGAAATAAATCTGTATTATATTACCATTTTTTATATTATTATTATATAATTCAGATTATATACTTGTGATTATTATACTTTAGTATTATAATGTGCATTATTTTTCTATTTTATTGTAATATTTTGTATTATATTTTGTTAGTCTTTTATATGTGAACATCAATCAATCATGCATATAGTGATACCTGCGTATAGTTATATCTGCGGCACAATGGCTATTTTTTTTTTCTATACTTTCCAGGATGTGGCATTTTAAAGCAGAAAATTACACTGAATTTCATTATAGAATAATTTCCGAAACAGTGCACTGCTGTACTTTTTTTTCCCATTTTAATCCTCTTAACCACAAGGGAGTTTCGTTCTTAATGAACAGACTCAATTTAGCAATTTTCGATATGTACTGGCATAAAGGGCTTCTCTGGTTTAGAAACTTAATTTTCTAATACCCTGTTAGAGAGTGTGGAATTTATGGGGGAGGGTCAATAATTCCGAATTTTCATATAATTTTTTTTGCCAAATTAGCCTCAAAGAACATTTCTTGCTCTGGATGACCCTGTATGACCACTGATTTGAATGGGAACTGTGTAATACCACATCTCTCCAGTGGTGGTGCTGCAGGGAAACTGAACACTTGCTGCCAGGTTCTATCACAGATCACTTGTGATCCTATCAATAGGAAACCCTGGGATCAGTTCTTGTTGGTGGGCAGGATATTGTCCAGAGTGTAAGACTTTAAGGGGTTGTGTCACCCGATATGGTGGCATATCAGATAGAGACAAGCAGGGGCGGATTGGCCATAGACCTTACAGAGAAATTTACCGGTGGGCCAATGCCTAGGGGGCCGTCTGAGCCCTCCTCACAGCCGTCTGTGGAAGTTTTTGGGGATGTATTTTGTGCTGCTGGCAGTATTCTGTGATGGACTGTGGTATTCGGCTCTGTTGAGGTGATATAATGTGCCACAATATGGTATTGCTGGTCCTGCCTTCCATCAGTTTGGACCCGACTACAAAACAGGGCCACTGTAAGTTCCCAGTCCGCCCCTGGAGACGAGCAATTATCAGGGTCCCAAACCAAAGAAGAGCGCACCATGCATGCACGGCATGCTCTCCATTCACTTCTGTGGATGTTCCAAAAATGGCCAAGCAAGTGTGCTAAGCTATTTTCGAAACTCTCATACAAGTGAATGGAGGGTGAATGGCCATGCTTGCGTGGTGCAGCCTCGTTCACTTTGAGCGCTCCGTTCTAGAGATAGGTGTAGGACCTGCAATTATCTGACATTGGAGGCATATTCTAGTGATATGCCACTAATGTCTCAGATGGAACAACCCCTTTTACCGTTCTATTTTTCCTTTTGGTGGGTTATTATGGTTATTTTGTGTTTTTGAAATGGGAGCATTTGGACAGAGTTAACAAAAATATCACAGAGGGTTTGGAACAATGCAAAAAGTGTGAATCGGCCACAACACATCTAAAATGGCAAGTGAGGATTTGGCCTTTCTTTGGTTTTACATTTGGAAAACATCTCCCCTGTGATCCTGAGGCTGAAGTACCTCTTGGGTTATCCTTGGAGTCCTCCCCACTCATTTTGAAAGCATTGTCTGGCATTACCAGCCGATATGTCCCACATGAGTCATATGGCAACTTCCATACAACTTAATAGTTGCCACCAGGGACTTGAAGTTTCCTTCAACCTTGGATCTCGACTAATTAATAGCAAGGGGATTGAGAGTAAACAGGGTTTGGTACTACTGTGATTTGTGCCGTGGGGATTATTGCTCAAAGAATATGAGAATCCTGGGACCTACATTGGTCGGGAACATGGCATGACTTTTGGGCTCTATAACTACCTTTAGCAGATATATGCATGGACTGAGCTATAGGGGATGCAGAGGAGGCTCAAAGTCCTCTATGCTACACAAAAGTCACCACTGTTATACATGACACATAGTAGTTGGTAGCCTTAAAGAGGACCTCTCACCGCTCCTGACATGCCTGTTTTGATAGCTTCATGCATTCCCCATGTAATAACAATTCTGGGACATCTATTCTTATGGCTCTATGTTGTGCCATTCCTTTATTATTTCTACTAGAAGTTCTGAATGAAATGCTAGCAGTCTGCAGTAAGGGTACAGAGGGGAGGTAACCAGTTGGGGGTGTGTACTTGCACAGTCTGAAAATGGCAGCACTGATTGGATACAGTGTGACTGTCCAGGTACACACCCCCAACTGGTTACCTCCCCTCTGTACCCTTACTGCAGACTGCTAGCAATTCATTCATAACTTCTAGTAGAAATAATGAAAGAATGGCACAACATAGAGCCATAAGAATAGATGTTCCAGAATTGTTATTACGTGGGGAAATGCATGAAGCTATTAAAACAGGCATGTCAGGAGCGGTGAGAGGTCCTCTTTAAGGGTCATCGCACCTTATGCCAAGGGAATCTGTCACCAGGATAATCACTATTGGAGTAAAGCCATGGCCTAATAACACTTAGTACCTTATTTCCAGATGTGCCTTTGTTTCAGCAATAAATGTTTTATATCTTCTGAAAATCCAGTTTATTTGGTATGCAAATGCGCCAGTAAGGTGCCCAGAGGGGCGTCACTCTTGTAGGGAGGAGCCCAGACACGCCTCCTGCTAGTGCCCAAGCCCATCCTCATGCTGGGAGCAAGGAAAAGGGGCGGGGTTATGGCTTGAATGTGATGTAGGAGGCGTGCCTGGGCTCCTTCTTGCAATAATCACTCCCCTCTGGGCACCTTACTGGCTCATTTGCATATCAAATAAGCTGGATTTTCAGAAGATATAAAACATCTATTGCTGAAACAAAGGCACATGTGGAAATAAGGTACTAAGTGCTATTAGGCCATGGCTTTACTTCAATAGCGATTATCCTGGTGACAGATTTCCTTTAACCATATAATCCCAGCTCAGGGAGTCAGGTCACTTAATAGGGGGGAATAACAAGGGTTACTTTTATTGGGGTGGAACATTGTCGCATTGCCACAAGTCTGTTTTCACTGCCGTAGACAAGCAAATGACGTGCATCTATCATTCTCACCACCAGTCAACCATGAGGCTCAAGCCAAATTGGAGCAAATGGATAAGGGAGACAATGTCAATCAATGTCAAATGTCAAGGATGAAGCACCTCTGTGAATGGAACACTTCCATAGATCGAAGGGGGTTTCAGGAAATGGGACTCTGGTGAATAGACACACATTCCAGTAAAGAGGGACATTCAAGGCTTAGTGTCTTGACAAGCCAACAAGCTCCTGGAAGTCCTCCAGAAACCCTTCAAAAAAGCAGAATACACACGGCTCAACATCTTGAACCAATGTAATAACAGAGCTAATTAATGGGCTACATAAGGTCCAGAATGAGGATGCCTGACTCCCAGAAGTCCCCATCACCTCTGTCGGAAGATGTGACTCTATGGCCAATGTAAACACTTCCAATGATGCCAACAACTCTAGGGATTTGGAGCATGGAGTGATGTGTTACCCAACAGTCATTGTTGGTGAGATATCTCTTCAAGTTTGCTTAGCTTAACATATTGTCATGGAAACCAGGGCTGTGGAGTCGGTAAGCCAAAGCCCCGACTCCGACTCCTCAATTTCCCCTGACTCCGACTCCCGACTCCGACTCCCTCATACATGGAGCATGTTTAAGTGATAACTTTAAACAAAATTGCATAAAATCAATAGTACAGATAAGTCATGACAAAAAGAGTTTGTAATCTATCAGGCTTCTCTGGGTACAGCTCACTAAGGGCCTAATAAGAGGCGTAGCTAGAGGTTCAGCACATGGGGGGGGGGGGGGGGGCGAAACATACTTGAATGGGCCCCCCACTTATTGGCTTCCCAAACGCACGTTTCCAACTTCACAGGCACATACTACTAGTTGTGGTTATAATACTGTATTAGCAAGATGACTATATAAACTGCTAGATCATCTATGCTGTTAAGTACAGTACAATAGACTTTCTACATACCCTACTCTAAATACTCTACCACATAATGCAGTAAAATATAGGATTAATAGGAGTAAAAAAGGGGACTCCTATGTTAAAGGAAATCTGTCCCCAGCTTTTACTTCACTAAACTAACAGTCCTTGCCCCCATCAGACCTCAGATCGGCTTAATGTGCCCCCATCAGACCTCAGATCAGCGTATTGTGCCCCCATCAGACCTCAGATCAGCAGAATGTGCCCCCATCAGACCTCAGATTAGCAGAATTTGCCCCCATCAGACCTCAGATCAGCAGAATGTGCCCCCATCAGACCTCAGATCAGCAGAATGTCCCCCATCAGACCTCAGATCAACAGAATGTGCCCCCATCAGACCTCAGATCGGCTTAATCTGCCCCCATCAGACCTCAGATAGGCTTAATGTGGCCCCCATCAGACCTCAGATCAGCGTATTGTGCCCCCATCAGACCTCAGATCAGCTTAATGTGCCCCCATCAGACCTCAGATAGGCTTAATGTGCCCCATCAGACCTCAGATCAGCTTAATGTGCCCCCATCAGACCTCAGATCAGCAGAATGTGCCCCCATCAGACCTCAGATCAGCAGAATGTGCCCCCATCAGACCTCAGATCATCAGAATATACTCCCATCAGACCTCAGATCATCAGAATGTACCCCCATCAGACCTCAGATCAGCAGCATGTGCCCCATCAGACTTCAGATCATCAGAATGTGCCCCATCAGACCTCAGATTGGCTTAATGTGCCCCCATCAGACTCCATAATGGAAGCGCTCACTTGTATTCGCCTGATTGTACTAAGGCCATCCCTGCTGCCCCCCCCCAGAGGTATTGGGCCCAGAGCATCGCCTCCCCTGCCTCCCCCCCCCACACACAGTAGCTACACCTCTGGGCCTGATATATGAAAACTGTCTAGGTCTAAGACATTTTTTGTTGCCCATAGCAACCAATCAGAGCTAACCTTTCATTTCTCCAGAGCACTATATGAAATGAAAGGGGAGCTCTGATTGGTTGCTATGGGCAACAAAGAAACTTCTACACCTAGACAGTTTTCATACATAAGGCTCTAGGTGTTTTACATCAGCAGCAGATAGAAGCCATGAGAGCAGCTAACCTCTCCAAACATGAGCTCAGAGGAAACATAAAGCATGCAGAGAGAACATGCACTGGACATAAAGGGCAGTACACAGTCATCTCAACTAAAAGCCTAAATCCTTAGATCAGGAATAGAACAGACATTTATAGGGCATTTCATCATTTTCACAAATTCTTATAAAAATATTTTCAGTACTTATTGCACTGAATTAAATGTACTAATTCATTATATATTTTAGGAGTCGGAGTCGGTCCATTTTATACCGACTCCGACTCCACCAAAATGGTGACCGACTCCGACTCCACAGCCCTGATGGAAACAGCTACTGAAGAGCACTGAGCAATCAAAGAAGCCAGCCAGGTTAGTACCAAACATAAAGCATAACCAAGTTTCCGATTGGGTACTATGGTTTATTGTCTTTTCCATCTCATCCGTTCCATTTCACCATGGGCACATTTTAGACTTGGACTGGTGGGCCCTAGCATGTTCACTGCATCCCACTTTTCTTTTGGCAGATTTACCTTATCCCATTTCCATGTGGGTAGGATAACTTCATCCCACCACGCTGACCCCATCCTTTTTCCATATAGGCAGGTTGACCCTATTACTTTATGAGTAGTGTAACAATGTCTTTGGTAAAGTAATTAAGGGGGTTTATATCTCACCCAGATGGTTCAGATGGGTGAGATAAAAGGAAGCCAGAATGCTGTATGATTTCAGCAAAGTATAGCGTGCTGAAACTGCTTTATTCAGTCTTTATTTATGGGCTGGATTTTTTTGGAATGGTAGGTGAGAATGGTAGAGGGACCTATCATTCCACCCCACTCCAGTACAGCTATTCCCACTAGCCTGTGGTGTTCTCAGGTGTAGTCATTGGGATCATTACTGGGGAATAAATAGAGGCCTCAAGACTGTCAGAGCCCTGAAGACCTGTCTCCTTTAAAAGCCTGATCTTCTTGTGACTTGTACCTAGCTGAGGTGGATATACTATATATATACACTCACCGGCCACTTTATTAGGTACACCATGCTAGTAACGGATTGGACCCCCTTTTGCCTTCAGAACTGCCTCAATTCTTCGTGGCATAGATTCAACAAGGTGCTGGAAGCATTCCTCAGAGATTTTGGTCCATATTGACATGATGGCATCACACAGTTGCCGCAGATTTGTCGGCTGCACATCCATGATGCGAATCTCCCGTTCCACCACATCCCAAAGATGCTCTATTGGATTGAGATCTGGTGACTGTGGAGGCCATTTGAGTACAGTGAACTCATTGTCATGTTCAAGAAACCAGTCTGAGATGATTCCAGCTTTATGACATGGCGCATTATCCTGCTGAAAGTAGCCATCAGATGTTGGGTACATTGTGGTCATAAAGGGATGGACATGGTCAGCAACAATACTCAGGTAGGCTGTGGGCGTTGCAACGATGCTCAATTGGTACCAAGGGGCCCAAAGAGTGCCAAGAAATATTCCCCACACCATGACACCACCACCACCAGCTTGAACCGTTGATACAAGGCAGGATGGATCCATGCTTTCATGTTGTTGACGCCAAATTCTGACCCTACCATCCGAATGTCGCAGCAGAAATCGAGACTCATCAGACCAGGCAACGTTTTTCCAATCTTCTACTGTCCAATTTCGATGAGCTTGTGCAAATTGTAGCCTCAGTTTCCTGTTCTTAGCTGAAAGGAGTGGCACCCGGTGTGGTCTTCTGCTGCTGTAGCCCATCTGCCTCAAAGTTCGACGTACTGTGCGTTCAGAGATGCTCTTCTGCCTACCTTGGTTGTAACGGGTGGCAATTTGAGTCACTGTTGCCTTTCTATCAGCTCGAACCAGTCTGCCCATTCTCCTCTGACCTCTGGCATCAACAAGGCATTTCCGCCCACAGAACTGCCGCTCACTGGATGTTTTTTCTTTTTCGGACCATTCTCTGTAAACCCTAGAGATGGTTGTGCGTGAAAATCCCAGTAGATCAGCAGTTTCTGAAATACTCAGACCAGCCCTTCTGGCACCAACAACCATGCCACGTTCAAAGGCACTCAAATCACCTTTCTTCCCCATACTGATGCTCGGTTTGAACTGCAAGAGATTGTCTTGACCATGTCTACATGCCTAAATGCACTGAGTTGCCGCCATGTGATTGGCTGATTAGAAATTAAGTGTTAACGAGCAGTTGGACAGGTGTACCTAATAAAGTGGCCGGTGAGTGTATATATATATATATATATATATATATATATATATATATATACCCACATCATAGGCAAGGCTTCACCCAAGTGATTGCACAACTTTGTTGTCCTGTATTCTGCTGGATGCTAAATAAAATGAAGTAGACTACAGTAGGTCAACTTCATCTCATTTCCCTATGGGCCGGTTGACCACATCTGATTTCCTTATGTGCAGATTAACCCTATCCTATTTGTTTATGTACAGGATCACCGCATTCCATTTCCATATGGGCAGGTTGACCTCTTCCCATTGTCCTATGCGCAGTATAAAGCTGTCTGGGTCTCTCCTAAAGAAAAAATATGATAAAGAAGCCTCAGATGTTGAGGCTCAAACATTGAAGCTGGGCCACAAGTAATCTCTTGCTTTAGTTTTTTTGTCAGTAGTCATTTTCAGAGTCACGGTAGTCAGAGAAGTAGGGTAAGAGAGAGACCTAGCTTTACAACATTGGGCTATCTACCTTTGACCACTATGGCTCTTTGCTTCATTTCTTTGTGGTGACACCTTATTTCAATGTAAACCCATGTAATGCGAAGACAATTGTTCTACTGTATACCTCCTTGGTCATTTGTGGGGGGAGGGGGGGTTTCCAATAATTTGTAGAAAAAAGTGTTTGATGTGACCTATATTTTAGTGACATAATTCATCCAAGGTACTCAGTGGCTGGTTATTTTCCATTTGTACCCCAATATAAGTAAAGTACAAGGAATTGACCCCAAGTCCTGTCAGTGGTGCTGGTCACTAGGAGATCATTTCCTGGCGTTCAGCTTTTAGGAGAAGGAGTCTAGTGTCGGGGTCAAGCAGGGCTTGATGATGAAGCTGGGAGAGTGAGATGGTGCAGACCATTGCCCCATGACGTTGACCAATGGTAGATCTTATTAGGAGGAGGACATGAGGCAGTCTTGTACCATTGAATTTTCATGAAGGGTAGTGGTGTAGCAACCAAGAGGACGTGCAGAGGTGCAAATCAATTCCCAAACTAAGTGACCTTTGCAAGATTGCAAACCTATGAGATGTGATAGGTCATACAGGCTGTGGCAGAGAGAAGCCACTGTAGCACAAGCTGAGACCAATATTGGAGGTTGAGGTTCCTCATTGCCCGTCTGCCAACCGTTCAGAAAAGCTGAATTTATTCATCTGCAATGTCTATGTCTTCCCGGGGAGCTCCTCTTACTGGTTTCTCAGAGTTGGTGCAGCATGGGAGAATTCCCAGAGGCAAAGGTGAGTAATGAGGGAGGATAAGAGTTGTTGTCCACCAGCTGAGCGGAGATGGATGTGGAGATGTATGATGGTGCAGCATTATCTGAATCATCCAGGATTTCTCACTACATACAGGTGAGCTCAGTATCTGCATAACCCTCACCATCTCTAATAGTCCTTGCTTTAAAAATAGTAAATGGCAGCGTTATCTTGAAGTATTGCCGGAATTACCTTAGATTTGCTTTTAGATGCATGTTGCTTTTAGAGGCATTTATAATGCCTCACATTTCATGCCCCATATTTATGTATGTAAGGATAGTGCGTGGTTCAAATTTACTCCTAGAAAGCCGATGAACCCATCTCCGGTCCACCTCCTGCAGCAAGGACTCCTCATTCTAGTGATCGGTGGGTGTCTCGGAGCTCACACCCCCACCGATCAAAACCTACATTTACATTTTTCAGACCAGCGCCTGGATCTGTATCCTTTCGTAATTACATGTAATTAAAAAATTTGTATAGTCATTGAGTTACTCAATAAAATCTATCTGTATAGCGCCACCTGCTGTTAGTTCTTTTTTTTTATTTCTCTGTCCACTTCAGTTATATCACTGAGGTGGTCGCGAATGATCAGTTCTATCATTCAACTGCCATCAACTGTATCTGCTGCTAGGAGCTGTGACAGTTGCAGAGAAACAACTGCAGCAGAAATGACATAGCCTAGCCCCAGAAGTGTAATAAGGAGAGAGCTGAAGCAGAAAGGACACACCCTTGAGTTGTGATAGGTAGAGAGCTGCAGCAGAAATAACACGCCCCTTTAGTTGTGACAGGGAGAGATTTGCAGAGGAAAGAATGCATCCTGAGTAGAGATGAGCGAGCACTAAAATGCTCGGGTGCTAGTTATTCGAGTCGAACTTTTCCCGATGCTCGGGTGCTCGTTTCGAATAACGAACCCCATTGAAGTCAATGGGAGACTCGAGCATTTTTGCAGGGGACCAAGGCTCTGCCTAGGGAAG
The DNA here is from genome assembly GCA_900303285.1 of Rhinella marina. NCBI lineage: Eukaryota > Metazoa > Chordata > Amphibia > Anura > Bufonidae > Rhinella > Rhinella marina. The sequence continues at coordinate 80,299 of ONZH01022800.1, read as the reverse complement.
GCTGGGTGAAAACCTGGAAACATCAGAAAATGATGGAAACACCACGGAAATGTACAGAAAACAGCAGGGGCAGCATGCATGGATGCCTCTGAGGCTGCCTAATCCCACCATTACCCCAAATTCTCCTAGTGGGGCATGTGTGGTATCGATTCTTCTCAGTTTAAAATCGTATATGTCCCCTATCTTGGGACCATATATTTCATGGATTTTTCGAACACGGAAAAGGAAAAAGAGCTTGCTCTGGCCAGGGGAGTGTCTTTTCTACTGCAGCTAAGGGGACGTGTCCATGCTCTGCCTATCACAGGTCAGGAGCCAATTAAAAGAGGAACAAACAAAAATCAGTATAATATCTAATACGTCCCCTATCCGGGTAAATTGTTTGGAGAGAGGGCCTGTAGGTGGGGGGCAGGCTGGGGGGAAGGAGGTTGAGCTGGAAGAGCCAGAGGAGTGCCCCCTTGGCTAGCGTGCGTGGTGGTGACAACAGCCGGATGGAGTTCGAATAACGACGCAGGACCCCAACTTAAAAATTTAGCATCAACCGGTACAGTAGTCAACTATGAGCTCCATCAAGTGTGGTATGTGTTCTATGTATACTACGCAGTTTAATACCGTATATGGCACCTATCCGGACAAATAGTTTGGAGAGAGAGAAAGAGAGGAAAAAGACGTAAATTGTTTGGAGAGAGGGCCTGTAGGTGGGGGGCAGGCTGGGGGGAAGGAGGTTGAGCTGGAAGAGCCAGAGGAGTGCCCCCTTGGCTAGCGTGTGTGGTGGTGACAACAGCCGGATGTAGTCAGAATGACGACGCAGGACCCCAACTTAAAAATTTAGCATCAACCGGTACAGTTGTAAATTATGAGCTTGATCAAGTGTGGCATGTGTTCTATGTATACTACTCAGTTTAATACCGTATATGGCAGCTATCCGGAAAAATAGTTTGGAGAGAGAGAAAGAGAGGAAAAAGATGTAAATTGTTTGGAGAGAGGGCCTGTAGGTGGGGGGCAGGCTGGGGGGAAGGAGGTTGAGCTGGAAGAGCCAGAGGCGTGCCCCCTTGGCTAGCGTGCGTGGTGGTGACAACAGCCGGATGGAGTTCGAATAACGACGCAGGACCCCAACTTAAAAATTTAGCATCAACCGGTACAGTAGTCAACTATGAGCTCCATCAAGTGTGGTATGTGTTCTATGTATACTACTCAGTTTAATACCGTATATGGCACCTATCCGGAGAAATAGTTTGGAGAGAGAGAAAGAGAGGAAAAAGACGTAAATTGTTTGGAGAGAGGGCCTGTAGGTGGGGGGCAGGCTGGGGGGAAGGAGGTTGAGCTGGAAGAGCCAGAGGAGTGCCCCCTTGGCTAGCGTGTGTGGTGGTGACAACAGCCGGATGTAGTCAGAATGACGACGCAGGACCCCAACTTAAAAATTTAGCATCAACCGGTACAGTTGTAAATTATGAGCTTGATCAAGTGTGGCATGTGTTCTATGTATACTACTCAGTTTAATACCGTATATGGCAGCTATCCGGAAAAATAGTTTGGAGAGAGAGAAAGAGAGGAAAAAGATGTAAATTGTTTGGAGAGAGGACCTGTAGGTGGGGGGCAGGCTGGGGGGAAGGAGGTTGAGCTGGAAGAGCCAGAGGAGTGCCCCCTGGGCTAGCGTGTGTGGTGGTGACAACAGCCGGATGTAGTCAGAATGACGACGCAGGACCCCAACTTAAAAATTTAGCATCAACCTGTACAGTTGTAAATTATGAGCTTGATCAAGTGTGGCATGTGTTCTACGTGTACTACTCAGTTTAATACCGTATATGGCAGCTATCTGGAAAAATAGTTTGGAGAGAGAGAAAGAGAGGAAAAAGACGTAAATTGTTTGGAGAGAGGGCCTGTAGGTGGGGGGCAGGCTGGGGGGAAGGAGGTTGAGCGTGTATGGGCTGAAGAGGAGGAGGAAATGGAGAGTCAGGCCAGTGAGGAGAGGGAATTCTTGCGTGTTGGGACTCTGGCGCACATGGCAGACTTCATGTTAGGCTGCCTATCCCATGACCCTCGAGTGACACAGGGGAAGGAGCAGTGGTGTGACCCGCAGGAGGTGGTGAACGGCCTTGGTTCCATTGAGTGGGGTGTTTAGCACTCATATGCCTGCACATGCTGGTGGTGGTTAGGCTAGTAGTGGTGGCACCCCTGCTGATCCTGGTGTGGCACAGGTTGCACACCACAGTCCGTCGGTCATCCTCACTTTCTTTAAAGAACCTCCAGACTTGCGAACATCTAGGCCTCGCCACGGGAGCTTCACTACGTGAAACAGTTGCTGCTGATGCACCAGCTCTGGCCCTGCTTCTCCCTCTGGCCACACCACTGCCTCTTCCAACCTGTTCTGGTGCAGCACTCGTCTCCGCCTCAGAAGCACTGTCTTCACTCGGCTTATCAACCCAGCTTGGGTCAGTCACCTCGTCATCCTCCGATTCCTCAGTCTGCTCCCCCCCTCGGACTTCCTGCCCTGACAACAACTTCACCACTGTCTGACAACCGTGTCTCCTCATCGTGGGGGGAAGGAGGTTGAGGTGGAGGAGCCAGAGGAGTGCTCCCTTGGGTAACGTGGGTCGACTGCGTGGAAGACTGACTGGTGGACAAATTACTTGAAGCATTGTCCGCAATCCACGACATCAGCTGTTCGCACTGTTGTGGTTTCATCAGTCCTCTACCACGTGTCCCTGTAAGTTGAGACATGAAGCTAGGGAGTGTAGCTCTGTGGCGTTCCCCTGCTCCCTCATCAGCAGGTGCTGTCTCACCCTGCCCAGGACCACGGCCTCTGCCCCCTGCAGTAATTGAATGCCCACACCCACGTCCTTGTCCTCGACCCTTAGCCCTGGGGTTCAACATTTTCTGTATATTATATAAAAAAAATAAAATAAATGGGCCTGCTGTACTGAAACCCACAAACTTGTTCAGTCTGAACAGGTGAATATATAGGTGGATAAGTTAGATCAAAATTACGTATGTTATTACGTACCGTGCAGTATGGAGCAATTACACGGAAACTATTAGATTAGGCAGACTTGGCCTGCTTAGTTGCAACCCAGACAAATGTCGCACAGAGATTTTTGTGATCTAGCTGTATGAGTGAGAGCAAAAGCCTGGTTTAATTAAGTGACGTACAGGAAGTGTCACCTGGACAGAAAATACGGATTGTAGTGAGTGGACAGCTGAACTGTGACACACAGAATGGTTCCACACTGCTGTATGAAATGGATTTGTATCACTGAGATAGAACAATAAAAAAAAAAAAAAGGATTATATATGGCGATAGCTGCACTACTAGTGCCAGCCAGCCAGCCAAGCCAGGAGACAAAAAAAAAATTTCTTGTAGCCCTTAGAAGGGCTGTTGGGTTCTTGTGAGATCACTCCTGCCTAACAGAGAACTAAATCCAGGCCCTAACACTGTCCCTGAAACGCAGCAGCTCTATCCCTAACGACATCCAGACAGCATCTGAGCCGAGCACCGCGGCCAGTCACTTGTATATTCCAGGGTCACCTGATCAGGCCAGCCAACCCCTGCTATCGACATCTAAGGGCCCCACGTGATGCTGGGTGTACCGCAGAGTCTCCTGGCTTGTGATTGGCTGTGTTTATAGGCGCCAAAAATGCACAATGCGGAAGTTGCCATTTCCTCGAGCATGGCGAGATACTCGTCCGAGCAGCGAGCACTTACGAGTACCGTAATACTCGAACGAGCACCAAGCTCGGACGAGTATGCTCGCTCATCTCTAATCCTGAACTGTGATAGGGAGGTAGATAGAACAGAAAGGACACCTTCCCCCCTGAGCTGTGATAGGGAGAGAGCGGCAGCTGGAATGCCATGCACCCTGAGCTGTGGTAGGGAGAGAGCTGCAGCAGAAAAGACATACCCTCTAAGTTGTGATAAGGAGATAGCTGAAGCAGAAATAACATGCCTCCTTAGCTGTGACAGAGAGAGAGCTGCAACAGAAGGGGCACACCCCCTGAGCTGTGATAGGGAAAGAGCTGCAGCAGGAATGACATGCCTCCTAATCTGTTATAGGGAGGGAGCTTCAGAAGAAATGACATACCTCCTGATCTATTATAGGAAGAGAGCTGCAGCAGAAAGGACATACCCCCAAGCTGTCATAAGGAGACATCTGCAGCAGAAAGGACATGTCACCTGAGAAATGACACACCGCCTGAGTAACCATCTTGAAGAAAATCTAGCAGATCTTTTGGAGCAGTGAATGGGGAGATTCTGGACTCATGTGAGGTACAGGGCTGGTTCTAGTTTTGTTAGAAAGAGACATGTACTAGATTATGTATGATATTTCATTGTTTACATTAATCAAGGCATATCCCCTTTAAGTGATAATTATGAAAAAAATGTTTTGTCTATTTTACTAAGATCTGTTTGCTCGTACCCAGCCTGTTATATTTCATATGACATTTATTCCTTCTTAGCAGTTACTAAAAAGGCTTCTCCGGGACTTTGGTACTGATGGCTGATGCACCGCCGATCATCTGACTGAAGCCTCGTGTCCCCGTTGTTGTTTACCATGGCTGCAACATGGGAACTCACCCTACTATAGAAAGGGTGGAATTTATTATTGTCTTTGCTTCAGAAAACTGCTCAATCAAAAGGTCGCACATTTTTACGTAAAATCTGCTTGTGGAATTTTTTAGCAGGAGAGACAAGGCCTTCCATGGCCCAATGGATTTACTGTAATATTATACTGTAAATCCACACAAGCTCTTAGCTGGTATAGATTTTATTTTCTAACAGCCAGAAGACGCACCAAATTTATTGAGGCCTGTGCTTCTTAATAAATCAGGTTCACCTTACCCCAGTGCACTTTGAACCGGTTTAGGAAAATCTTAATAAATTCTAACTCTGTGTTTCAAAGTGTCTTTTCTTTTTTCTTAGAGTGAAAATCTCATTTTTTTTAATATCATGAATGCTTCGTCATACTAAAAGTAGTAATAGTTACTGTACCGATCCACTCCAAATCCCTTTCTGGCGCTTTTGGGGTCCCCTGCTGATCTCTGCATTTCTTGCTCCGTTTGACGGACATGTGGTGGCTGCATCCAAGCACTGCCTGTAGCAGTGGTCTTCCGGTCACAGAGAGGAGACATTGTTGGAATTTTAAAGGTAAGTAAATAGCTAAACATTAGGTTTTAACCACTCCACTACCCTAGACCACCAGGAAAGTCAGAATATTAACCCCTCCATTACACTAGACCACCAGGGATGAGGGCACATTAACCTCTCCACTACTCTAGACAACCAGAAAAGTGGGAACATGAACTCCTCTACTACTCTATTTGACCTGGAAAGCTGGCATAGATCCCTTCACTGCCCTAGACCACTAGTAAAGTTCACCACTTTAATACTCTAGACCACCAAGGAATCTACCATTAATATTTTCACAATCCTAAACAACCATGGAAGCTTGTATTAGCCTTTGTATTAATGGTACCTTGGGCCAACAGGAAAGTTCATGTAATGGTGGTGGCCCATGCCTGCCACCATCCCACTTCTCTGGACAGGGACAGCTGCACTTGTGTGGCCAAGAGGTCCGGTCCCCCTCTTACCTCCAACAGTGGGCCTGGCCCCTGGAGTTACAGGTGTCTCTCTTTGCCTGCTGTTGCAGAATGGTCTGCACTTTGCTGCTATGTCCTTTCAGCCTGCCCATAGGGCATCCACACGCCACCTCCCATAGGGCATGCATGCGCACCCTAATCTTCACTAGCCTATGGCTGGCTATCCTGGAGTGCTTAAGGCACCTTTCTATGTGGCAAGGTGCATGAGCAATAGGTTAATTAAGCATTTTGATTCCTGCGAAAGTGTGCTATTCTGTTTGTCTGCCTGTGTACAAATCTCTCTTTTCTGACTCTGAGCCCCCGCTGCTTGACCCAGCCTTTGCCTGATTATTGTATTGACCCTTATCTGCCTGGCCTGACCTCAGACCTGTTTGATTGATTCTCATGTACTCTGCCTTCCCTGACCTCAGCCTTTCCCTGACTACAGTTCTACTTGATCCCATGGTGCTCCACACTGGTGTCTCTGACCCTCCTGGATCGGCTGGGACTAAATAGGGACTACTCCAGAAAGTAACAGACTAGTAGTTCCCTTACAGTGAAGCCCAGATGCCTATACAAGGGTTAAAGTGTGAACACCAGGGAACTGCCAAGATAATGCTCTTAGGATTTGCCAAAGTCAAACCTGTTGGTTGACGCAGTGGATCCACACCAAGTGCTCATAACAGATTGCTCAGGTCATGGAACCTACTGGCCCACTCTGGATGGGTCTGCCTGAATCACCAGCATGGTCACCAGGAGCAACTGTCTTACATGTATAATATTTCGGCTCACCTGGATTCATTGACCACCGCCGCTGCAACACCGCAACCTCCAGTCACAGCATCTGTACCTACACCTCCACCAGTCGCAGCCTCTGGCGTCTCCAGGTTACGTCTGCCACTTCCTCCTCGCTATGAAGGAGACCTAAAGTTATTCAGTGGTTTCATCAACCAGTATACAATACCCTTTGAGCTGTAAACACACCAGTTTCTTACTGACCAGGACAAAGTAGCCTTCCTGGTCTCTCTCCTGAAGGGTGAGACTCTTGTCTGGGCTATCCACTCTGAGTGACCCTCTGACCAACAACCTGAAGGAATTCCTTACCGCCTTCCACACAGTCTTTGAGGAACCATGCCAAAATGCATCTGCCATTTCTTCCTATCTGCGGTAGGGCAACCTCACAGTTGGGCAGTATGCCATACAGTTCAACTGGCCATACGGTTCAACTGGCCTGGAAAAATGAGGCCCTGGCGGCAGCTTTCTGGAAGGGTCTGTCAGGTTGTATTAAAGATTAACTGGTGAGTCGTGATGCACCATCCACTTTGGAGGACCTGATTTCCCCTGCCACCCACAGAGAACATGCCAAGGAGGTAGCATGTGAAAGGAGATCTCCCAGATTGGCACCATCCTTTCAGACACCCCTAACTCCTCCTCATTCAGTTTAGGAAACCATGCAGGTGGACAGAAGAGGAACATCTGCACAGATGAAGTAATGACCTGTGCTGGTACTGTGGATCCAAGAAACACTATGTTCCGGGGGGGGGGGGGAGGTAACAAGTAACCATGGGGCCCAATTCCGGCCCAATTCATAGCTTATGATTGGTTTCTCTAATGCATGGTGTTATAGTACAGAGATAATGCACATAGTGATGTCACGGTGCAAGGGCAATGTGCATGGTGATGTAATAAAAGTGGATTTATGTGCTCAGTGAAGTCACAATGTTGGCATAATGCACCGTGATGTCACAGTACAGGGGTAATCTACTCAGTGATATTACAACAATAAAATTATGCAAACAGTGAAGTCACTTGCAACTTTAATGTCCACATGATGTCACAGTACCAGAATAATGTGGTGATTTCACAGCCCAAAAAAAGTGCAAAAAGTAATAGGGTGAAGGGAAAATGCAAACAAAGTAACAATGAGGCTCCAGTGCAAAATTTAAAATGGGGTTGTACCCATGGCACCTTATGTATATTTACCACTAGCAGCACCTTATGTCTAAGTGGATATGAGCCCCCTTAGTTGTTGGCCAGCTGCCTGCTACCCTGGTAGTTAAGCCAGTGCTATATTCGTGTCTGTCCTCTCAAGGCAGGAAACTCCAGAGCGTTGGGTCTAGGAGAGACAACCCAGGTTAAAGATAAGTTCTCTCCAAAGTTAAATCTACCCATATTGCTGTCTTTCTGTGGGACTCGGTTTATTGTACAGGCTGTCCTAGACTCAGGCTCGGTGGGAAACCTCTTCATCAGGCCTTGGTGAACCAATACCACATCCCTACTCTGCACTTAGAAAAGTCTTTGGTGGTGACATCTGTCAATGGGATGGAGCATCCTGTACCCATCCAGTACATCACTGTGCCCATGGAACTTCAAGTGGGTGCAAGTTATACGGAGCAGATTACATTTTATGTTATGCCTGTGTCTACCAGTCCCCTTCTACTGGGACTTTCTGGCTTCATCTACACTGCCCTGTCCTGGACTGGAACTCAAGGCACATTCTACATTAGGGATCTGCCTGCCACAAGTGCCACTTGTACAGCCTGTCCAAGCCCCACCTGATTACCGTCTGCTTATGCCAGTTATGCTGACACCTTCAACAAGAAGGAGGTGGAGACCCTGCGGCCTCATCCTCCTTACAATTTCCCGATTGACCTGATTCCTGGGACTACTCCTACTCAGGGCCACTGTCAATGCCTGAGACTAAAGCCATGTCAGAATATATTGACAAAAACCTGAAGAGGGTTTTTGGAAATCCTCTTTGCTGGGCTGAATAAGAGCCCTGTAAAAAACAAGGATCCTCTGCCATTAATGCCTGAGCTCTTTCACAGACTCCGTGGAGACAGAATCTTTTCCAGGCTGGACCTTGGAGGAGTTTACAATCTGATCCGGATAATAGGTCAACGAGTGGAAAACCGTGTTTAATACTCGTGTTGGTCACTATGAATACTGTGATGCCCTATGGTCTAAGTAATTCTCCTGCAGTTTTTCAGGAATTTGTAAATTATGCCTCCCCTGATCTTGTGTTGTGGTCTACTTGGACGACATCTTAGTCTTCTCGGCTGATTTGATCTCACACCTGAGAAATGGTTGCACCATACTTCAGAGAGAATGGACTCTACACCAAATTCGAGAAATGCATCTTTGAAAAAACGTCACTTTGTGCCCCTGACTGGTCTTCAGCCAATCAACTGGCTAAATTGTTTGTGGAACATATCTTTCACCTCCATGGTGGGCCCTCACATATTGTGTGTGACCAGAGGTTGCAGTTCACCTCAAGTGGAGTGCCATTTGTAAACTTCTGGAAATTTTGTTAGATTTTTCCTCTGCCTAACACCCACAGACCAATGGATAGGTGGAGCGTATCAGACAGTTCTTGGTCAACTACCTGTGACATTTCAAGTTAACACATCGTGATAATTGGGCCACCTTGCTTCCCTGGGAAAAGTCTTGTATAATAATCACGTCAATGAATCCTCTGGTAAGACTGCGTTCTCCATTTTCTATGGCCGTCAATTAAGAATCTCTCCCTTCTGGAGTTCTGGCAGCCAACTGTACTGTCAAGAATTTTTTTTTCAGATATCGGCAAGAAACAAAGACTTCCCTGTAACAGGCCTCTGCTTGGATGAAGAGAGTTGCAGATCATAAGTGTATAGATCCTCCTCAATTTTCTCCTGGGGATAAGGTCTGGCACTCCTCAGACAACATTTAGGCTTAAAGGGAACCTGTCATCTCCGAAACACCCCCTGAACTAGAGTAAGCGTTGTATAGTGTAAGTGATGCTGAATCCGAATGTAAGTTTTATCTTCATACTCACTTCCATTCTGACGCTGTGCTCCCACAAACTTGCAGTAAAATGCACTCACTGGACTCTTCTTTGAGTCCTCTCCATGTGAGTGAGCACTGGAGTCCAGTGATTGCATTTTACTGCAGGTTTGTAGGAGCACAGCGTCAGAATGGAAGTGAGTATGAAGATAAAACTTACATATTCGGATTCAGCATCACTTACACTATACAACGCTTACTCTAGTTCAGGGGGTGTTTCGGAGATGACAGGTTCCCTTTAAGGTGCCCCCATACAAGGTGGCACCTCATTTTATTTGGCCTTTAAAGGTGTTGAAGCAGTTGAACCCCGTTTGTTACAGACTAGGCCTTCCTGCCTCATAACGTGGTTAAGCCTGTTTTGTTAAATCTGTATTCTATCAGACCATTTCCCGGGAATGCTGCAGCTTCAGTGGGGTTCTAGACCCATTGTTCGGAACCGGCTGACTCTTTTCCAAAAGGATCATGCTATCTTAGAAGACATATGTAAATTTTTTCTGCGAGCTCAATAATTGTCTGGGATGCTTTTAAGGATTTATAAGAGGTAATCTTTCCCAGGCCATTAACATGATAAAGAAAAACACTCCTAGGGAGCTGTTGCAGCTCGAGACAGAAGTTCTAGCAGCGGAACGATTGTATACGGCAAATCCTACTCCGTCTTGGCGCACAGAGTGGTTACAAAAGCAGGCCGCAGTACAGAGAGCACAAACCGAAAAGTGTTTTTTTGGAAGCAGTCTGTTTTTGAGCATGGGGATCGTAGTGGGAAACTCCTGGCATTTGGGTCTGTCCAGGGAACATGCTACCCTGCCGGTAATTACTGAATTATATTCGGTAGATTGTGTGAAGCTGCGATCTTCTGCTGACATTCTAGCTACATTTCAACAATATTTTTCCTGTTTATATACTGTAATGTGGTGTGTACTTTTGTGGCCACTGTCCGTTACATAAGCTTACTACTGACCAGCGAGCATATCTTGATGCTCCCATTACAGACTTAGATATTATGGAAGCAGGGGCATAACTACCATAGCGGCAGACCATGCGACTGCTATGGGGCCAGGGCAAGAGGGGGCCCAGTCTTGGTCAGGACTCTACCCTCTAAAGGAACAATTTTTAGCAAATGAGGCAGTGGAAAAATGGCCCAAGGTGGGGGCCTGGTTTGATCCTTGCTATGGGGCCATTACTTCTCTATGTACGCCACTGTATGGAAGCCACTGCTTCTTTGAAGAATTGTAAAACACCGGGCCCACATGGCCTTCCAGAAGAATTCTACAAAAAATGTGTGGTTTCCCTCATCCCACAACTGCCAAGTGCCATGTTTACCCAAGAAGTAGGTAGTCTCCCTCCTTATATGAAGCCAAAATTTTTGTACTACCTAAGCCGGGTTAACATCCTCTTAAATGTGATTCTTACCGATCAAACTGACATTAAAATTCTAGTGAAGGTTTTGGCGGGTAGGCTCAATAAAGTTGTTTTATGACTGATTACGGTAACCATGACCAAATAGGCTTCATGCCTGATGAAACTACTTTTTTCAGTATCCGGCATCTTTATTCTAACATTCAGGCATGTCATGCCCACACTGACTCTAGAGTAGTAGTGTCCCTTGATGCGGCAAAAGCTTCCGTTTTGGCCCTGTTTATATTTCATAAGTACATATTCTATATCATGCTCCTGTCTCTCGTGTCTGTATCAGTGGTTGGTTTTTGGATTCCTTCCCTCTAGGGCATTGTGCACTAGACAAGGTTGCCTCCTATCTCCCTCATTATATGCTATATCTGTAGAACCCCTTGCTGAATGGTTGCGTATGGATCCTGTTCTTCTCAGTCTGAAGAATAATGGACTGGAGAAACGGGTAGGACTTTACAGTGACGATATGATACTATATCTCACAGACCTGGGTCCCTCATTGCAGCGGGCATTGGCCATAGTCGAGCACTTTGGTCTTGATTCAGGTCTCAAAATTAACTGGGACTCATTATGCCTTTAGATTCCTTTTCTAAGACCACAATGCAGGCTGCCCTTACCCTACAATGGTGTAGTTCATTAACATATTTAGGAGTCCTGGGTTAGTAAATGAATACTGGACTTTCTATCCCCTAATGTCTTGCCACTTCTGGACTACATTTGCGCCAAGATGAGAATATGGTCACGACTGCCCTTGTCAGTGGCAGGCTGTGTCAATTTAGTTAAAGGGGTTCATCTCTGAACCCTGACAAACCCAGTATTTCACCCAGGCAGCCTGCCTGACAAGAGCATTGGAGCATGTCATGCTCCGATGCACTCCCTTGCCCTGCGCGATCCAGGGCTCTTTTATTTACAAACACACACTGCCGGGCAGAGACTTCCACCCAGCAGTGTGTTCGGTGACATCACCGGCTCTGATGGGCCGGTTTTAGCGCTGCCCTAGCCATTTTACTGGCTAGGGCAGCGCCAAAACCCGTCCATTAGTGCTGGTGATGTCACCGGGCTCACTGCTGGGTGGAAGCCTCCGCCTGGCAGAGCCCGGTTCGTCACCAGAACGTGCAAAATGCCTTTGCCCTGAAATGCTCCGATGCTCTTGTCAGGCAGGCTGCCTGGGTGAAATTCTGGGTATGTCCGGCTTCAGCTCTGAACCCAGACAACCCCTTTAAAATGATTATTGTACCAAAAATATTGTATATTACTCTACAAGCCCCTATATATATTGTTCATTCATTTTTCAAAAAGTGAACACTCTTCTTATTCCCCTTGTGTGACGTAAAGGAAGGCCTAAGCTAGCATGGCATATTATGCAAAATCACTGGGATTGTGGGGGAATGGCGGTCCTTGATACTCAACTCTACTATTTTCTGCTCAACTCTCTGAACTTTTTAAATGGGGTAATTTGGAGTGTCAAAGAACTCGAGTCCTAGTAATAGATGACTTACCCAAGCCCATTACAGACCCCAGGTATGCTGTCTTTATTAAGCAGAGAATATCCTCTCTCCTTATTTCACTGAATTTCCTACCACAACAGGTCAAACAAATCTGGACTTGAATCCTATTCCACTATGGGAATGCCCAATACCATGCCTATACTCCTCTCTGGTTTAACAGTACACTCCCAGAATTACTCTCCATTCCAGAACCGGACTTGTGGCTCGAATCCAGTCTACTGTATGTTGGCAAATGGTTGCTAATGGAGCCATTAAACTGTTTCAAACCCTAAAAGAGGAATTCAGTTTCTCTAATCACATGTTGTTTCGATACCTTCAGTTGCGACACGCTTACTCTCTGCAGTTTGGGACTCTGACATAGTTCTTTTTGAATTCCTTATAACGCCACTTATACTAAAAGCTATTATTTCTATGCTTTATAAGTGCTTTCCAACCCACTGTCACGCTAAAATCAATGCATCTAGTAAATCCAAGTTGGAAATGGTAGTAGGTGATATTTGGTTCCCGAGAAACCTTCCCCTAAGTACTCAAAATAGTCTCCCAGTTATATATTATCCATCAGACCTACTTAAATATGGCTAGAGTGGCTAAATATTGTCAAGGCAGACCAGAAATACCATATTTTTTGGACCATAAGCCACACTTTTTTCCCCAAAAGTGAAGGAAAAGTAGCAGTGCGTCTTATAGTCCAAATGCTAATAGAAGCGTTCATCAGCGTGCAGGAGGCGCAGGGAGCGGTGAAGGAAGTGCTGCGCTGGCTCCGCTCACCCTCCCTGGTCTTTTTCCGGGCCCCGCTATTAAGTGTGTCCTGAAACATACAGGCACATCAGTAGGCGCACACTATGACCTGATGCTGTGCGACATCAAGTCACAGTGCAGCACAGGCCAGAAGAAGACCAGGGAGCGGTGAGTGTCAGTGCCGTCCGGAGCAAGCGAGAGAAGTTTTTTGTTTTTTTTCGAATGATTTGGAGCTGATGGGGTCTGTTTTGAGGCTGATGGGGTCTTATCTGAGGCTGATGGGGGTCCGAACTGAGTCTGATGGGGGCCTGATCTGAGTCCGATGGGGGGTCTCATCCGAGGCTGATGGAGGGCTGATCTATGTGTTAAAGGGTGAATGTCAGGGGACTGCCAGGATAACACCATTAGGATTAGCCCTAAGTCAAACCTGTTGGTTGACACAGTAGTTCCACACTCACTGATTGTAACAGTTTAGAATTCATCTGAAATCCTTTTTCCTCATAATTTATCTTTACTCTATATACTTTGGAGGCATATACTAAGGAGGGGTACACATGGCAATACTGGGATTGCCTGTGGCTGAACTTTTGACATTAGTCAAGGTTTCTGCCCAGTGATTGTATAGTTATTTTTAGCCAGGGGTTTTGGAGCGTAAATTTTCCCGCCTTTGGTTAGGATCAAACTTCTGCCCAGTGATGGCCTTTTAATTGGTCAATTTAGGGGACCTACTGTGTGCCGGGGTTCCGGGAAGGTTACCTGGACCCCCGGTAACAATGGTCTAATTGGTGGAGGGGCTGGGAGAGTGGGCTATAATTGTTCAAGCTCCGCTGGCCGATTTGCATTCTGCCTTCACCTGCCCGTGGACCCGGACATTGCGTCGCCCCCCCCCCCCACTTATGTATTTGTTATGGCCATGATTTTGTTAAGGGTTTTTTTAAGGATAGTCATCTCGTGATGGGATGTACTCTGATGTATGGTTATGGTTTAACTGAGTCTGCGTTTATGACTAGGCTCATATTTTGTACGTTTTTGGTTGAAGTTTAATAAACAGGCCATGGCCTATTTTACCTCCACTCACTAGTTTGTGTATTTATTTCTTTGTTATAGATGTTGGAATTTATGTACATGTTTGGGGCATATATGTCATGTATTGCCATGGTGTGTCCTATAGCCCAGTAATTTATAGGGTCTTCCCAGATACAAGGGCAGATTAAGAAATATGCAGAAAGGCTAAAATGTTATATATATGGGGGTGCAAGGTGCAAAATACTGATGAGCAGTCACTCACACTTTTATCACTCATGAGGGGTGTTTGCTTAGTATCATATTTGCACCTAGATATGGCTTCTATAGAGTGCCAGTGATATGGTTAGGTGTAGTGGACCACATTGGCTAACAGCATATTGGTCACACCCATACTATTAAATCAGACAGACTGTGCGGCATATCATAAGTGGATGAAAGTACTGACACCCCATTTTCCTCCAACATCACAGGTAGTTGATATTTTAATCAATGTGTACCCAAGCTAGCACCCCGCACCAAGGGTCCTCATTGTCTAGTAAGTCCCTACACTGAGGGTGCTTGCCTGGTGTTTTTTTTTTTTTCTTCTTCAAAATTTGGCTTGGCTGTTACTGATTGTGTTCAGTCAGAAATCACATAAGAAATACTTGTACTCAAAACAAACAAGACGGAAGTGATTTTCTATGTGAACTTTATCTGCATCATTTCACACACCTTGCACTGTCTGTCTCTTTAAGAACGAGCTTTCTGATTCTAGCTTCCTGCAGCCACCACTAGGGGGAGCCAACAGCAAATCTATTTAAACATTCATTATTGAATTCAATGGCAACTGTGATACTATGTATGCAAAGAGCTCCCCTAGGGTTGGCTGCAGAAAAAGTAAAAATTCATTTTTTTTCTTTACTGTTTGGAATCTGGATGTCTTTAGGCTCCACCCCCCTGTGAGACATGTAACCACAGTCATCTGAGCTCCCATAAGGCACTGAGGCAGGGAGGATACCAGCAGAAATCTGAATGTAGATTTTATTCTAAATGGAAAAAGTAAAGCAAAGTATTTGCAAAGATAGTCAATATTACATTAGGTTCAAACCATGCAGTATTGCAAAAAAAAGTTCTGCAAAAGTAGAGTTCTCCTTTAAGATTCTTTTTTTTTTTTTTTGGGTGGGGTGCTCTTTTCTATTTTCGGTGATTGCTATGGGAGACATAATGAGAGAAGTAGAGGTCTGCATTGCAGCAGGGAAGCACACTGTCGTGTTATGTGCAGCCTCCTCCAGCCAGTGATGGGGAACAAACAGCCTGAGCTGGAAATGGCTCTGATCTAAGCAGACTTGATGCAGCCGCCTTGTGGAGATTACGTCTCAGTATTACCAGCTAGAAATCATACTTAATGCTCCTGCAGCCTCACACACCGGTACCCAAGAAATGATCTGCTCGCCTGACAACATGGGCGATCGTAGCTAAAAATAGAATGAAGCGAGACGAATCCGAGCCCAATTATCTCCCTGCTGTAATTACAGGAGGCTGAGGTCTTATTTCTTGCTTCTGGTGATAAAATGATAGACAGACAAGGTCTCTAATTGTACAGTTCCTTCATTTTTATATCATAAAGCACAGGATCCTGGATCCATCTGGTTAAGTACTTGCAGTGTAAAGACATGAATCTGTCCGAAGCTCTGGGACAGATTCAAATAGAAAACATGTAAAATAACAGGATACCCCCGGAATGACTCTAGGATGGCTGTATTTAGGGAGAGCATTAGGTTGGTATGTCTTGCTACTGATGTCTACTTCTGTTGTGCCATATAATGCTCAAATATTACGGTCATACAGTGCACAGTACAGAGTGCTACCTGCATAGCACTGCGCAGTCACAGAAATGTAGCTGCATTCTGCAACCTCCACCATCGGAGCCAGTGGTTCCCCCTTCTGTACCTAGATAGCTCAATGTGCCATCACGTTAAGATCTACTTCAGAGCTACCTCCACTTCATTCCCAGGATCATGATGAGGGTCTCAGGGGTCGGAAACCCCTATCATAAAATGAAGACATGTACTAGCAATATACCATCTCTTAATGAGAACACGAATCCCTGTAATTTTTCATTAATTCGACATCCAGTAATGCAGAAAATCTGATAATCGGGCACTTGTTTCCAGTTTGTGGAATATGGAGCAGATAGGACCAATGAAGAACATGTTATGATTAAAGAACTATATTAGACATCATGCAGCAGTGTTACACCACAGAGGCAGTGCGCACTCTTCCAAATTCTTCCCCAGCCATTGGCTAGGGGTGCCTGCAGGAGCGTTGCTAGGGTCTCAAAGGATCAAGAGCCCAAGACCCCAAAGCATATGGCCCAATTCTCTAAGTTGACCACCCGCACCCCCCTTCCGCAGCAACACCTACTTTTCACATCCAGGGCCTCCAGGTGACGTCTCCTCTGATATAGATCTTCTCTGTCAGCATCTTCTCCATTTCGGTCCCGACACCTTCTTTCAGCCTCGTCTCTGCAGAGTGTGACACACAGACATCTTACATTCCTCACTTTTGTATCCTCATCCCCCCTCCCTTCAGCACCTTCAGTATACAGTCACATGTAAATAACATCACTCCCTCCCACAGCCCCCTCCAACACACAGTCCCATGTAAACAGCATCACCCCCTGAACATTCAGTTCCATGTAAATAACATCCCTCTCTTCAGCCCTAACATACAGTCCCAGTTAAATTACTACAACTCCCAGCATTACTCTGCCTCTCACACTGAGTAGTCCACCCCTTCACTTACCTCTCCTCATAGCAGACCTCAGCAGAGCTTCTTCCCCTAGAATTCATTTCACTGCCATCCTATCCTGCACTAGTCACATGATGGTGACATCATCGCAGGTCCTTCTCCGTTTACAAAGTGCGCCAGTAGAAAAAAAATTCCCCCTTGTGTGTGCCAGTGCAGAAAATACCCACTCTTAGTGTCTCCAGTATAGTTAGTGACCCCATTGTGCCCCCCCATAATGTGTGCCAGTACAAAAAAATGCTCCTGGTTGGTGCCCCAGTAGAAACAATGCCCCCATAGTGCTCCCCCCCAGTTATAATAATGTCTAACAGCATGGTGGAAATAAAAATAATAAAGACAAATACTTACCTCCATGCAGCTGTCGGGATGCAGGGCAGGCTTCTTCTGGCCTGTGTCCGAGCGGTATGCTGCCTGGCTCAGATAGTGTGATGATGATGTAATTGCACTAGGCCTGAAGCCTATCGGAATGGTGGGGCAGGAAGACATGACTCCCGTGCCCCACCACAGCACCCCACCCGTACCACCTGCAGCTCCCTTAAAATAACCGGAGCAGCAGGTCGCACATGTGTGTGGCCACTCCATTCATTTCTATGGGTGTTCCGGAGATAGCTGAGAGCTGTAACTTTAACCAACCGGAATACCCCTTTAATAAAGCAGTGATGCACTGATTTCTTCTGATGGTACAACGCTGTGTTATAATGAATACAGATATATATTGCATTATTATATACACTGGCAAGTTGCGCCTAGGGCATATCATTTGAGTTTGTGCACAGTTTATTGATATGCCATTTTCATCTGTGTTCTATTATTTGCACTGTGTGATATATGCAATGTTTGTGTTTTATGCCTCTGTACCTATTAATATGGATGATGATGACTGTATTAACCTCATAAGGACGCAGCGATTTTCAGTTTTATTCCTTTTTCATTCCCTGCCTTCTCATAGCCATAACTTTTTACTGTTCCATTCACATGGTTGTATGAGGGTTTGTTTTTCGTGAGACCTCGTCTGTCCATCATTTTATTCCAGATTTTGTGAGCCACAAATTCCGGATGGGGTAGCATTGGGAAAAAAAAAATGCAATTCCACCACAGTTTTATGGGTTTCGTTTTTACTGCGTTCCCTATGTGGTAAGACTGACCAGTGCTTTTCATTCTCTGGGTCCCATGAAAAATTATAACAATTCAAAATTGATATAGTTTTCTTGTGTTTTACCACCATCATATTCTGACCCTCATAAGTTTTTTATGTTTAGGTGTAGGGAGCTATGTGAGGGTTCTTTTTTTGCGGTGTGCTCCGTTAATACCATTTTGTAGTGTGCATGACTTCACTTTGACAATTTGAGCAAAGATCTTTTTTTAATGTTTATTTTTAGTAAAGGGAAAGGGGATTATTATAATTTTTATATATTTAAATTTTTTTATAGTTTTTTTATAGCTTTATATTTTTTACACTCCCTTAGGGGACTTAAACATGCAATCATCTGATCGCTTCTCCCATAGACTGCAATAATTTTACATTGCAGCCTAAGGGGCATTCTCTATGTTCCTATTAAGGCTACTTTCACACTAGCGTTTTAAAATTCCGGTATTGAGTTCCGTCATAGGGGCTCAATACCGGAATAAAAAGCTTCAGTTTTGTCCCCATTCATTGTCAATGGGGACAAAACTGAACTGAAGACAACGGAGGCTCCTGAAAGCATTCCGTTCCGTCTTCAGACCGGAGAACAAACCGCAGCATGCTGCTCTCCGGTCCAGGCATCCGCACCAAGACGGATCCGGAATGACCCCCAATGCAAGTCAATGGGGGTGGATCCGTCTGGTGTGACCACAATGGTAACCAGATCCGCCCTCCATTGACTTTCAATGGAGTTCATGACAGATCCGGCTACACATACACACATACAGACATAGACATACACATAAACAGACATATACACATACAAATACACATACATACTTACATGCTCCCTGCAGGTCTTCAGAGCGTCGGAGGGACAGGATGGCGCGCACAGGTGACGATTCCACCAGGCGCCCAGCAGAGAGCGCTGTGGGGAATCGTCACCTGTGCGAGCCGTCCTGTCCCTCCGACGCTCTGAAGACCTGCCGGGAGCATGTAAGTATGTATGTGTATTTGTCTGTGTATATGTGTGTGTATGTTTATGTTTATGTGTATGTATGTACTGTGTGACATGTGTGGGGCCGGAGCGCAGTTCTGGCTCCACACATGTCACTGCGGCAGGCCTGATCCGGCAGCACCCTTCACCTGCCGGATCAGGCCTGCCGCTAGTGTGAAAGTAGCCTAAGCCCTACCACAAGCAGGGCTTCATAGGAACTTGGCTGTGGCAGGACTTGGAGAATTCAAAAGACCCAAGGCTGTCATCACAACCGATCAGCTCACTCAATCACAAATGGCTCCCTTCATCACAATTAACCACAGCATCTGAGGGGTTAAATGTCCATGATTGGCATTATCGCTGACCATAGACAATGCCAATTGCTAATTGCTATGTAAAATAGCAGGCACTTGGCAGCTATAGTGCCTGCTTAGCTTGTAGTGAGTGATTTCCTTAGGGCTCATTCAGACGGCCGTATGCTGTCCTCAAAAATACGGATCCGTTTTTTTGCGGACAGTTCAGCATGTCCGCAAAAAAACGGATTGCTTTCCGTATTTTTGCGGACCCATAGACTTCAATGGGGCCACGTACTGATTTTCACTGACAAGTATAGGACATGTTTCAGTGTTTTTGCGGAGCTGTGGAAGGGAAAAAAGGGTTCCATAGAAGTGAATGGGGCAGCATCTAATCCGCAAAAAAAGGGATCCGTATTTTTGCGGATAGCATACGGCCGTCTGAATGAGCCCTTAAAGTGTGGACATTTGCCATACATGTATGGCTGATGTCTTTAAGGGGTTAATATGTTGCTGTGATCCATGTATACCAATTTAAACTGTAATATTTGTTATTGCCACTAGATTTTGTGCAGACAACAGAGAAAGGATATATACGGTGCTGGTAGCAGGGAGTAGGAGTAGTGTGTAGCTGAAGCCATATGGTGTGCTCCAGGAGGAGAGCTGTTTGGTGCAGTAGAATAGTTGGAGGTGTATATTACTGAGATACTGAGCTGCTGGGTGCAGAGAATGAGAGTCGTTGAAAGAGTGGGAGCCTTGATGGCAGATACATGTAAGAGAGTTTGAAGGACATCTAGAGTGGTGCTTGAAAGTGTGTGAACCCTTCTGAATTTTATATAGTTGTACATTAATTTGAACTAAAACAAGATCCGATTTTTACACAAGTCCTAAAAATAGATAAAGATAACCAAATCAAACATTACATTTTTTTTTACTAAGGAAAAGGATTCAATATCAATTTCAATAAGTCTGTGAACCCTTGCTTTCAGTGTCTGGTATGACCTCCTTGTGTAGCAAAAACTGCAACTAAACGTTTCCGGTAATTGTTGATTAGTTCTGCACATCGGCTTGGAGGAATTTTTGCCCATTCTTCCATAGAAAAACAACTTCAACTCCATTATGTTGGTGGGTTTCCTTTCATGAACTTCTTGGTTCAGGTCCTTACACTACATTTCTAATTGGTTAAGGTCAGGACTTTGAACTGGCCATTCCAAAACTTTAACTTTATTCGCCTTTAAAGGGCATCTGTCAGCAGATTTGTACCTATGACACTGGCTGACCTGTTGCATGTGCATTTGGCAGCTGAAGGCATCTGTGTTGGTCCCATGTTGTCCACATTGTTGAGAAAAGTGAAGTTTTAATAAATTTAAATGAGCCTCTAGGAGCAACTGGGGCGTTACCATTACTACTACAGGCTGAGCTCTCTCTGCAACTGCAGCGTCCTCTGCACTTTGATTGACTGGATCAAGCAGGGTAAACGTCATCATGTCAGGCCCTGTCGATCAAAGTGCAGATGGAGCGGCAGTTGCAGAGAGAGCAGAGCCTCTAGGAGTAATGGCAACGCCCCCGTTGCTCCTAGAGGTTCATTTGCATATATTACAACCTCATTTTTCTCAGCAATGCAGGCACATATGAACATGGGACCAACACAGATGTCTTCAGCTGCCAAGTGCACATGTAACAGGTCAGCCAGTGTCATAGGTACAAATCTGCTGACAGACACCCTTTAATTGTTCTTTGGTAGAACGACTTGTGTGCTTTAGGGTCACTGTCTTGCTGCACCCTTGAGATTCAGCTCACTGACACATGTCCTGATATTTTCCTGTAGAATTTGCTGGAATAATTCATAATTCATTGTTCCATCAATGATGGCAAGCCGTCCTGGCCGAGATGCAGCAAAAGAGGCCTAAACCTTGATACCACCACCACCACCTTGTCTCACAGGTCGGATGAGGTGTATGATAAAATACAGTGTTTTCCTTTCTTCAAACATAATGTTTCTCACATCCATGCACAAAACATTATTCATATAGTCTTCTGGCTTGTCCAGGTGATGTTTAGTAAACTGCAGATGGGCAGAATTTTTTTTTTTTTTGGAGAACAGCTGTTTTCTCCTTGTAATCCTGCCATGCAAACGATCGTTGTTTAGTGATCTAATGTGAGAAATGCTTTTAAGCTGTTTAGAGGATACTTTGGGTTCCTTTGTGACTTTGTGGACTATTACACACCCTTCTCTTGGCATGATCTTTGTTGCTCGACCACTCCTCGGGAGGGTAATAATGATCATGAATTTCTTCCATTTGTACACAACCTGACTGTAGATTGGTGGAGTCCAAACTCTTTAGAAATGGCTTTGTAACCTTTTTCAGCTTGATGAGCATCAACAACTCTACTTCTGAGGTCCTCAGAAATCTGCTTTGTTACTGTCATGATACATTTCTACAAACATGTATTGTGAAGATCAGACTTTGATGGATCCCTGTTCTTTAAATGAAACAGGTCAATCACCCCTGATTGTCATCCCATTGATTATAAACTCCTGACTCTAACTTCACTTTTAAATTACCTAATCATAAAGGTTCACATACTTTTACCACTCACAGACATATGATATGGGATCATTCCTCTCAATAAATAAATGACCAAGTCTAATAATTTTTGACTTACTTATTTGTTTGATTTGATTACCTTTATCTACTTTTATGAGGTGTAAATATCTGATGTAGTTTTAGCTTAGATTTATTTTATAGAAAATTCTGAGGGGTTCACAAACTTTCAAGCCCCATTGTACTTGGACTATGGAACACAACAAGAGAAAGACAAGTCTAAGTTAGGCCTTTGTGGATGTAGAGAGGGAAAGCCATGGAAGAGACTGCACTGAGAGGCTGTGGAGGCTGAATCAGAGCCGCTTTAGTTTTAGGGATTTAGTCAGAGGATTGTACAGCCGAGCAGGCCACAAGCTGCTGATGGTTATGCAGGGTGAGAGCTGCCCATCTGAGAAGGGTCTAAGGAATGTCTATGCTATTGGACTACTATTATGAGAACCACTGTGCTTAGAACCTCTTAGTAAGATAAACCACAATGCTTTTATTGCCACCAACTATAACCATTAAGCTTGTATCTCAATTGTAACCATGGACATATTTTCCTCAAGTACCGAGAGGTCCAGTGCCTAGGGTGGCGCTTACTGGGGATGACACACATGCAAATTAAGATTTCTCCATTTTTTTCTGTGCTGCTCCCTGCTGTTCCAGGAAGCACATGCAGCCCACACTCCTCTCTTCTCTCCCACTTCCATTGCGGAAAGAGTGGCTTATTGCATGCACAAAACAGAATCCTCAACCACAAAAGACCTGCTTATGGCTCCTGTGACGTCTGCTGTCACATTTCTGCCTCCCTGCGAGATACTTCTGCCAACTCTGGCCTCATCCTTGTAGACTTAGACTTGTTATGAGTGTTACCTCTTCTCCACTTACCTTACCTTACATTGCGTTTTATGTCCTAAAGAGAAGCCAAATTCTGAGCTGGATCCATCATACCATGGACACCGTTGATGCCTGATAAACCTGTTTGATCCCTTTGTGGTGTACCAGATACAGTTAACCTGCCAGGATACCTGCAAGACAATCCCTTGGATACCTATATTGGGCACTTAGGTTGGCACATGGTGCCCTTAGGAAGCAGTAACTATAGCACAATTTTCTTCAAGAGACAGAATAGATAGAACATTTTGGGGGTACTCTGTGCATAGCACTACTTACTGGGGATTTAGAAGGGGCATTATATGATTCGCTATTGTCTAGTATCTGTATGGTGGTATTATCCTGTCACTGTACAGCGTTATGATTCATTCACTCTATAGTGTTAATATTTGGTCATGGCATGGGGGTGTTATTTGATCATTGCCCAGTGATATTCTTTGGTTACTGTATTATTTTATTAGTGTTTGTGCGGTAAGACTGTATAATTACAGTACATAACCTCCATTGACTTAAAGAACTCCCACAAAAAATGTTATTCTCTGACCTGTTAGAAAGGTGCATGATATAATCTGTAGTGATTGTCATTTTCTTATCAGTGACTGTTTCTGTGAGTAAAAACCTCTCTTCTTATTGTAGCTGGGTCATGTGACCAACTCCCTGACCTCCAACTGACCCAGGACAGAAAGCCAGTAACTGCTCTATTCATTCCTATGGGAGCCTCACTTTCAGTCTCATAGGAATACATAGAGAATTAGACTTCCTGTCCACACATAAGTCTCTGTGTGAGTTGGTGGGTCTAATTGCTGGTCACATGACACAGATAAGAAACTTCAGGATGATATAAGTCAAAAATTCAGCTACTGGTAAGAAAAAGACATTCACTACAGATTATATCATGTACATTTCTAACAGGACATGGAATAAAATTTTTGTCGGGAGTTCTTCTTTAAAGGGGTTGCCAAGTCATACCCCCCGCCTAATATGATATCAGGGTTTGCAAGATTTCACTGTACGCTAAGTGTGACAGATGTCGACTGCCAGAGAGTAGCTTCTTTTTAACAATACAAATCCAAGTATAGTCTTATTCTAATTAATGAGACCCATGCACGATACTTGCTGGACGTATGGCTGCCTCAACAACTGTTGCACTCAGTGTGCAGATGTGTCTCTTCTTGCCTCATGTCAGATAGGACTGGAGAATATCTGGACAACCCCTTTAATAGAGAAATATTCAGCTTCAGTGCCTAGGAAATTGTGAGCTGTAAATACAGCCCTTATTGTAACCTCTAAGTTGGTACTGGACTGTAGCCACCAAACCGTGTACCATTTGTAACCAACAAGTACCTGTGCAGGAACTGGAACTGTGAACCTGTGCTTAATGGTTTAACAGGTTTCTCCCTTCAGGATAGGTTATCAATATCAGGTTTGGTGGAGGTATGACTTCCAGCACCCTTGCTGACCAGCTGGTGGAAGGGGCCACGGCGCTTGCGCAGCAATGTGGCCTTTTCCTTGGCCTGCAATGTCACGTCACATGGCCTTTTTGCAGCTCCTCCCTTTCAAATGAATGCGATTGAGCTGCAGTACCAGGCACAGCCACTAGCAATGTGTAGCGCTGTTCACGGCCTACACTGAAGAGGACCAGCACTTGTTTGAGCGCCGTGATTCCTTCCAACAGCTGACAAACAGTTGTGGAACACCAGTGGTGCGAGAAGTCAGACATCCCAAAATCTGATATTAATGCCCTATCCTGAAGATGGGTAATCAATATTTATATGGGGTATCCAAGTGTAATAACAGATGTCCCAGAGTGGCTGACCTGTGGTGGAGATCATACTTACCTGGTCACCACGGCTGGGTTCAGTGTCTGACACCCTCGGGCTGTCTCTTCCAGGTACAATCGGCTACTTATGGAGGTGTGTCTTACTCTTGGATAACCTCTTTAAGCCCTAGGAAAACCCTTCAAGCTCCTGTTTTTGCCCATGTGTGACCACCAGTGGTATCTGAAATAGGAAAGGCAGTGTGAACATAGCCTTGGTTGTATTGCCAGAACAACCTGTTTCCACATGACCTATTATGTCTTCCATCATAGCGGTCCCAAGTTCTCTTAGACAGAGCAATACTAACATACGGGCTGTTCATGTATTACATGGTAGACCATTCATTTCAAGGGGGAATGTGGCCGGCCTCCCCTTGGATTGATAGGTCATTGCCATTGGTTTCTTAAGGTGGACTTTGAGAAATCAGTTGATAACTGGTTGGCTACAATTTCCAATAACATAATCCCTAACGTATGGTGTCTGTACTTCATCAAGAAGACGATGCTGATAATTAGAATTGATTTTATTACACATCTAAGTATGTGTCAGTATAAGTCAGTATAGAATGGCTGCTCATCACCACAGCCGGTGGCTTTAGGCCTGCTCTGATATTCTGTCTACTTTTCCTACTTATAAATTGAACTCTTTGTCTGAAGTTACAAAGTCACTTGAAAAACTGTTTTTAACATCGTACCCGGGTCCAAAAAGTTCTTCCATCAGGTTTTTCTTCCTGTCTCTCAGCGAAAAATCTGAATGTTTCTCCTTCTCGTTGCGATCACCGCTCTCAATTTTCGGCAAAGAAAGTTCTTCATGTCCAAGACTAAAGTTGTGTTGAAGCCGTAAACTTTTACAGCTATGGGCTTTACTTAAGCTATGGATGGGCCCAGTTGCCGGGAGCCCTTGGTGGAGGTTCTCTGTGGCGGTAGTGAATGTGTAACGTCTACTGAGCCTCGGGAGGAAAGACCTTGTATTACTGGACTCCATTCTTTTTCTTGAGTCAATTTTATTCTCACTACACGAGTCTTCCGCCTGGTTCTGCTCATAATGTCCTGAGTCCTCTAGCCCTAAATGTTCCTCTAGTATGAGCTGGTTTGGCCCCTCTGTTGCTTCTTTGTTTTGCTCTTTGTACTTTCCATCTATTTCCAAAAAGTTATCGCTATCTTCGGTCTGCAAGACGTCACGTGTTGGGGCCTCTAAAAATAAAAAATAAATTTAGTACCAGGCAAAATGGTGGGTTCCCATTCAAACCCTAGAAACGAGGGTGGAAAACGGTCCTCTCCAACCTACTATTCTGGATACGCCTTCAGCAGAATGAAATATCTGTATTGCCTGCTGGAGTGCTATTTTGCCAGCTGAAATGTTGCCCCCTTCACCATCCATGTGCTTCAAGGGGTTTTCCACTTTCGTGGGTCAGATTGCCCCACATTGCAGGACCTGCGGAGGGAAGCATGCTTACATTCATCCCGCTGCTGGGTTCCGGCACCTTTGGTCATTCCGGCACTCCGGTTCCCATTGGTAAACTTCCTATTTGATGGTGGTCACGTGGTCGCTGCAGCCAATGACTTCTGCCAAAAGCTCACTTCACCCAGGTAAGTATGCTTCCCTTGGCAAGCCTGTCGATGTGGAAAGGGGGGGTCTAGCCAAAAGGCCTCTCAAGGTGGACAACCCTCTTCAGGTTGTAAATGGTACTGCTGCAGACAAGCTGCCTAACACTACAGAAACTAACACAACCTCATTCATCTGATCTGGGGGTCCGAGGAGTGGGACCCCATCGATAACACTAATGCTAGGCCATCATAGTATAGCATGGAAAACCTCATAATTTGGTCACCTCCCTTGATACGTCTGATTTAGTAAATACTTCTATTCCCAATGTAGTAATTTTGAAGCATCTTTTGTCAGCTTTTCTTAGAACTCTGCATTGAGCTGTTCCTCTTTTATTCCTCTTGAAGATGTTTGGATAAATTGAAAACTGGAGGTTACCATTCCCCTTGTCCATGGGTCATGTCTCTAGCCAGCTTCATACTGTCAGCCTAACTGGTCAGTGTCAGAATGTGTAGGGACACGCCCCATTGAGAATGATGACACCCAATTAGTTCATTCAAACATTTATAGTAGGAATAGCAGAGAAAAAGACATTGTGAAGTTGTAAGAAAACATGCTATAGAATTAAAAATTAAAAGTACTTACTAAAACAAACTTTTCAGAAGCACCAACAAATCAACTTTAAAGTAAATTACATGGTCAATGTGCCTAGAGGCATGTGCATTGGTTGTGTCCAGACACATCCTAGTACTGCACTTAGAAGTACCCAAGTCTAGGGGCCTTCTTACAGTAAATTATATTTTTCACCCCTAAAAAAATCCTAGTTGAACTCATGGCTGTGCACTCATTGTACATGAGCAGATGGAGGTGGAACCAAAGTTCAGTGGACAGCTGGGGAAGCTGCTTCAGACTGTCCATATATTAGGGAGGGAGTCACATGTGAGTCCTGGTCAGAGAAGAAGCAAACGTGTCTGCAGAGTATGGCCTCATGCACCCTTTGTGTCCCTATTTCAGTCTTCATACCACAGATCCACAAAATACAGATACCCTCCATGTGCACTCTGCATTTTTCTCACTACCATCAACAGAAAGGATTATTCTCATCAACCATTACATATCAATCAGACATGTTCTATAATTTACGAAATTGTCACATGGAGCCGCAAAGAAATATAAAAATGCAGGTGGGGAAAACCAGCCTCCAAGTGTGCCCTGCTCAGTTCAGAGACCAAAAACAGTGCGGAGGTGACTACAGAAAGTCACTACAAGCTGAAGTCACAGACCATGATGGGACAACAGTCACATGACAAACCAGGACATAGGAATCAAGCATGGGGGAGAAGAGAAAACTGCAAATGAGGTGAATTTGAAAAACAAAATTTGAAAAAAACCCCAAAACAATCCAAGGAGGAATGGGAGCTAGAGTAATTGCTGAAAATAAACTTTAGTGTGAAAACTTTTTTATGTAACAACCCCTTTAAGTTGAAAGGGCATCTGGTTTAAGAACTGTAATCTCCAGGAGAATATTGACTGTCCTACATTGCTGTGGCTGTCCCTGGCAATCGAATATTGTTTCTAGAGGCTGTTCACATATGTAATTAGCTTAAGAGTCATCAGATTTGTGCGCTGGTTGCACCTGTCATGCTGTTTGTTGTATTACACTGGTTACAGTTGGACTGGCCCACCAGAGGACCAGGTCCAGACCATCCTATGGTCCAGTTTTGAAAGACTATTATACAATGAAGGTTCCACCACAAGAACCTGTGAAATCGAGCACAAAACAACTACCCCAAGTGACATGGATTGTCTATTGCTAGAGGGTCTCACTGCTGGAGTGACTCCATATTTAGTAACAAACTGGAGTTCTCCTTTAAGCTCCATTAGTGCAGAGATGGATGCATCTCGTGTGAAGAAGAGGACAGTATATGGCTCATAGCTTTTCTCAGACACTCACCTTCGCTGGTCATCTGAGGATCATTGTCTTCTTTAGCGCTCTCATTCTCCGATTCAATATTCTGTAACAGTATTGATGTTTGTTATAAACAGAAATGTAACAAACATGGAAAATATTGATATATAGTATGTACTGCGCACATGATAAAGCACGTGTAAGTCTGTGGAACAATATGGGGCGCTATCTGTTTGGCACTGTCATAAGTTGCTCCCAATTTTCCTAATTTTTAGAGACAGCTGTTCTGGGCCGAAAACGAGCAGGACTTATGTGAGCCATGCCCATTAGTGGGCGGTCCTGGTGGGTTTGGGGCATTCCTGGGGTGGGGCTTACATGCTAAGAGTAGGAATAGTAGGAATAGCGGTGGTAGAGAATAGAGGTGGTCAAAAATAATAAATATTTATTCAAGAACCAAGGAAAACAATAAATAAAATATGTGGGGAATCCCTAAACCAGATCCCTATATACTAAAAGTGGGGTAGCTATCACGACTACACAATCAAAAATTGTATGCCTATAGTGGATACAGACTGCCACTGCTGTGAGGCTACAAACAGGAAATCACTGTAAAGTGATACCAAGCACCCACAACAGTAGCCAGCTATTAGGCTGGTGATGTATCACCACTCTGACTATAGTGAAATAGCCAATGTGTAGTCGTACAAAGCAGCTATATGCAAAGTAACCCCACGTTTGGAGTGGAGTGGTTATACAGTGCAGATACCCCTATCTTGTATCGCCAGTTAGGCGAATCAAGATATACCTTGAGATATATCTCCACTGTGCTCTCCTTTCCCTCACATGTTCATCCAACAATGCTGGTTGTCACCAACAATTGTTCCGGCAGTACATCTATTGCCAATAGGAACATATAACACGACCAATATGACCTGATATTAGTTTATGTGAAGCATTTTTTGTCATATGGGCTTAGATAAACGAACGCACTGATATATAATTTCCGATGTGGCTGCTACATGCAGTCATATCGGGATCTGTGATTTGTACCAATTGAGTGAACACTATCATATTTAACCTATACATAGGGCCTCTCTTTGTTCATAAACAGAGGTGTTCTTTTCTCTCTCTTTTGTGACATCCTATGGCTCTTCCCCAGCCTATATCCTTAGATTATCTTATTCCATAATTATGCCGCCGTTGACCCCCCCTTTACTGTATTGATAGCGCTGAGGAGCGCCTCTCACTGGAAGTATACCTGTAAAACCAAGGTGCCGTTTTCAGCCCACTGATTTATTACAGGGAGTCTTTTAATCTCCCATTGGCTGTGGCACCATGTCAATTATCTGGTGAGGTGGGGTTTCACCCTTCTTAAACTCGGCGCGCAAGCGGCCGTTTACGGCCATCACAGCGCCGACACCCTGTGCTGATAGTATCATGCTGCCACACCAGGCACCGCGTGACAAGTTACCCATGCTCATGCTGCTATATTGAAATAGGCTCCTGAGGACATGTTTATCCAAATAACATAGAAACGCGTCGAGCCGCGTATCGTTGATACGGCTAGCGGGCGCCTGTTATATCAAGGTATGCCCGGATAACTGTAGCAGTTTTTGACTTTACGTCTGGGTCATTTCACTGCATGAATGGGCTCATCACGGCCATTAACTGCAGTCTACTCGGTGTGGGGGTGGTTTTGAGGATTGCA
Source organism: Rhinella marina (assembly GCA_900303285.1). Lineage (NCBI taxonomy): Eukaryota > Metazoa > Chordata > Amphibia > Anura > Bufonidae > Rhinella > Rhinella marina. The sequence goes on along the minus strand of ONZH01022800.1, from coordinate 50,566 downwards.
CAGTGCACTGATACCTTGATTCGCCTAACTGGCGATACAAGATAGGGGTATCTGCACTGCATAACCACTCCACTCCAAACGTGGGGTTACTTTGCATATAGCTGCTTTGTACGACTACACATTGGCTATTTCACTATAGTCAGAGTGGTGATACATCACCAGCCTAATAGCTGGCTACTGTTGTGGGTGCTTGGTATCACTTTACAGTGATTTCCTGTTTGTAGCCTCACAGCAGTGGCAGTCTATATCCACTATAGGCATACAATTTTGGATTGTGTAGTCGTGATAGCTACCCCACTTTTAGTATATAGGGATCTGGTTTAGGGATTCCCCACATATTTTATTTATTGTTTTCCTTGGTTCTTGAATAAATATTTATTATTTTTGACCACCTCTTAGCGTTCTAATTATATATATTCTTGACTAATTTAGAGAACGCATACGTCTTTACTAATCCTTGGTTATGGGGCTTACATGCCCCGAATTTACCAACTATATTGTTATTAGGTATGAACTATTATTTTTTGGGGGGCGACCTATAGTTATGATACCAATATTTCTGTGGTACAGTATTAGGGGGCACTGTGCTACACAACATGAGCTTAAAGGGGTTTTCCAGGATTATCCTGAGGATAGGTCATCAGTATCTGATCGGTGGGGGTCCGTAGTAAAATCCCAGAAAACCCCATTAAAGGGATTTTACGCGCTTTTTTTATTGAAGACCTATCCTCAGCATAGGTCATCAATATCAGATTGGAGGGGGTCCGACTCCCTGCAGCCCCGCTGATCACCTGTGCGAGGAGACAGTGCGCACATGCCGTCTTCCTGTCCATTGCGTGCCGTCTTCTCATATAGCTGATCGGCGGGGTTGCCGGATGTCGGACCCCCGCCGATCTGATATGGATGACCTATCCTGAGGATGTCTCATCAATAGAAAAAGCTTGGAAAACCTCTTTAATGCTCTGAGATCCAGGACTTCTCTCATGCTTCTCTTCTTCTCTGGCTTTCCCTCTCCCATCTATCACCCTCTGACCTCCTAGAATCTCTGATGATAGCAGGCTATGTACATGGATGAATAAACCTCTATCCCACTCTTGGGAATGGTTTAGGGGGGTCCTTGCACTACCTTGATTGTCATGCCATTATCTAAACATTGATGCCACCATCTGTGACAAGGTGGTCAGTGGTTCATCCATGAAGATTCCCATGAAGGATCTATGTTTGTTTGGTGTGTCCTTTTGCTCTCCATGTCTTACATATTCCACGGACACTGAAAATTACTTTCCAAAGCATCTCCTAGCTCCTACCATTGGTCGGTAAAAACTACAGACCAAACGTGGATGGCAAAAATCTGCAACAATCATGCCACGTCTGAATTCAACCTAAAGGAAAGACTGATATGTCTCCTTTTATGTATCCACTCTGTATTAGGCTTAAGAAACTGCATTAAAACTACCCTTAAAGGGTTCTCCAATACCCACTGTTCTTTCAGATGGCCGGGCAGGTTGGAGGGATTTAAAAAAATGAAAGTCTAGCCTGTCATGGGCTGCCCAATTTCAGTGCCGATTTTCCTTCAATTCCAGTCTCTGCTGGAAGGGGAGTGTGACCATCTAAACATACATCTCCCAGCTGCCAGACAATCAGTGGTCTCAGCAATGATGTGTGCAGACACAGCACGTGACCACTGCCACCGATGAGACCTTTGATGTTTGTATAGGAGGTCACTTTAGAACAGCAGGGAGCGAGAGTGAAGGAGATGGGAGCTCGGCATTGGAACTGGAGAGCTTGTGGCAGGTGGGTATTGTACACCGCCTGACACTACTAAACCAGGTTCTTGGCCAATTCTGTCTGTGGCCTATATGTGGTTCGGCAGTTCAGCCCCATTCTGGTACCATATTGTATTCTGCACAAGAATGGCGCTTTTTTAAAAAGAGATCTGCAGGGATCTGACTGCTGGGCCCCCGCCGATCACTAGAACAATGGGCCATGTTCTCTGTCTGAATTGAGTGGTATATACGTATGAGTTTGTGGTACTCCATTCAATTCAATTTTATGAGACTGCCGAAAATAGGTGAGTACTCTGCTATCTCCGGCAGTCCCATAGAGTTGAATGGAACACGTGTGTCTGCCGCTAAATTCAGATGGGGAACATGGTCCCCCATTCTAGTTAGAGGTTGGATGCCTGCTGATCAGACACCTACAACAAGGGCGTATTCACACAGTGCGGTTCTGCTGCTTTTCTTACTGCACTGGCGAGAACCGCACATGAAAGAACCCACATGATGTTGCCACAATTCCACAAGTAGCTCATTAAAACTGTGACAAATGGCGGTAAAATGTGGCACAACCGCACTGTGTGAATACAACCTAGCGATGAATGTCATATGAGATCCCACAACGTTCTATCCTCCATTTCTCTCCTATTGAGCCCTGCAGCTTTATGAGCAACATATGATCCAGACAGGTTTTTATCTTTCAGATGTAAGCAATGAATATTTCCATTCGCTGACAGCAAGAATGCAAAAAAAAAAAAATGAATGTGAGAATGTTGGAGAACATTGCAGTGAAGCTACCTTGTCTTGTGGAGTGGCGTGTTCCTCGGCTTCGCATCCGCCCGGCTGATCTTGTGTAGACACCTCGCTCTCTGTCTGGGTGCTCTTAGTGACAGTCAGGTCTGCAAAACCAGATGTTACAAGTCAGGGGTTTCAGTAGTGGAGGTGTTAAACTGTCTCAGTAGTAAAACTTTCATGTTGTCATGACAATGTTCACACATTTTCACTTGTTAGAGCTGCAGTTTGTGCTGCAGAGGACAGAAAGTTGTCACCATAGTCAGCCATTTTGAAAATTAGTAGCTGAACCTTCTGCTCATGGCACAAGTATACAGAAACCTGCGGTCTTCCCTCACATCCTTCCATGACTGTCTACCCTGAAGGATGACATAAATTAGGCTTGCATATGGGGTCCTGAGCCAACAGTCAGGACCGACCCGGGGCCTATGCAGTACATTTTATTTGCGAGATATATCTACTCTTTAGGTTGGGAGGATGCCATGGCCATAAGAAACCTCTCCAGCAGTACTCATGTTGCACACAGCAATGTCTGTTCGGGATCGGGCATGTCAATTTTCTATTCCAGGATGATGTGCCAGCAATAAAAGAGTGCAGGGTGCCAGAAGTGGGCAGTTCTTAGGGTCGATGACATCACGCTATGTATGTGATGATGTCATTGCATTATATGGAACAATCTCCATACTGTGTATAGACTATACTGTGTGTGATATAGCGGGCCACCGGATCTGTGGTCTGGATATAAACACATCCATTCCCTCATGATGCCACCTTCACCGTGGTCAAACATGTTCAATTACTACCTGTAGCCATGGCAGGCATCCCTGGCGCCGCTTGTCTTGAGAAAAACAATCAAATCAGACCAGAAGAAACTCGTCTGATTCCCTTCTCCCTGAGACCGAACTATGGAAAGAAAATCATGAGACACCTAGGCCTAATGCACAAACTTCTGCAGGCCCATACAGTACATGGTGACACTTGGAGAGCTTACAGGTGTGTGGTACAGAACATACATCTGGTCCGTGTACATTGGCCTACCTGTAATACAATACAAGGGCGACATGTTTTTTTTTTTACAATGGGAGTTAATATAACTGTATGGTATATAGCTGCATTTGTCTTGGCCCCATACAGAGACCTTCCTGGCATATATATGCAGGGATGTACACACCAAATACAGTGTGAACAGGACTGTAGTGACACCATGCATAACTCACACTTACCTCTCTGACCATCCAAGCCGCCACATTTCCATATGTTTTTTGGCATTCGATGGGCATAGATGTTTTTTATATGCAGTTCTCTCTCCTTTTCCTTAAAATGTAAGAAAATACCGAATTAAAAATGACCGAATATTCAGAGAAGGTTCTTTTAATAATAAGTAGTGCATTGGCCGGGTTTTGATGTTCTAGAGTCCCAACTGTACGTTGGGTTCCCCGATCACCACCGAGGTGTCGCCACATCCTGTTGCTCTCCGGAAGGTGTGGTTAGAGACTCAGGGTCTGCAGTAATCCAGTGTGCTTCTTTACTGGAGAAACTCTAATACAAAGCGATACAGCCAAGACACTGAGCTAGATTCTCCAGTCTCCTCCCGGGAAGAAGAAGGTTCTGTGCTGAGGAAAGGCCTGAGCTAGCTGTCTGTCTCTCTCTCAGAAGGCTAGTACCCTGGCCAAAAGCTGGTGGTCCAGGGTCTGTGACTAAGTTGTCTGGCTGGCTTCCTGGTAACATGGATGTTGCTTAGTATCCCCATCCCAGTGGCTTCTTCTGGTCACTCATGCAGTCTGGCAGAGTCTCTTCTACTAAACACCGCAGAGTAGGGACTCTGACTGCTCTCCTTATATAAAGATTCTAGCTGAACTAGAACCTTACATTGGGGTGGGGGGGACATTAACAGAGGTAAACAACATAGCTAAACCAGACAGTCAAAAGGTCAGTGTGTCTTTCCCCCCGAAAAAACAGATAGTCCCTTATAGTAACTATGGAAGATTTCTAACTTCTCATCCATCCATCCAGATCAGCCTGTTATCCTGCAAGTTTATCCAGAGGAAGGGAAAAAACCAAGTGAGGTAGAAGCCAATTTTCCTCATTTTAGGGGGCAAAAAATCCTTCTGGCAACTCTACTCCCTAGATAACTTCCTGGACCAATGACTTCTCCAGAAATCTATACCTTGTATTATCAGTACCCTCCAGAAATACATCCAGACCTCTCTTGGACTCACCACCTCCTTAGGCAGAGAGTTCCATAGTCTCTGCCTAAGGAGGTGGTGAGTCCAAGAGAGTCACGGGTCACAGTCACAGTCACGGGTATAAATAGATGATGGGAGAGATCTCTGTACTGACCCCTGATATATTTATACATAGTTATTAGATCTCCTCTCAGTCGTCTTTTTTCTAAAGTGAATAACCCTAATTTTGATAATCTTTCTGGGTCCTGTAGTCCACCTATTCCAGTTATGACTTTAGTTGCCCTCCTCTGAACCCTCTCCAGCTCTGCTATGTCTGCCTTGTTCACAGGAGCCCAGAACTGTACACAGTACTCCATGTGTGGTCTGACTAGTGATTTGTAAAGTGGCAGGACTATGTTCTCATCACGGGCATCTATGCCTCTTTTAATGCAACCCATTATCTTATTGGCCTTGGCAGCAGCTGCCTGACATTGGTTTCTACAACTTAGTTTGCTGTCCACTAAAATTCCTAAGTCCTTTTCCATGTCAGTGTTACCCAGTGTTTTATCATTTAGTATGTACTGGTGACTTGCATTATTCCTTCTCATGTCCATTACATCAGTGGCGTACCTAGAAATGACTGTTCCCGCCCCACAGCAAATTTTTGAATAGACCCCCCCACCCCAGCAACTTCTTGGCAACCCCCTCCTCCTGTGAAACACTCACACCTGTGGCTAGTGAAGATCACTCTCTCAGACTAGGCCAAGCAACCGTTCCACCCATTTCCTACAAATATATACTCTATGTCATGTCACTGTATATACTGACAATAACATCTTTTAGTCCTTCTCCTGGGTGGGCCCCCGACGCCCTTGCATCACATTTATTGGTGTTAAACCTCATCTGCCACTTCTCTGCCCAAGCCTCCAGTCTATCCAGATCTATCTGTAGCAGTCCAAAACAAGAAGAGACAACCATCTTCCCCTAAAAGTGATGGCCTTAATTCTTTAAAGCAATAAAATATCCAAGTATATATATATATATATACACTCACCGGCTACTTTATTAGGTACACCATGCTAGTAACGGGTTGGACCCCCTTTTGCCTTCAGAACTGCCTCAATTCTTCGTGGCATAGATTCAACAAGGTGCTGGAAGCATTCCCCAGAGATTTTGGTCCATATTGACATGATGACATCACACAGTTGCCGCAGATTTGTCGGCTGCACATCCATGATGCGAATCTCCCGTTCCACCACATCCCAAAGATGCTCTATTGGATTGAGATCTGGTGACTGTGGAGGCCATTTGAGTACAGTGAACTCATTGTCATGTTCAAGAAACCAGTCTGAGATGATTCCAGCTTTATGACATGGCGCATTATCCTGCTGAAAGTAGCCATCAGATGTTGGGTACATTGTGGTCATAAAGGGATGGACATGGTCAGCAACAATACTCAGGTAGGCTGTGGCGTTGCAACGATGCTCAATTGGTACCAAGGGGCCCAAAGAGTGCCAAGAAAATATTCCCCACACCATGACACCACCACCACCAGCTTGAACCGTTGATACAAGGCAGGATGGATCCATGCTTTCATGTTGTTGACGCCAAATTCTGACCCTATCATCCGAATGTCGCAGCAGAAATCGAGACTCATCAGACCAGGCAACGTTTTTTTCCAATCTTCTACTGTCCAATTTCGATGAGCTTGTGCAAATTGTAGCCTCAGTTTCCTGTTCTTAGCTGAAAGGAGTGGCACCCGGTGTGGTCTTCTGCTGCTGTAGCCCATCTGCCTCAAAGTTCGACGTACTGTGCGTTCAGAGATGCTCTTCTGCCTACCTTGGTTGTAACGGGTGGCAATTTGAGTCACTGTTGCCTTTCTATCAGCTCGAACCAGTCTGCCCATTCTCCTCTGACCTCTGGCATCAACAAGGCATTTCCGCCCACAGAACTGCCGCTCACTGGATGTTTTTTCTTTTTCGGACCATTCTCTGTAAACCCTAGAGATGGTTGTGCGTGAAAATCCCAGTAGATCAGCAGTTTCTGAAATACTCAGACCAGCCCTTCTGGCACCAACAACCATGCCACGTTCAAAGGCACTCAAATCACCTTTCTTCCCCATACTGATGCTCGGTTTGAACTGCAGGAGATTGTCTTGACCATGTCTACATGCCTAAATGCACTGAGTTGCCGCCATGTGATTGGCTGATTAGAAATTAAGTATTAACGAGCAGTTGGACAGGTGTACCTAATAAAGTGGCCGGTGAGTGTATATATATATATATATATATACACTACAAAGAAGTATATATTTAGTACAGAGGAGAGTACACTGTATATATATATATATATATATACATGTATATACTACAGAGAACAGTATAAAATATATATATATACGGCAAAACATAATGAGGTCGTTATTATGGGGGATTTCAACTACCCAGATATAGACTGGGAAACTGAAACCTGTATATCTCATAAAGGAAACAGATTCTTGGAAATAACCAAAGACAATTACCTTTCCCAACTGGTTCAGGACCCGACTAGAGGGACGGCCATACTGGACTTAGTATTAACCAATAGACCTGACAGAATAACAGATGTGCAGGTCGGGGGACACCTGGGAAATAGTGACCATAATATAATAACCTTCCAATTGTCATTCAAAAGAGCGTTTCTTCAGGGAGGAACAAAAATACTAAACTTCAAAAAAGCAAAATTTAGCCAACTAAGAGAGGCCATAGGCCTAACTAACTGGGACAAAGTCCTCAAAAATAAAAATACAGCCACAAAATGGGATATTTTTAAAAGCATCCTAATATCTAATTGTGAGAGGTACATACCTAATGGGAATAAAAGGTTAAGGAACAAGAAAAAAACAATGTGGATAAATAGAGCTGTAAAGAAAGCAATAAGGAATATAATGATTATAAGGAAAAAAATAGAATATGTAAAAGACAAATAAAAGCAGCCAGACTAGAGACCGAGAGATTAATCGCCAAAGAGAGTAAAACTAACCCTAAAATGTTCTTCAATTATATAAATACTAAAAAGTATAAACCTGAAGGTGTCGGCCCCTTACAGAGTAATGAGGGGGGAGTTGCAGAGAGCGATGAGGAGAAAGCAAAGCTACTAAATAACTTTTTTTCCCACTGTATTCACTGAGGAAAATAAACTGTCAGATGAAATGCAGAATATAAAAGTAAATTCCCCATTAAAAATGCCCTGTCTGACCCAGGAAGAAGTAGAGCTGCGTCTTAAAAAGATTAAACTAGACAAATCGCCAGGACCGGATGGCATACACCCCCGTATCCTAAGAGAATTAAGTAATGTCATCACCAGACCCTTATTTCTGATATTTAAGGACTCTATACTGACAGGGAGTGTTCCACAGGATTGGCACATAGCAAATGTGGTGCCAATATTCAAAAAGGGTCTAAAAACAGAGCCCGGGAACTATAGGCCGGTAAGTTTAACATCTGTCGTGGGTAAACTGTTTGAGGGTTTTCTAAGAGATGCTATCTTGGAGTACCTCAATGAAAATAAGCAAATAACTCCATATCAGCATGGCTTCATGAGGGATCGGTCGTGTCAAACCAATTTAATCAGTTTCTATGAGGAGGTAAGTTCTAGACTTGACCGCGGCAAATCAATGGATGTCGTATATCTGGACTTCTCCAAAGCATTTGACACGGTACCACATAAAAGCTTATTATATAAAATGAGAATGCTTGGCCTGGGAGAAAATGTCTGTATGTGGGTAAGTAACTGGCTCAGTGATAGAAAACAGAGGGTGGTTATTAATGGTACATACTCAGATTGGGTCACTGTCACTAGTGGGGTACCACAGGGGTCAGTATTGGGCCCTATTCTCCTAAATATATTTATTAATGATCTTGTAGAAAGCTTGCACAGTAAAATATCAATTTTTGCAGATGACACTAAACTGTGTAAAGTAATTAACACAGAGGAGGACAGTATGCTGCTACAGATGGATCTGGATAGACTGGAGGCTTGGGCAGAGAAGTGGCAGATGAGGTTTAACACTGACAAATGTAAAGTTATGCATATGGGAAGGAATAATGCAAGTCACCAGTACATACTGAATGGTAAAACATTGGGTAACTCTGATATGGAAAAGGACCTAGGAATTTTAGGGAACAGAAAACTAAGCTGTAGAAACCAGTGTCAGACAGCTGCTGCCAAAGCCCATAAGATAATGGGTTGCATCAAAAGGGGCATAGATGCCCGTGATGAGAACATAGTCCTGCCACTTTACAAATCACTAGTCAGACCACACATGGAGTACTGTGTACAGTTCTGGGCTCCTGTGAACAAGGCAGGCATAGCAGAGCTGGAGAGGGTTCAGAGGAGGGCAACTAAAGTAATAACTGGAATGGGTGGACTACAGGACCCAGAAAAATTATCAAAATTAGGGTTATTCACTTTAGAAAAAAGACGACTGAGGGGAGATGTAATAACTATGTATAAATATATCAGGGGTCAGTACAGAGATCTCTCCCATCATCTATTTATCTCCAGGACTGTGACTGTGACGAGGGGACATCCTCTGCGTCTGGAGGAAAGAAGGTTTATAGACAAACATAGAAGAGGATTCTTTACGGTAAGAGCAGTGAGACTATGGAACTCTCTGCCTGAGGAGGTGGTGATGGTAAGTTCACTAAAAGAGTTCAGGAGGGGCCTGGATGTATTTCTGGAGGTAATAATATTACAGGTTATAGTTACTAGAGAGGGGTCGTTGATCCAGGGAGTAATTCTGATGTCTGATTGGAGTCGGGAAGGAATTTTTCTACCTCAGAGGGGTTTTTTGCCTTCCTCTGGATCAACTTGTAGGAAAACAGGCCGAACTGGATGGACAGATGTCTTTTTTCGGCCTTATAAACTATGTTACTATGTTACAATATATATATAGTAATATACAGAGGACAGTGTACTTTATATATATACTTCAGAGGACAGTATAAAATATATATATATATATATATATATATATATATATATATATATATATTATATTCGCTTGTGGTCACTGGCGGCGCTCAGCCAACTCATAGGCCCTGATTTATCATACCATCACTCCAGAATTCTGGCATCAGAAAGTCGCAAAATAGGGCTTTTGCGACTTTTTTGCACTCCCGTGCGCAAAATTTATGCGATTGCGCAAAATTTTGCGATTTTTTGCATGTGTACACCACTCACTCCAGTTTTGTAATATGGGTGGAAAAGTGGGTGTGGTTAGCTATGTTAATGAGTTTCACTCCAGATTTATCATTGCGACTTTTTTAAAAAGTCGCAAAATAGTCGCAATCTCACTCCAGGAGGAGGGTGGAGTAGGAAAAGTGTAGTCGTTTCTGTAGACAGAAGTGTTAGGTTTAAAGGGTTATTCTCATTTTAGACAATGGGGGCATATCGCTAGGTGGGACTCACACCTATAGTCCCAGTGGTGGGACCCGCACCTATATCCAGAACGGAGCCCCCGAACTGAATGAGGGCGCACTGCGCATGCGCAGCCGCCCTCCATTCATTTCTATGGGTCCGCCGAAAATAGCCGAGCGCTGGCTCGGCTATTTCCGTCGGCTCCATAGAAATGAATGGGAGTGGTGGCCGCGCTTGCGCGCTGCGCTCCCATTCATTTCTATGAGCGCAGCAGGGAGCTGTGCCTGGTGGTGGCCGGACCCCTGGAAACCCGGGGTCCTCCAGGCACAGCGCTCCCCTTCTCCGTTCTGGATATAGGTGCGGGTCCCAGCTGTGGGACCCGCACCTATAAGACAATGGGGGCATATCCTAGCGATATGCCCCCATTGTCTAAGATGAGAATACCCCTTAAAGACAAGCCACATTTATCAAACAACCTGTGACATTTGATAAATGTGGCAAAAAGTACACCAACACAGACTGAAGCAAAACTGACTTCAAATATTCTCCTAATGATAAATTTCCCCCATAGTTTCATATCCAAGACAACCATCAAGAGTATAGAAGAAAACAGCGGCACTCCCGAGATTCTTTTGCAGCTTTTATTGTTCCATTTCTAAAAACACGGTGGATGCAGGTACAGCACAGCAAAAGGCAACAGCCGTTTTGCGCTTCCTCAAGCCTCAGCCCGCCAGTGTGCCCACGTAATATACGCTCATGTCGGCGTCATTGTCATGACTACATCAGACAACTTACGTGAAAACTATTAGTAACACGACATCGCGTTGAGGCCTGAGGAAGTGCAAAACAGCTGTTTCCTTTTTGTGTGCTGTACCCTCATTCACCTTGGAACAATAAAAGCTGCAAAAGAATCTCGGTGAGTGCTGCTGTTTTCCTCTATCCTCTTGATGGTTATACTGTGTATAACACACACTACAGAGGAAAGTATAATTTAAATATATATACTACAGAGGACAGTATACTGTGTGTGTGTATATATATATATATATATATATATATATACACACACGCACACACAGTACAGAGGACAGTGTACTGTATGTATATATACTACAGAGGACAGTATGCTGTATGTATGCTACAGAGGACAGTATACTGTATATATATGCTACATATGACAGTATACTGTATATATATATATATATATATATATATATATATATACTACAGAGGACAGTATACTTTATATATATGCTACAGAGGACAGTATATTGTCCATATATACTACTGAGGACAGTATACTGTATATATATATATATATATATATATATATAGATAGATATATATATATATAGATATATATATATATGTACTACAGAACACAATATACTGTATATATACTACAGAGGACAGTATAATATATATATATATATACTACAGAGGACAGTATAATATATATATATACTACCGAGAACAAATATTTTACATCTATTTCCATGCAAAATGCAAATATTTCCATCACATGTTATCTCTGTTTTGGACCCACTCCTTTTTTGCCTTACCAATACTGAATAAATACTGATGAAAAAAACTGACCAAATACTGATCGTGTGATAGAGTCCATAAAAGTCCTGCATGCAGTCATCTCTATCTGAATACAACCGATTTCAGATGCAAATGGACAAAACTCATGCAAATTGAGCATGAATCCTCGATTACACTGTCAGTATTTTGCATCAGGATATGCTCATGATTTGGAAGCAGGAGTGGGTCCAAAACACAGAAGACATGCAAATATTTCCATCACGTTATCTCTGTTTTGGACCCACCTCTCTTTTGCCTTACCAATACTGATCAGATGATGACCAAATACTGACAGTGTGAAGACTGAAGCTCAAACTAGAGGATCAGCATTTTTGGGCTGTTCTTCTGACGGATATGAAGAATGGAAAAATAAACAGTGATGTGAACACAACCTTACTGCTGATACACTCCCCCACTGTTATGGGGCCACTACTTGAATCTTGGGCCACTGCTCGGTTAAGTCCACACAGATAAATTAGCGCTGATGCTAACATTGACCTGTAAGGCTGAGTTCACACTTCAGTTATTTGGTCAGTTATTTCGATCACTTATTATGAGCCAAACTGAACTAAGCCTAATAGCGGTGCACAGTCACTCTACAGCTAACAGAAGGGATTCAAACGCATGTGTTTGCACTGCCACAAAATGGATTAAAAGAACCTTTTTTCCCCCCACTACTTTATTGGTGCTGCCTCCATGTCCTTATCTTGTTCTACTAAAGAGTCACGGGGACACAACTCCTGCAGGGGCGCACAGCATTTTTTTTTTTGCTTTACTGAAGGCTGCTGTATGCTTTTTTTTTGTTTAACTAGGAATGTTGGTGGCCTGCACGATGATGTGCACGTCCATATATGAGACCTCCCTGTCATTCTGACGCACAGTAACTGGTTTGCTACCAGAAAGGACTAGCTTTGCATGTTGCTGCACTGCACAGTGATGTACACTGAGATTCATTCTCCCTAAAGTTTAACTGCAGCCCGGGATAGACCTGATATAACACGCTTCGTGACAAATTAATTAGTAGCGAAGCAAATTTTTTTTAGAAATCCGGCAATGACATCCATTGATTCACGACAGTTAAATCTAGAACTTACCTCCTCATAGAAACTCATTAAATTAGTTTGACAGGACTGGCAGCGTAAATCACAGTTCAAGTTAACCCTTCAAAGTGCAATAAAGTAGGGAGTTGATGGCTTTGCACAGTAGCAATAGGGGCAAATGTTCGCAAATGTCCATAGTCCAAAGTACCCTTACTCCAGGACACTACAGTAGGGCTAATGGTAATTTCAGAGAAGCCATAGAGAACCTGAAGTTGAGAGCATGAAGAGAGAGCGCCCAATAACAGATTTAGAGGGTTACTTTTTATGTAACTCCCCTAAAGTATTTGTTCAGCATATCCTCCAAAATCTGCCTTTGTTCACATCCCATGCATGTGTTTGCTTGTGGTGGGCTCATGCATATATACAGCCAATCAGAGCAAGCAGAGCTGCAGTTTAAAGTGTGGTGGAAACTTAGAGAATCAGTCTGAGCCTCTATTGGGGCAATAAGTAGATTATGACTACTTTATACTCCCACTAGGCAACGCAGCTGAGCTGGAGTCACTGGTTACGCGGTCCGCGGTTACGGAGCAGAACTAAGACACAACCAATACTGGAGAAAATGAAATAGCATATAAACAATATCTATAATTTAAGACCTGGATACCCCCTATATAACATTGCTTTCTCTGTACTGAGCAGCGAACCATAGGTTCAAACATCATCTATGAATGTCAAAGAGGAGAGGTTTGTGCCCCCCTGCTGGTCAGATGTGGTACTGCAGTCTTAGGATAGATTTTTTTTTAAATTCTATAATTTGGGTAAAATTGCCATGGAAAGGTGTTTCAAGATGTGAGGGGAAGTCTCCGATCCTTCTGGATAATCTGAATGTCTGTCACTGGTAGCATTCATTTTCTAGATGAGTAAACTCCATAAAAATCCAATGTCATGAAAAGTAAAAGAAATAAGAGCGCCCCCATGATATGTGCAGCTATTACAAGTACTGCAGATGGGGGGAGGAGCGTGTAGCATACAGGATAGTCATATAGTCCAATCTGCAGTTTCTCTGCTTGGTGGTCGGTGTTAGGACTACTCCCATGTTGTGTGTGCGGCTTTTCTACCAGATATCATCCGCTGCACAACGCTGCAAACTTCTCAAACTGAGGTGGTACGGCTTCACATGGCTCCTTTTTTGGATCCGTAAGAGGGCATATTCACATATGTCATATTTGATGGAGACATTTGTGCATCAGTTCCATTCATCTGAATGGAGATTGCAGAAATCCATCTCTTTGCCACCAAATCAAACCAGATTCAGATGAATAGAAGGCACTGTGCAAAAAAAGCACTGTGTAAACTGGTATTTTGCAAAATGTAATATGTGTTCGGAACGCTGCCAACCGAATTCCCATTGATTTTTTTTTCTAGCGCTATTTAAAAAACCACTTCAGAAGTGGCATGTTACTTAGAAATGTTTCTGATAATGTGTTCCCCATTGAAGTCAATGGGAAGGACTGAAATATATTCATTAGTTGGAGGTGTGTATTCCATGCATATTTGGCGGTGTTTATGCCTGTTCTCAGAGGCAGGTTAGTTTCTCATCTGCCACTGGTTTTTCAGCGCACATATGTTTGCCGTATGAACATAGCCAAACTGATTATCAGGCTCAGGAATTTCCAGGATTACTATAGTCTTTAACAGCCATGCTCATGTAGTTGCTTACCTCATGTGCATCTTCTCCATGCTTTTTTTTTTAAATTAAATTTGGACTCCCCTGACCCATTTTCACCATATAAACCAATCCCTCTGGTCTGTTTCCATCCTGTAGGTAGCACTTCCTGTTCCTGTATCCAACCAAACCCATGATGCACTTCTCCTTCCTCTGCCACAGCTCCAGCCCCGCCCCTAACAATGCCCAGCTAGTTTATAGCCCCTCCCACCTAGCTAGTTACATAGACACTGCCCTATCACTGCCCCACCCATGGACATGACATCACAGGAAATAAGAAAGAGCTGCATGGACATGGTCATGTGATTTCAGCCCTTAAGGGGGGAGATAGGAGCGATAATGGGAAAATAAATGCATGACAAAATTACAGCAACCTCCATAAATGATTATTTAAAAGGATGTGGATGCAAACCGGAAAAAAACCCCTTTAAAGGGACACTTCCATCAGAAATGTATATTTTAAAAACTCAATGAGGGTCATTTATTAAGATCGACGTCGGTCTTAATAACCCCTATATCTGGCGGATCCTCTGCTATTTCTAGATTTAAGATAGCAACCTATCTATCTTACATTTAGACCATTTTCTACACCGGCCCGCCACCTTCGGTGCCCACTTTTTTTTAGATCTGGCGTGAGCAGGGAAAACTGCAGCGCAACTAACCTTTGCGCCACAATCTGCACCAGAAATACACCTAATATAGGCGTATTTCTGGATAATAAATGACCCCCAATATTCATAGAAAAAATTTTTAAGAATTTTGACTGTTTTTATTTCATCAGTGCTCTGCACATTGGCCCATGTTTACTAACATGAGTGCACCTAGATTTTGAATGTTTTGCAACTCTGAGGTTGCGGCTCCTTGCGAGCCACGCTGCCACCACATTCACTTCTATTATCATGCGAGCCACGCTGCCACCTCACAGCGCACTTTGGTTGTGTGACAGTCGTTTATCACGATGTCAATGTTGCAAAGTCTATTACAGATCCCAGACTGCTGGGCATTAACCCTTACAGTACCAGCTCCGTACATGTACGGCGCTGGGGCGATGCGGGCACATGGCGCCCGCTCGCGGGTGCGGCGGGCGTCATGGCCGGCAAGTCTCTGCTGTTTGTAACAGCAGAGACTTGCCGCTACTTACCCGATCGGCGGCGTCTTCCTGGGCGATTAGATGCCGTGATCACACGTGATCACGGCATCTAGTTGCGTCTAAACCCGGAAGCGTTCGCTTCCGGGTGGTGTACAGACACCCCGTGTGGCCAATCGGGGTGTCTGTACACCGTATGAAAACTGTAATCCTCGCTGGTGAGGATTACAGTTTTCAAAGTGCAATTCTTATTCTGGCCACTAGATGGCAGGCCAGGATAAGAAATGAGCAATTCATCGATTTCTGATTCTAGAAAATCCTTGATTGCTCATAAAGAAAAAAAAAAAAGCCACAATATATAAGCCCATATATGAGCTTTCAAATAGTAAAACAAAAATTAAAAAAAATGTTAAAAAATATATAAAATATAAAAAAAGATATAAAAGTTCAAATCACCCCCCTTTCCGTATAAGTAAAAAATAAATACCTAAATAACACTAAATATTGACATCTTGGAAATCACCGTGACCTAAAATGCCCATACTTTTAAAATATAAAAAAAAAAAAAATCCAATACGGCGAATTGTGTGGCGGAAAAAAGCGTCCAAATGGCGATTTGCCGTTTTTTGACGCTTTTTTTTCTAAAAAAAATTAAATAAAAAGTGATCAAAAAGTCATACACACCTCAGAATGGTATCAATAAAATCTTCAGATTGTCCCGCAAAAAATGAGCCCCCATACAGCTCCGTACACATAAATACCAAAAAGTTATAGGGGTCAAGATATGACAAGGAAAAAAAAAAAAAGGGCAACTTTCTAATTATTTTTTCACTATCAAACCGCAGGAAAAACTATACATATTAGGTATTGCCGGATTCGTACTGACCAGTAGAATGAAAGTAATGGGTCAGTTTTAATGCACATCGAACGCTGTAAATAAGAAACCCGTAGAACTGTAGCGGAATAGCGTTTTTTTTGCAATTTCACCTGATTTGGAATTTTTTTCCCACTTCCCACTACACCATATGCAATATTAAATGGTGGCGTTGGAAAGTACAACTTGTCCCGCAAAAAACAAGCCCTCATACAGCTATGTGAACAGAAAAATAAAAGAGTTATGGCTGTTTGAAGGCAGGGAGCGCAAAACGAAAATGCATGACCGAAAAAACCTCCGGTACTGAAAGGGTTAAGGGGTTAACCCATATGGATGCAGACAATTTTTGCATTATTGTCTGCATCCATATGGGGTTATTATTTTTTTATTTTTGCACTTAGATTTATTTTTGTTTCTCTCACTGTGGTGAGGTAGCAGCTCCACCCAGGCTTGCTGTCTGAGGGGGGCTCCAGACCCGCTCTGCACAGAAGATGATACCGGTATTGTACATGTCACATGGTTCCATAGATGGAAGTGGAGGGGGAGGGAAGTAAATTGGGGGCCAAGAGGTTACGTTTGTGGCAAAAAATGCTCCTTCTATGTCATATTTGCATAAACCCCACCGCTTTAGGGCCATTATTACAAAATATGGGATTGTCCAGTGTATGACGGTGCTATTTACTGTGTTATGACCACAACACCCGGACCCCGCAGCTCAAGACCGCCCCCTACATCACCTTTACAGTCTGCTGCAGTAAGAGGATGTGATCCTGCAGCCTCCTCGCGGTGTCACGGGCCTCAGACGCCTTCTTACTTTCTAGAGCCATCTGGCGGTCATAGAAGCGCGCCGTCAGGTGGAGTTGTTTCTCCAGTACCTGCAAGAGGAGCAGGAAGAAGTGAACGGAGAGGTGTGTGCTGAATGGTTTCCATTCACATACAGAAACATTATTGCTCTGTGTATGGTTGCAGGGTGTCAGGTTGTCAGGCTGTGTATATGGATGCGTCTTTGGCCCTTTTACCAAGTGAGGCCATGTCAAGCTTCTTAAATGCCCCATATCTACCAAGAGTGTTGTCCCTTGATCCCTTGATCTAGTCCACAAAAGGGGTTGGGCTTCATCTCATTTGCATAAAATAGGCGTTTCTTGGTTATTTTGGCAGCTTTCCTGGAAAGGGCAGGGGAGGGGCCTAAATGCTCCAGAATTAGAGGAACTCCACCCAAGGGGTTGCCGAGGAATAGAAAGACATGGCTACTTTTTTCTAGAAACAGCGCCACAGCTTTCCATGGGTCATGTCTGGTATTGCAGTTTTACTCTATTACTTGGAGTAAATGGAACTGAGCTGCAATACCACGACTAACCTGAGAACAGAGGTGGCACTGATTTAGGAAGACAGCAGCTATCATTTTCTAACTACTTTTAAAATAGAAAAATGGAAGCAGCACAGCTGTAAAGAGGTAAAATGGTGTGCCAGCGGCTCAGGAGGTGATCCAACCTCCCAAATAACATAGAAAAAAAGTAATTCCACGGCACTCCCAAAACTGTGATCAAAGTAGATGTTCTTTATTCACCAGAGCTCTGGTGAATAAAGAACATCTACTTTGATCACAGTTTTGGGAGTGCCGTGGAATTACTTTTTTTCTACTTTTAAAATAGTCCATGCAGGGGTGCATCTAGCCCTTCTGCTGTCTGAGGTGAAAACTGAAAAGACGCCCCCCCCCATGCCAAATTCTCAACCTTCCCCCTTCCCTCCAGCCTTACTGTTAAAGGCATACTTGGAAATTATTACATATAGTCCTAACAAACATACTGGTTAATATAGTGATACTGTTGAATATGCAGAGATAAATGCTTCCACAATGAACGCACTCAGGGGCGAACATAACGCCGGTTCGGCTGCACAGGGGCCCAGGACGGGAGGGGGGCCCTTCTTCCATTGTGGAAGCGCGTGCCTGCAGCCTATCAGAGGCCGGTGCAGGAGGCGCAATGGCATCATTGCGCCGCCTGAGCCATACAGCGTGGGACACAGGCCGGAAGAGGCCTGCATCGCATTGCTGAAAGGGACAAGGAGGTAAGTTTAAGTGTTTATTTTTTTAATTTACAATATGCTAAGGGCCCTGGCACACAGTGGGGGACCTATGGAGGGGGAGGAGCAGCATGGGGGTCACTATTTTGTGTACTGGCTCATATGAGAGGGCACTATGGAGGGGGGGAGCAATATGGGGGCTCTTTTATATACCCTGCACACATGGGGGGCACTATGGAGGGGGAGGAGCACTATAGGGGCCCTATTTTATATACTGGTACACATGGGGGCACTATGGAGGGGGAGGAGCACTATAGGGGCCCTATTTTATATACTGGTACACATGGGGGCACTATGGAGGGGGAGGAGCACTATAGGGGCCCTATTTTATATACTGGTACACATGGGGGCACTATGAAGGGGGAGGAGCACTATAGGGGGCCCTAGTTTATTTACTGGTACACATGGGGGCACTATGAAGGGGGAGGAGCACTATAGGGGGCCCTAGTTTATATACTGGTACACATGGGGGGCACTATGGAGGGGGAGGAGCACTATACAGGGCCCTATTTTATATACTGGTACACATGGGGGCACTATGGAGGGGGAGGAGCACTATACAGGGCCCTATTTTATATACTGGTACACATGGGGGCACTATGGAGGGGGAGGAGCACTATAGGGGGCCCTAGTTTATATACCGGTACACATGGGGGGCACTATGGAGGTGGAGGAGCACTATAGGGGGCCCTAGTTTATATACCGGTACACATGGGGGACACTGTGGAGGGGGAGGAGCAATATAGGGGGCCTTATTTTATATACCAGCACACATGGGGGCACTATGGAGGGGGAGGAACAC
Organism: Rhinella marina; assembly: GCA_900303285.1. Taxonomy (NCBI): domain Eukaryota; kingdom Metazoa; phylum Chordata; class Amphibia; order Anura; family Bufonidae; genus Rhinella; species Rhinella marina. The sequence continues at coordinate 31,239 of ONZH01022800.1, read as the reverse complement.
TTTGGTGGGCCCTATTTTATATACTGGCACACATGGGGGGCATTATGGGGGCCCTATGTTATATACTGGCACACATGGAGGGCATTATAAAGAAGGGGAGGAGAGGAGCACTATTGGGGTCATACTGGCACACATTATGGGGGAATTTTATACTGGCACCTTATGTCAGGCACCATGGGGACAAGGGGAGGAGCACTATGGGGCCACTACATAGGAGTATTTTATACTGGCGCTAATTATAGGGAACTATGCGGCTCAACTGGGGACACTAAGAGGGTTTTTGGGCACACATTATGGGGACATTGACTCTACTGGGGGTACTAATTATTTCTATTGGGACTTTGGGGAGCACTATTACTGTGGGGGGCACCCTGTCACGGTATCAACTTAGGACAGTTATTTTTGGGGAACATTTTGGTTACAATTTAGTGTCAGGGACACTTTTCTGAGCGCAGTTATTTTTTAGAGCACTGTGTGCCAATAATTACTGAAGGCGGTACTATCTGTGGAGCACAGTGTCTCAGTATTGGGGGTGGCAAGATGGGGAGTTCAAGAAGGTGGGAGAATGATGGAAAAGTAGGAAACTAAGATGTCTGTTTGTCAAGCTCTGCAGAGAGAAGAGATCCCTACCACCTCTTAAAAGGTTCCTAGAGACTGGAATCGTAAAAAAATATGTCTGTTTTACAGCACACATCAGTCCAGCAGGTGGCAGTATCTTTATGTGAGGCTTCCTCCTGCTGATGGAGAGACCCGAGGAAGTTGTATTCTACAAATCGGGAAGGAGTCCTTATAGGGACGGGAGAGCATGTGGCAGGAACTTATGAGGGGTGCATGGCTGGCACTTACAGGGGGTTAAAAACTGGTATTGATGGTGGGGGGCATATGGCAGGCACCTTTAGGAAGCATTTGGCATCCACTTTGTATGGTGTGCTGCACTGTATATGGGGCACTTATGGAGGACATGTGGCTATCACTTGTTTGGGCACTGGATCTAGGGCTGTCCCTGGGAATGGGAGCATGTGATATGGGGAGGGGAGGTCAGTAGGATTCTCAAAAACTGATGACAGGCCCTCACTTCAGTCAAACACGCTGATAACAGGAGAGTTTGTAGCCTCCTTCAAAAATGGCTGCAATAGAACAAGAAAGAAATGGCCATATCTCTGTAAATAAAATAAATATCATCACCAAACTTTTAACTACAGCTCTGACTTCTGATTTACTCTGATTTACTAACATATGGACATTTTTAAGTTTGAAGTGGAGACCCCCTTTAATTTTCGTTCTCTCTCTTAGTTCTAGGAGGCCCTAACCTATCTGGGTGACAGGGGTGTACCTTGACTTTGGTGCTGTCGATTTCCATCTTAATGAGAAGATTGGATAACTTATTATTGAGCTCTTCTCTCTCCGCGAGATTCTTATCCTCCGAGAGTCGCTGTAACCGCCGTAAGCCGTCCTTTGCCTTCAGTAATTCACTTTCTGCCATTTTCAGTTTCAGGGTCAGCCCCCGTTCGCTCTCCTGAGTGGCTCTTAGGTTTTCTCTCAGTGTCCTTACTTCATTATTGTGCCTGGATATAAGATGGTGTATACCGCCTTCAGTGCTCTCATACTTCTGCAGCGCTTTCATGTGTCTGTGCTGGAGACGGGTCAACAGCCGGTTCTCGCGGTTCACTGCCTCTAGGGTGCGCTGGACATGGCACAGTTCATCCTTCAGTTCCTTAATTTTGCAAACTTGTGCTGATAAGACACGTTGTGTGACGTCATTTTCTGCTTTGCAGGTGGCGAATGGTGCATGTTGCGGCTTCAGAGACGACCGCTTCCATGGTGGTGACTTCCTCCATGAAAATCCTTTGTCTGCTAATCACATAATCACAAAAAGACTTAATTATTGAAGAAACACGCCATGAAAAGCTTCTACTGTTTGTCTAGTAGAGGACCTCAGGGGCGGGGCATAACACAAGGATGTTCTCTCTCTGTCATGCTCCACCCCCACAGGTCTTACTCAAGTTTTGATGTTTTTTATTCCTTTATTGTGCCTTTCATTGGACTTGACAGGTGCTGGATTGTTCTGGGTTACTCAATATTTGTAAGAAGACAAATTTTGGCACCCACAGGTATCAGGACCTGGGATGGCTGTGCTGCTACCTCCACACCCCTGATAGCTACACCCCTGGCTGGAGATGAAAAGGAAGATAGGAAGGACCTGTTTTAACATTTTTAGCTCCATTTTAAGTTTTGTTTTATGGCAAACATATGGGTTATTTTTTGCAAATGCTCAATAGCCCACGATTAATAAAAGTTTTTTTTTCTTTACAAGGATAATAGGAAATATCAAATACAAGCACCATTCACACCTTAAGACATCAGACAGTAACACAATACAGTACCTAAATAATACAACCATACCACCCAAACATACAGCCATACTGTACACATAGAGCAGTGCCTCAACTATACAATACAGTGCCATATACCAATGGTGTGCACTGCCCAAATAATTCCACAGTACAGAGCTCATATAATACTTCTGCACTCTGACACTCAGATATCCTCACTTACCCCCACATTCAGAAACATAAGGTTGCTGTTTGCTGAGTGTGTTAGACCGACAAATATCTGTCCTCACAACCCTCCAATACACTTGCATGCTGGGCTCGTCTGAGGCTGTATCTGCTGTGCCAACTTCAGATTTATGGTTATTTTACATTATATTCTTCTTTTACACATTTTTTTTGCCTTTCCTGGTGTAATCTGTGACCTTTTCATAGCATTTTACAACTAAACTATTGTTACTAGATGTTACTACATATTTTCTGCCATTTTTAAGGTAAAAACACTCAAACGCAAAGCAAAAAAATCACCCCTTACAAAAATGTTATGTATGTAGTGCATTTTATAATGCACGGTAGACTTTAAAGAAGACCCGTCACCTCTCCTGACATGTCTGCTTTAGTAACTACTTGCATGTAATTACGATTCTATAGCATCTATACTAATGCCTCTATGTTGTGCCATTCCTCTATTGTTCCTATTAGAAGTTTATGAAAAAATCACCAGCAGGCTGCAATAAAGGTCCACTTGGGCGGTACCAGTTTTGTCTGCACTCTCAGTCTGACACTATCTAATCAGTGCTGTCTGTGTCAGACTGTGGAGGTACACCCCGCCAACTGGTAACACCTGTCTGGACCTTTATGGCACAATACTGGCAATTTATTCATACAATTCTAAAAGGAATATTAGAGGAATGACATAACATAGAGTAATAGGAATAGATGCTCTAGAATCGGTATTACACGGGAAATACAATGAGTTACTAAACCAGACACAAAACCTTTTTGAATTTTAGAGGTAGAATGTCCAAAAGGTGGAGGCGCGGGATACATAAAATCTTTGCACAGAGCCCACAGAGGCGTAACTTGAAGATCCAGGCCCCCAGTGCAAATCTGTAAGAGGGCCCCCACCTACAATGTGCTTTCTATAATTTTGGATCTGAGCCTCCTCAGGCTCCTGGGCATGGTAGCGCCTCTCCCCCCTTTACGCCCCTGGATTGAAGTCACTTGCTTTATCCAACCACATACTCAGTCTCCCCATCGTATAGCCATCACAATTTCTTACCAACTTTCGGAAAGGTTTGATACATCTTGTTCTTCCTTTTCTCTGGTGTTTTATGGGTCTCGCTCACTCCCCCTGATGTCTCGGAGGATGAGTTGTCGCTGAGGGACCGGTTGCTGTAGCCTGTCTTACTTCTTTGACTTCTGCTGCTGCCGTCACTGCTGGGACTTTGGGTCAGGTCATTGGAACTGCTGAAGGACCTCCGCTCAGGGTCTGTAGAAGGTTCCTGTCTCCATTCTCTGCTTCCACCCGAAACTTCAAAACTCATCCTTGCAGGACTAACGGTGGAAGAAACCAGGAGAGGGACGACTCAGTATGGACAAACTACTCTGATAGGTCATGTTGGTTTAGGACCATCATGTAGGTCCACACATCCTGATTTTAAAACAATGTAATTATTAAGGGGAGTGACCAACATTATCTCTACATGTACACTGTCTTCTACTCACCTATCAGGAGGACATCACTGGCTTGGCTCTTTCTGTAACCCCCATAGACTTTAACAGAGAGGGGCACACCGCAAATGCGGGCGCCTCTCCAGAGAAGTGTATGGCATCAGTGGACCGGCAGTCAATAAGCGGACCGGCAGTCAATAATAATAAGGGACTTAGTTTTTTAAGCTGGAGGAGGAGGTTTTTGTGTAATAGTCACCACTTCACTGGTCATAGTAGATTCTCCCATGTTCTTGTTAGTATAGATCGCGCCTCGTCTTTATCATTCATTTTTTGGGGAAATATTTTGTCTGTGTTCTTTGGCTAAATTGGCTAGAAAAAAAAAAAATTGAGGTTGGCTACCTTGCATCAATGATGACTATAGGGAGCCTATAGAAGTCTATGGGCCCTTATTGGGCCTGTATGTTTGGGTGCCACCGGTTTTACATGATGTGCAGCATCTCATGTCAAATTTTTCTTCTAGAGGAAGAAAAGAGAAAACGGCGCCCCACACAGGAGCAGAGAGTGCACTGTGGTAGTGCACACGCAGAACTGTAGGGAGGGCATAAGTAGAGGTACCTCACAGGACCTAGTGATCAGGCATAGTAAGGCAGCACACAGATGAGCGGTGAAAGACATGGAGGAGAGAACCAGCTGCATGCAGTGTGGTAGCTAGCTAGCTAGTGGAGGTGGGTGGCGCTCGCCAATTGGAACACCACCTCAAGGGCTAGAGAGCTGGACCCACAAACAAGCAGCCACCCTCACTCTGGCGGACATCTCAGTAGCCGTCATCTAATACTACTGCAGCCGCAGTATGGAAAATGCTTGCCTGGCAGCAGCTTCCTCTGACAAAATCAGGGGGCTTACTCAGGGGTCACTTACTCAGGGCTTACTCAGGGGTCCAAATCTAAGTAATGAGCTGATGTGAATCGGTTCATCTATAATGAAACAACTGCTTAAAAGGGGTAGTCCGCTTAAATCAAGTTGTCCCCAATAAGCTATCGGTGGGGGTTTGACTGCTGGGACCCCTACCATGAAATGAATGGAGAGGTAGATCGACTTCCATTCATTTCTGTGGTCCCAATAGGCTTTGAGGTCCCCGTTCTTGTGATCGTTGGGGGTCCTAGTGGTTGAACGCCCACCAATCATGTAGTTATTTCCTATCTTGTAGATGGGGGATAACTTGATGAAACCTGAATAACCCTTTAAGTTGAGGGTGCATTATTTTTACTGGCAGGCCCATGAAAAACTCCAGATATACTTTTATCATGACTTGTGGTAAATAAGAAATTCTGTCGGCTGTATCTGACATACTCAACACTTCTGCATGTGACAAAGTTGTCTCTGCTACATCTTACACGCGGGACACCTGAATTTATCATACCTTTAATGCACAGTAGCACATCCTTGAGTGAAGATACTAGTGTGCGGCCTCAAGATAGACATCATAACGTAGCTTCCCTGCATGTGACAAACTCAACTCTGCTGCATCCCAGGTAAAGCACAGCTGAATGCATCCTTTATCTCATATTACATCGCTAAGCTCGAATAATTTAGAAGGACTAGTTATGATAAACCACATGTAGTTGTGCTAAATGTCAAACTCAGCTTTGCTACAACAGTATAGATGCTAATATATATGTAATTTAAGGGTACATATACCAGCTTTGGGTCTTAACTGATGGGACTGCTAAAGGCTTTCAGTAACATGCAGTACGTAGCTGAGGACCCCAAGAACAAAGTTGGACCCAGGTTGTGTACCCCTCATTTATCCATCTCTGTATATGACAGAAACTACAACCCCTATCCTCCGTTACCTTCACTCGGCACAATTCCCTCCAACAGTTTCCAACAGATGTTTCACTGGAGAGAAAAAAAAACTCAACAACCTGTATCTGGTTGCTATGGAGACAGGAAACCGAAGCATCTGCTGTGCATGCTGGGAGGTGTAGTTCCAGGAGCCAGGACTCCATCTTGTGGCCAGATCAGACGGCACATGAAGAGACGCCGGTTTATGATACAGTTCTCGGCCAGTATATACCAGTGCTCTTCTGATTTTAGCGTTCTTCAGTTTATTATTATATATTTTTTACTAAAATTGTAAAATAAATGATCAATATCCAAATTACAAGTAAAGATCTCTCAGATCTGATCACCCGCCATCGATGGGACCAGCATGTGCCGGATTATCAGATATTCTTGATTACTGGATGCTCATAGAAATATGTACCGGACTCGTCCACCCAGGAACGGCCGCAAAACATTGCAGAGACGCCATTTTGGGGTAAATTTAAATAAGCCCCACCCCCTTTGAGGTCCATGTCGCAGGACATTCCTGTGAAGAACGGGACATTTGACTCCCAGGCCTATTCGTTTGAATGGGACTGAGCTGCCCATAGGTCATGTGACCCATGAACGTTATGTCATTGGCCTAGGAGGAGCACCAGGGCGTCCTGAGGATAGGTCATCAGTATTTAACCCTTGGAAAGCACAGAAATTGCCATATTTGGTTATATTTGCATAAGCTCCACCTCTTTGGGCCCACAATGATTAGGAGGCATGCTGCGGCGGTCTCTGGGCCCTTTGTACAAATACCTAAATGGTCATATTTGTGATTCCATTTAGTGTGTGGTCGAAGGTGACAACAACCTCAGACGGTAGCCATAAAGTAAACGTAATAAGGCTCACCAGTATGACGTTCAGGCTCAGCACAATACGCACCAGTCAGGTGTTTGGAGACTGAATAAAGAAGGTGCCACCGCCTGGACTCTGCTATGGCATAGGCTTTCACTGAATCCACCTGTGTGTGCTGGTTTTCTTCATTTATCAGCAGGCAGGACATGCTGGGACTTGTAGGCCCTCAAGAGCTGGACTTCTTTAGGTTGCCTAGTACTGAAGTAAACATTCAGATTTGGCAAACTTTGTGTGTAGTCAGACGACCAAAATGTAGCGTGAGTAATATATCTGTGCTATTGCCTGTAGTGCTGCTGTGTGTAAGAGGGCACTGCCTGTCAGGATTACAGGGCAGGAACCTCTGATGTCATATCACCCACAAATAAAAGTCATCTTTTCATATCTTCTTCAGTTAATATGGGGAAAAAACTAATTTAAGCCTGAATAATCAACTATGTTTTTAGAAAAAAAATGTAAAATATGTACTGTGACATCACTGTGTGTATTATTTCTGTACTGTGACATCACTGTGTTTATTATCTCTGCACTGTGACATCACTGTGTTTATTATCCCTGTACTGTGGCATCACTGTGTTTATTATCCTGTGTCTGTACTGTGACATCACTGTTTATTATCCCTGTACTGTGACATCACTGTGTTTATTATCTCTGTACTGTGACATCACTGTGTTTATTATCCTGTACTGTGACATCACTGTGTTTATTATCCCGTGTACTGTGACATCACTGTTTATTATCCTGTACTGTGACATCACTGTGTTTATTATCCCTGTACTGTGACATCACTGTGTTTTATTATCTCTGTACTGTGACATCACTGTTTTATTACTGTCTGTGACATCACTGTGTTTATTATCTCTGTACTGTGACATCACTGTGTTTTATTATCCCTGTACTGTGACATCACTGTGTTTATTATCCTGTACTGTGACATCACTGTGTTTATTATCTCTGTACTGTGACATCACTGTGTTTATTATCTCTGTACTGTGACATCACTGTTTTTATTATCTCTGTACTGTGACATCACTGTGTTTATTATCTCTGTACTGTGACATCACTGTGTTTATTATCTCTGTACTGTGACATCACTGTGTTTATTATCCCTGTACTGTGACATCACTGTGTTTATTATCCCTGTACTGTGACATCACTGTGTTTATTATCTCTGTACTGTGACATCACTGTGTTTATTATCTCTGTACTGTGACATCACTGTGTTTATTATCCCTGTACTGTGACATCACTGTGTTTATTATCCTGTACTGTGACATCACTGTGTTTATTATCTCTGTACTGTGACATCACTGTGTTTATTATCCCTGTACTGTGACATCACTGTGTTTATTATCCCTGTACTGTGACATCACTGTGTTTATTATCCTGTACTGTGACATCACTGTGTTTATTATCCCTGTACTGTGACATCACTGTGTTTATTATCCTGTACTGTGACATCACTGTGTTTATTATCTCTGTACTGTGACACATCACTGTGTTTATTATCCCTGTACTGTGACATCACTGTGTTTGTTATTATCTCCCTGTACTGTGTGACATCACTGTGTTTATTATCCCTGTACTGTGACATCACTGTGTTTATTATCCTGTACTGTGACATCACTGTGTTTATTATCCCTGTACTGTGACATCACTGTGTTTATTATCCTGTACTGTGACATCACTGTGTTTATTATCCTGTACTGTGACATCACTGTGTTTATTATCTCTGTACTGTGACATCACTGTGTTTATTATCTCTGTACTGTGACATCACTGTGTTTATTATCTCTGTACTGTGACATCACTGTGTTTATTATCCCTGTACTGTGACATCACTGTGTTTATTATCTCTGTACTGTGACATCACTGTGTTTATTATCTCTGTACTGTGACATCACTGTGTTTATTATCTGTACTGTGACATCACTGTGTTTATTATCCCTGTACTGTGACATCACTGTGTTTATATATCCCTGTACTGTGACATCACTGTGTTTATTATCCTGTACTGTGACATCACTGTGTTTATTATCTCTGTACTGTGACATCACTGTGTTTATTATCTCTGTACTGTGACAACTTTATTATCCTGTACTGTGACATCACTGTGTTTATTATCTCTGTACTGTGACATCACTGTGTTATTATTCTGTACTGTGACATCACTGTGTTTATTATCCTGTACTGTGACATCACTGTGTTTATTATCTCTGTACTGTGACATCACTGTGTTTATTATCCCTGTACTGTGACATCACTGTGTTTATTATCTCTGTACTGTGACATCACTGTGTTTATTATCCTGTACTGTGACATCACTGTGTTTATTATCCCTGTACTGTGACATCACTGTGTTTATTATCTCTGTACTGTGACATCACTGTGTTTATTATCTCTGTACTGTGACATCACTGTGTTTATTATCTCTGTACTGTGACATCACTGTGTTTATTATTCTCTGTACTGTGACATCACTGTGTTTATTATCTCTGTACTGTGACATCACTGTGTTTATTATCCCTGTACTGTGTGACATCACTGTGTTATTATCCCTGTACTGTGACATCACTGTTTATTATCCCTGTACTGTGACATCACTGTGTTTATCTCTGTACTGTGACATCACTGTGTTTTATTATCCCTGTACTGTGACATCACTGTGTTTATGTGTTTATTATCTCTGTACTGTGACATCACTGTGTTTATTATCCCTGTACTGTGACATCACTGTGTTTATTATCTCCTGTACTGTGACATCTGTTTATTATCACTGTGTGTTTATTATCCTGTACTGTGACATCACTGTGTTTATTATCCTGTACTGTGACATCACTGTGTTTATTACCCTGTACTGTGACATCACTGTTTATTATTGTACTGTGACATCACTGTGTTTATTATCCCTGTACTGTGACATCACTGTGTTTATTATGTCTGTACTGTGACATCACTGTGTTTATTATGTCTGTACTGTGACATCACTTGGTTTAATATCCATGTACTCTGACATCACTGTGTTTATTATCCCTGTACTGTGACATCACTGTGTTTATTATCCCTGTTTTTATAACCTGTTGAGAGAAGTGTTATATTTAAAGTCACCTAATTTCTGAAACAACATGTGATGTTTGATAAATTTTGGCACAAATTACGACAACGCAGACTCATAGAAAACCGACTTCAAAAATTTCCCTCATAATAAATTCCCCCTTTGTGTCTGAAACTGGAATTCTGTGTTCTGTGGCTGACACTGGGGGACATTGTGGAAGGATTTTATGGGAACGCACAATGCCGGCTCCGTAAGTGACTGCAATTCCAGCAGAAAAATCAGCTGCAGTTTTTGTTACGTGAATGGGGATTACTACAACCATGTTCAAATGCAACAAAAATTTGCCACGTGAATGTTTAGCTGAAAAATTAAAAAAAAATAATAATTCTGTGCCGAAATATGTAGCATATTCCTTTAGGATTAGTTCCATTAAGTAACAGCACATTTGCAGAAAATCCATGCAAGAAAATCCGAGGATCAACCCCCTGATTTCTACCAAATTTTAATGGGTCGGTAATCTATGGTCAGATGAGGCTCCTGAATCTTTTTCATAAAGAGGTTCTGCAGCAGCTGAGGTGTGTACCATGAAGAATAATGTACCTTTTACTATAATTTATATTAGAAGTTGCCTCGGAGATCTGTGACCAGCATGGCTTGACTTTTTTTTAATGGGTGCAATGTTAGGGAATTGCCATTTAGGCAATTATATTATTATAAAGGCTCAGGGCATCATAAATCAATTCCACGCTTCAAGAACCTTCTGATTGGTGTATTGTCTTACCTAACCTTTTAGGGACGCCGCCAACCTAACCTGATTAGATGCAGTTGCTAGCCTGCCAGCACAACAGATGCCCCGTGAGAACCAATCGCTCCCAAAATATCCCCAGGCCAATGATCAGGTTGCAGTGTGCACAGGCTGCTGCGGGTTAGGTTTACACACACTGCACTGGGATTCTGTCTGTGGAAGACACTCGGGATCCTCCTTACGTATCAACAGGGTCTGAAAAAGCTGCAGACAAAATGGTCATCAAGGTATTTGTCGCCACCGTCGCCGGATCAACCGCGGTAAGTGCGGCCACCATTGCCAAGCTTCCTTGCATTGGTATTTTGTTTCATATTTTATGTGTAGCTTTACCTAAAAAGTTCTAATTGGGAGTAATACACAGCAAAAACAGTATAAAAACGTATTAGAAACTGGCATATAAACAATTATATAGTAATAACATTATAAATGATTGCAGTGAGAAAAATAACGAAATAAAAGTAAAGATTAAACATATAAAAAGCAGAAAGAGCAATAAATGACTTCAGGCATTTCATGCTGTATCAATGCGTAAATGAAATAGTTTTTCACATTTTTATTATTTTAGGAGTATAACAGGAAAATAAAATAAAAAAGCAACTAATGACGCATTTGATTTTGTTAACATTTTTGTCCATAAAATAACGTCATTTTAATTTAATAAAAAAATAATTTTTTTCCTAGATTTTCAGGAATGATTGTACCGTTTCATTTTTATTATATTTTTTATTTTATTGTGCAGTAATGATAAAAACATGAATTTGTGTAACACAGTGGTTTTTGTATAATTTTTAATCCTAATTCCAGAAAAAAAAAGAATATAAAAAAAGAATAACTTTACACCACTACACTTGTTTAGATCAGATCACCCCCACGCTAAAAAAAAAAAAAAAAATGTTGAAAACGCACGTACAGTAATAAGTACATTGCAAAAACTTGGCCTCCTGGTCACTTGAGTTTGCAGATCAAGTTGCTCTTGTGTGTAATATCATCCGCGGGGGGATCATGTTCGCACTAGGTCCTGGATAATGGGCCCGCGTCTCTCTCTCTACATAGCGGATCGGGTGTATGTTGGTTTTTTTGCGGTATTTAGTGTAAAATGTAGAGTAACGTAATGTTGTAAATGAGTCTTTGAGGAAAGTGAGAGAACGAGGGAGAGGGAGGGAGGCAGCATGGGGGAAGGGACGCTGTTTCCTTATATATCCCTGCTTGACAGCTGATCTCTGATGAATCTGAGCCTAGTATGTATCAACGACTCAAAGACAGTTCTCGTAGAGCTGCCGGAGATATTGGAGGAATGCTTGGAAACTTCCAGACAACTTCTTGGGAAGGAAAGGGGAAAACAATTCTTACCGGAAGGAATTGCTATAGAACTTAGAATATTTTACAAAAACAGTAAAAATGATCAGAACCCCCTGGGTATTTGGTCATAAATGGTGTTGAGCGAATCCAAGTATCCGAAGTGGAATTTGATCCAAATTTCAGGAAAAATTGGATTCGCTGTGAAGCTGGATTTCCTCACACTTCATGGTAACTAATCAATTTTCACTGAAATGGGGTAAAAAAAATTACCTCATCCATTTGAGCGCGGAGAGGTCGCCGCGACCATCTTGATTGAAAATCCTGTGTAAAATCTCATGCACGGTGATGTATGATGTCATCATGCACCGTGCAAGATTTCCCGCTGGATCTTCTATCAAGTTGGCCGTGGCGGCCTCTTCACGCTCAAATGGATGAGGTAAGTATTTCACTTTTATTAAAAAAACTGATTAATCCCTGAAAGCTCTCAATTTTCATCTCGGATACCGCGATCAACAATGAAACATCTGAAGGGTTCAAGGTTTCAATCGCACAGTCATAGCGCCTGCTACTTGCAAAAAAATGCGTTTTGTGATTAAAGGGGTATTCTCATCTTGGACAATGGGGGCATATCGAGAACGGGGCCAGAAATGAATGGGAACGGTGGCTGTGCATGCGCAGTGCGCTCCCATTCATTTCTATGGAGCCGACGGAGATAGCTGAGCCAGCGCTCGGCTATTTGCGGCGGCCCCATAGAAGTGAATGGAGAGCGGGCCGCGCTTGCGCGGTGCGCACTTCTTCACTTCGGGGGCCCCGTTCTCGATATAGGTGCGGGTCCCAGTGGCAGGACCCACACCTATAGGACAATGGGGGCATATCCTAGCGATATGCCCCCATTGTCCAAGATGAGAATTCCCCTTTAAGTAATTCATGACGAAGCGTATTTCTTTGTGAAATTCGTTGACGTAGCCGAATAAAATTTTTGTAGACTTCACTCATCCCTAGTCATAAATCACCTTTAGCGGCTTCCTCCCTACTAAGTGTATGTACGACCACATGGCATGGTCATGTTGCTGTTGCGATGCGGCCACTTTGCAGTTGAGTATCGCGTGGCCGCGTAGGTCTGAGTTGTCTCCTGTGTAACTAATGAGGAGCGCTTTGTTAGTATCTGTCAGTACATCCTTTGGTATAAATCCAGCTGCCATGGGAGATATGCGCTGAGCAGTTTGTTCCATGTAGATCCGTGGTGCCAATCTAGAGATATGAGCAGTTTTTATTATGCTAATTAACCCCTTGGTGCCACGAGGGTGTGGCCATTGCACCCAGAGCTCCAATCAGTGTATGGACCAGCCACGCCCACTCTGCTGTGAGCGTCAGAACCAGGCAGTGTAAAGGTAATCTCTCCAGGCCCTGAAATCTCACGGCATAGTGCATGTCCTGTATACGCATGCGCAGTACAGGTTCCATTCTCTGGGTGAGCTTCATTACTCTACAGCACATGTGCCGATCAAAGAGGCTCACACACTGCCGAGAGATTTCAGGGCCTGGCAAGATTACCTTTACACTGCCTGGTCGTCACTTATGATGGACTGGCGAACACACTGACTGGAGCTTCGATGCAATGAGGTGCAATGACAACGCCCTCATTGCACCAAGGAGCTAATTAGTATAATATAAAATCGCCCATATCTCTGGATTGGCACCACAAATCAACATGGGACAATGTGGGTTACATTCAGCTGCTTGGTACACAGCTCCCATATCAGCTGGATTTATATCAAGGTATATAATGATAGACGCGGCACAAGAAATACCGCAAAGACATTACAGACAGCGACGTCCTCATTAGTTTATTTGGAACCCCATATTCGATTATGGCAGCGTCACAACAGCAACATGACCACACTTTAAGGTCATACCTCTACTGCTCTGCTTGCATTAGGGAGGGTTCACACATGGTGTTTTTGTGCACTTTAGTGTCTTTTGTGACGTTTTCTTGCATTTCTGCTTTTTGGTGAGTTTTTTTGTACCTGGTAAAAACACCAGCTCCAGATGATAGCTGAAAGTCTATGATAAATATGAAATGCAGGACACACAAGAGGTTTTTTGTGACTGGTGTTTTTGTTAATTAGTTGGCTGGGTTTTTTTTTTTATCTCTGGCTTGTTTAAAAAATTGCAGCATGATGAAGATTTCAGGGTTTTTTTTTCCGGGTGTTTTTGCTGTATAGGGAAAAAATTTGCTGAAAAAATTGTGGCTCAAAAAGTTGTTAAAGAACAAAACGTTAGAACAGGGATGCCCAACCTGTGGCCCTCCAGATGTTGCAAGACTACAACTCCCAGCATGCCTGGACAGCCTACAGCTATTAGGGCATGCTGGGAGTTGTAGTTTCCAAACAGCCAGAGGGCCGCAGTTTGAGCATTCCTGCCGTAGAAGAAGAAAGAACCAAAAAAGTGGTATGGAAAAACTGCAAGTGGTTCCTATGAGGAACACGCCAGAGCAAATTCATGTATGTAGGGGCCTCCAGACTCTCTACACACAAATTTTCTTTAGCATTTTTTGCTCGGTAAAAAAAAATGCCATAGAAACAGTAATAATAACAGCTTTTATGGTATTTTTTAGCTGTGTTTTTTTCTAAACAACTGGATGCATTTTTGAGAGAAGAACACAAAAAAGCTTCATGCTGTGTTTTTAATACATGCCAGAACCCCAAAAAACGACACCTAATTAACAAATACTCCGATAGCAAAAAACAAACAAAATTCTTGTGTGTCCAGCATTTTCATATTTCCCATAGACTTTCAACTAACATCTGGAGCTAGCGTTTTTTACTGGATGCAAAAAATGCCACTAAAAACATAAAAGGGCTGAAACACCACAAAAACACCTACATGAGTCCACCCCTTAGATGGTCATACACTCAGAGACTAAAATTGGCAAACCCACTGATTTTGGTAACACTGCTCCTTACCTCTATTGGGGTGTGCTGAACAGATACTTCTGGCAGTGTCTTATTCCCCTTTCCCCAGTAAGAACACATGCATGCTTAGCCAAGGTGAAGGGACATATGTATGGAGGAGTTGGCAAGAATAATTGAGGGACGAGCAATCATTTGGTCAGCAGCTACTGTGGGCACTTTTTGTTGGCAGTTTTGTATCTATTGTAGATTTGTGAAACAGGAGGCTCAGTACGAACAAACCAAAAATATCTTGTCCATAACTTAATTATTGGATTTTTTTATTTTTTTTTTTTGGGGGGGGGGGGGGGGGGGGGACTTTTTGGGATCCTGCAACCACAACTGTATTAAAAAGTCAGCAGCACTTTTCAATACAATGATATAAAAGAAAAAAAAGTATACCACTGTATGCCTATAGATGCCATATACAGTGTATGGCCACACAGTTGCATAGTACTGCCATTGTGATATGGATTTTTGGGGATATCTGTTTGTACTAAAAACTGTAGTTGATCCCTCTTGACTGCTTTCACTTGGAAGTGTGGCCCTGAGTAGCGCTCAGCAGCCTCTTCATAATCCCCACAAACTCTAGACTTTTTATCTCACCGATTGTAAGTTATTTGGTGTATTTCTCCATTCATTCTTTGAAAATTCTATTGGTTGCCGTTAGAAACAGACTGCGGTTCATCCCCATTCTGCTGTCAGTCATGTGACCTAGCAGCAAAGCTCTAACCATGCCACTGTCCTCTGAACTCCCACAATGCACTTTTCACTGGTAACAGGAACCTCTTATCAGATATATGAAACGTTCTCTCAATGATACTGCAATCAGGAGAGAATCATCCCATCTATGGCTAGTGTTCCCACCCCACCATGTGAGATTCATGTGCCCCCGCAATCACCAGGACCGAAGTGCCATTCCTACCACCCTCTATAGCTACCGTGTTACCATGACCCCATGTCTGACTCTATACCTGTAGGCACTGATGGGGACATCTAAGACTTCTATACACTGTCAACAGTCAACACTGGAGCTAAGACAAAAATTTGCATATTTTTGGGGTGGGTTTGTACCTTTTTAATTTTCAAAGGTGGTAAATGTTTGGCAAGAGTGGGCTGCACCGGATCGATACATGTGTCCTAATGGCCCTGACTATACCCATACCTGAAATACTGTGTCCTCTTGCTTTACCCCACAACCTAATAATAATAAAAAAAATAATACAAGGTAAGTTCTTGTTGTCAAGTTACCAAAATAAATCAATTTGTCATTTTATGTTCAGATAAAAAAGAAACAGCAAGAAGTGGTCGGATTTCTGGAAGCGAACAGAATCGACTTTGAAGAAAAAGATATCGCGTGTAATGATGACAACCGGCAATGGATGAGGGACAACGTGCCGGGAGAGAAAAAACCCAAGAATGGGATCCCTCTGCCTCCCCAGATCTTCAATGAGGAGCAGTACTGTGGGGTAAGTGGGTCATAGAGTCCCATCAGACGTCCACTGATGGTCACTTTTGAACACTAATGGGTCTCGAATGTTCACCATGAAACAACCCTATTTTCCATTGACTTACCGTTACTTACTTACCGTTAAGACATTGTTGGATCCGCCCATTATAATGAGCCCCTAAGGTCCAGCAAAAACAGCCCCATTTGGAGGTGACTTTGGAGAATTCACTTGTCACTAGAGTCTTTTTCTTTGGATGAGGCACTGCTAATCTGTTAAACCTGTAGGAGGGCCAACCTCATATCTCCTACTTGTGTAAAACGTGTGTTTCCCTTTAAAAGTTTATTTGTTGCCCCATTGTAGCCTTAAATTTGTATGCGCACGTGTGGTACCTTTGTAAAGGATTGATGGGCCTGTATGCACATGGCCCTGCCAGATTCTGTCAGAGTTGTTGGGGATTAGAGAAAATGGTGGTAACTTGCAGGAGGAGGAGATGACGGCCCACGCGGAGCCTGATGCCGATGAGCTGAGTCTGAGTGCCAACACACTGAAAGGTGGGGGCAAGAGAGTGGTTAAAAAGAGCAGAATCTGGTGCCAGTGTGGATGGAATAACCATGTGAAATGCGAAGAAGGACTGTTGAGGATGCACTTGACAGGTGGTAATTAGAGATGAGCGAACGTGCTCGTAACGAGCACTGTAGCGCTCGGCTCCCCTGCGCTCGCATGGGCGCAGGCATCCGCTTCCGTCCTCCTCACCCGACGGAAGCGGCATGCCTGCGCCATGCGAGCGCAGGGAGCCGAGCGCTACAGTGCTCGTTACGAGCACGTTCGCTCATCTCTAGTGGTAATCCCATTAATAAAAAAAGCTGAATGGTGGAGATCCTCCAACCACACCCAACTGCATTTTCCTAAAGGATAATAAACAACTATATATTAGATATTGCCCTATTTAAACC
Source organism: Rhinella marina (assembly GCA_900303285.1). Taxonomy (NCBI): domain Eukaryota; kingdom Metazoa; phylum Chordata; class Amphibia; order Anura; family Bufonidae; genus Rhinella; species Rhinella marina. Next base: position 13,994 of record ONZH01022800.1, on the reverse strand, counting down.
AAGAATTTACAAAATAAAATTAAAACACCCCCCAAAAAAATCCTCAACCATAAAATAAATACCTAAATATAATATACCAGTATAATTTTAATTATTTATAAAAAAAAAAAATTACACAATAATTAAAATCTCATAAAAATTAAGAAGATAAAATTCATATATAGGGGACCACGGCAGTGCATATGATAATTAAATATGATCAATTAACATAATTAGAATGTATACTGAAATAAATTTACAAAAATAATAACTTGTGCCATGTAAACAATTAGGCTATTAGTTCTCTATAGATAATTCAAAGATATATAATGTAATTGAAATGAATACATGAAGTGCAGTAATAAAATCCAGCAATTTTTATTAATAATAATAGAAAACTAAAAATACTGCATTATAAGGAGGCCCGGACTGGACGTGCCATTAGATGAGGGCACGAAAATATATTATTTAATAAAGTGCATGCAATATAAACAAGAATAGAGACCAGGCCCGGGACATAGAATAAGGTAATGTGGTCCCTGTTGCATCTCAACGTTTCACTCACAGCTTCAATTACTTTTTCTTTTTAATAATTTGCAAAAAATTTTCTCATAATATGGTATTCAGTGCAGATTGATGGGGGGGAACTTGAACTTTTTTGATTATAGCACAGCGCTGCAACAAAACAAAATTTGGAAAAAGAGGAAAGGGTCTGGAGACTTTTTGAATGAACTTTAGGTGGAGGGGATGGATTTTTCCTGGCTTTATGGTTATTTGCTTCTTCATAGGAGCTCATTCATTGCCAGGGGCATAGATATAGAGGAAGCAAGGGAAAGGGCAGCCGTGGGGCCCAAATTCAGAACGGGTCCACCCAAGAGGAGAACTAAAAGATTTTATTGTCAAGGCAGTATTATACAATGACATTATGTACAGAGACACTGTAGGAAACAGACGGAGGGGCTCCTGGCCTGGTCTGAGGGTGCGATCTTCACTAGCTACAGGAGTGGGGGTTGCACAGGAAGAGGGTTTTGCGAAGAAGTTTCTGGTGGTGGTGGTGGGGGGGGCTAGTTACGCCACTAATTACTCCTGATCACACATGAGGCCGGTGTATCATTTTTAGCTACATTTTATATTAAAAATAACAGAAAAATAGTTTTATTATTTTTTTAAAATACTGCAAATCTCAAAGTATGATCAAACCATTGTTGCCAAATAACCGCTTGTATTAAACCACAACACAAACCACACCCACTTTTTGCTCCTGTATACTTGGCCAGTATTTTTTGTTGGGAATGCTGGCAATAAGATGCAATCTATTAAGGACTTGGACTGTAACTATGCAAGCCATGCCATGGCCGGGGACTGTACTCTTGGGTGTGTCGAGTATTGTGAGCATGCACACTGCACGCCCACAGCTGCTGAGGAAATCTGAGTCACTAAATCTGTGAAAGGTAATGGCGGGGCATTTGCAAGACCCAGGGAGGCACAGGGCAGCATTTATACTCAGTGGTGCAACCCCATGAATAGGAATGACCCACAGTAGCACTACAGGACAGGCGAAAGCTGGTGGTCACCTGACTGGAGACGGATCTGGACTACTGTTAGATCAGCACCCACTGATCTTCCTTTTTATATGCAGGGAATGATGGGTAACAGCTACTCATTCTATGTTCTACAGAATATAATGTGTATACCCTTAACGTAACGTGAATTCAAAAGATTTGAGAATGAATAAGCTTATGGAGGCTAAGTGAATACATATATTTACTATGTGTGATTAAATATACGATAACACAAATCACATGCAGAAGAATAAAAAGTAAATAATTATCATAAGCCTAAATGGGGTGGAGACTCTGTCAATCATGATATAACACATGGCTGTCTACTACGTTATAACACATGACCGAGAGATAGGACAAATCAATACTTACGTCCCAACTAGGATGAAGTTCCAGGTGGAATCCCAATTAAATGTTAGTGCAGACCACAGTTATTCCCATCTGCCCCTCCTCCAGTGTGCATCATGCATGTCTCTGAGATCACTCAAGAATGTGTTCTTATCAGCACAATGGGGGATGGGTACTATCTCTAACTCACTACATTACAAGGAAAACGTGTACAAATGTAAAACTAAAACACAGAGTGTTAAACAGTATAAAAGAGGACAGAATTAAAGGGGACAGAACCAATCAGTACTTAAATATACCCTTACAATACAATACCATAGAGCCAGCAAGGCGAATGTACGGACAGTTGTACTCAATATTCTCATGGCCTAAAACCCATGTACCTAACTTTTTTGCTGTATCCGTTAAAGGCCCATGTAAGTGGCCATAATATAAATCCTGGCATGGGCCTATATTGTACCTCCATGTGCCTCTGAGATTATAGGGCTTAAAGGGGTATTCTCATCTTAGACAATGGGGGCATATTTCTTGGAGCCTGGGTTTGTGACTTTTTAAATGCCATTTGCACAATAGTTTTTTATTATTATTTTTGCACAAATGCTTTGGTGCCACCCTCACCAATTTCTGACAAGAGGGAGTGGCGTTGGGCATGGTCTGGGCTTTTGGCCCCGGCTGATCTATCATCATTTATGCAAGATTTCTGGTGTAACTGATGACGGGCTGGTGTAGATTTTGTTCTAGGCACAGGGACTGCCAGTGGATTCATGGATTGCTATAAATTAAGCACATCCTCCAGCGTTGCAGGGCATATCAAGACCAATGTAAAAAGCTCTGGTCTTGATAAATCTAGCCCAGTATGTCTCACCACTAGCGTTTTCTTCATGGTGTTTTTTCCCCTACAGAGAAGGTGATGTCAGAATGCCTGAAAAAACCCTACGGGTCCAGCATCTTATGTTTTTGAAAGGAAGCCAGAAAGGCAAAAACACCACCTAATGAACAAAACACCCAGGAGCAAGACAAGCACTTTTGTGTCCTGAGTTGGAAATTTCCCTTAGACCAGGGGTAATCAAGTGCTTTTTGTAAATGTCCACATACCTGGGAGGGGCAACACCGGTGGCATGTAGCACTTTGTGGAAATGCAATACCCCAGATGGGGGGTATCTGCAATTATTTGTTAGCTTTTGTACTAATGTGATATTATGTCTTATGTGTCTGCAGTATGCTTCAGACAGGCTCTCTTCTGCCATGAGGCGAGATGAGAATCTTGCCTCAGGCAGAAACCAACATGCCTCTTTGGGGCACGGCAGTTTGCCACTAGGCCTGAAGCCTGTGAAGCAGTAGAATGGCTCAGGTGGCTACGATGACATCACCGTGACATCTGGTGCTGAGTCACAGGTGGCGTGATGATGTGGTCAGGTGACATAATCCACCTATGGCTTCAGGAATGATAAGGTATGGTTGGTATAAGCAATGTAACTTACGATTCCATTCCTCCCCTCTTGGTAGGAGTGGGTTGGCCCTACTTCCTGCCAGGAGGGGGAGTTAAGGTTAGAGTCAGCTTGGCAAGCCTGGAGTGAGGGAGCACAGCTTGACTGTGAGGACCACTACTCTAGGGACCCTCACAGATGATCTGCAAGCTACAGCATTTATAGGCAGTAGTGTGATCAGCACTACAGCTATACAGTCTCCGCTGCAGGTGAGGGGATAACAAGTCAAGACATCCATCTCCACAGTTCAGCACAGGCACAGTCAAAAACATGCATTTCACAAGCAGACACCTATAGCTCTAAGTGCCAGCTTATTGTGAAGGGAAATCAGGATTGAGAATGACTACTCTAGAGTGCTATTTTCTGCCATCATGCCTGTCACCATACCTCAACATCTAGGGATAGAGACATTGCTTCTTGTACAGACGACAGCTGGATGTACTGTAACTCATTCTTTGCACTCAGTAAAGAAAAACATTTGATGTTCTTCTATGTCTGCCTGATCCTTTGACGCCACCTTTTGACTACACTGATCCCCAGGGAGCGAAGGCAGTAAAACATGACACAACTCTCATGAGGGCTACTACCACTCCCATGCTCTGGACTGGCTCCTCAGTGGCTCGTTGCAGAAAGTTGTTTTTTACTATGTTTGTTCCAATCCCCACCAAAATAAGAATGCCCCGTAGTGCCACTGCACAATAGTGATGCTCCTTAGTGCCCCCCAAGACAGTAATGATGCCTCTTTATGCCCCACACAGGGTGTGATGCCCTCTTAGTGCCTCCTCTCACAGTATGATGCCCCTTAGTGTCCCCCATGCAGCATAATGTTCCTAAGTGCCTCCACACAGAATTATGACTTCTCAAATGGCCTCCAGACAAAGTAATGCTCTCTAAGTTCCCACCACACAGTATTATTTCCCCTTTAAGGGGTTGTTTCACTTCAGGCTTGGCTGGGTGCTGGCTTGCCTATTTCTGTAGCTCCCATAGAGGTGAATGGAAAGGTGGGCGTGCATGGGGGTGGGGAGGGGGCGTGCTCTCCCTTCACTTTTATGACAGTTCAGGAAATAGCCAAGTGCAGTCGCCCGGCTATTTTTGTAACTCCCATAGAAGTGAATGGACAGCATGCCGCACATTCATGGTGCACTCTTCTTCACTTTGGGGCCCTGTTCTGCAGATGTAGAGGTGTGACCTACACCTATCTGACATTGATATGCCTATTGATATGCAACCAATGTATCAGATGACACAACCCCTTTATTCACCTCACACACGTTCCCCGCTGTCGGCTTCCTGCTTCTCCATTAGTAATTTAGTGCTGGCAGGCGCGATGCGATGACATCATAGTACCTGCCATGCTGAGCCACAGACTGCACACTTGCGAAGTAGACCTTTTTGTTCTGTGCTGTCAGTGGCTCAGCGCAGCATGTGTGATGTCATCATTGAATCACGGTGGCAGGGAGCACTGTATTCAGCTTTATCTGTATTCTGAGGAGGGGTCCAGACAGCTAGCTATGCGAGTTGAGTACCCCTGCCATAGACCTTCAGATAACTTAGCCAGCCATGTTCCTGTGCACAGCTCTTCCAGGAGAGTTCCAATCAAGCCCTGGCTTGGCGACCTATCAGTGTGTCTGGATGTTGGGGCATTTAAGTCCCTGGCTTGGCGTACAGTCCCAGAGTTAGGCAGGGGATTAAGGTCAGGGATTTACTGCTTACCGGTGATTTGGTTATTTTATGGCTGCTGATTGTTGTGTTCAGTGCACTGCTGCATTTCTGCTGGAACTTTCTGTGTATTGACCTTTGCTTGTTTCCGGATTAACCTCTTGTCTACTGACTAGGTTCTTACTGATTCCCCTGGCTTTGACTCCTTGGCTTGCTTCTGAATTAACCCCTTATCTTCTGTTTTGGCATCTTCTCACTCTCCTGGCTTAGGCTTGTTTTACCCTCTTGTTGCTTCTTGGCATCTGATAGCACTGCTGCTCTGTAGTCATAATTGGGTCCCTGGCAGCAAAGTCCATCCAGCCTTGCAGTGGGCTCTGGTGAACACCTAGGGGTAGCATTATATCAACCAACCGGAGTGGTAAAAAAAGATAGGTTGTATATTAAGAGTTTGCTGGCAGTGATCCAGTGTGTACGGATGACGTATGTGCCATATGTGTGTGTATGGATGATGTATGTGTGATATGTGTGCATGTTCTTCTATTCAGCAAGTTATCAACAATTCCAGAGATGACACCTGAAGCTATTGTTGATTTTACACCTTTTATTAGCTTAAGTAATCATCATTCTAAGTGAAGAACCACAATCCAGAGGAACTTGAAGAAAAACTAAGGAGATCTGATTCTCAGGGGAAAAAATTCCTTCCTGACCCCAAAAGTGGCAATCGGATACCACCCTGGATCACATCTGTCCATATGCCTATAGCTGATGACACAACCTGCTCTAAAGAGCTGACAATCTAATAAAAGGAATCTTCTCTATGAGCGGCGCTGACTCTAGAGAGAGGACTCCTGTCGATTAAATCCAATGTCTAGTCCTACATTGGGTGATGGTGGCTGCGGCCTACAGTCGGCAAATATCATAAGGTTACATAGGAAGATGTGTCTATAGAGAGGATTGATGCAATAGGGAGAGGAGCTCAGAGATAGAGAGATAGACATGGAGAGGAGCTCAGAGATAGAGAGATAGACATGGAGAGGAGCTCAGAGATAGAGAGATAGACATGGAGAGGAGCTCAGAGATAGAGAGATAGACATGGAGAGGAGTGCTCCATATCTCCCCATCCACTACAGCTTCCAATGTGAGACTCCCATCATTTTATAGACAACAGTCTTGGCTATCTCATACATACATTGGGCTTGCAACTATTTAGCGTATGATTAGTTATGAAGATTTTTACACCCCTGGAAAGATGGCGAGAGAGAAAGATGTTTTGTGAGGGTAAGATGAGAGGAGAGGAAAATACAGAGGTGTAATACCTACACCCATACAGTTACACCCCTAAATATATAGATCATTCTGGTCTATGTAAAATATACATAGTAAATCTGGGTGATAATGAGAGTTTCAGACTTGAGAATTACTCGTTACCAAATCTATAACTAGAGATTGACTTTAAAGGCTATGTACACCTTCGAGGGCAATTTTTTTATGATTGCATTTTATTAATTTTGGACTAAAAAACTATTTTTTTGATCGGTATTTATTAAAAGTATTGAGCCGTTCTGTCACAAAGGGTTAACTGTGTGTCTAGCTGTGTGAATCACACTTTTTACTTTTACTCTTATCTCTAAATTACAAAAAGGTCAAAAACACTTATTTAAAGGCCCTTTTAGACGGGCCGATTATTCTCCCTGGCCGAGCGCCGATCAGCGATATCGGCGCTCGGGCAGGGAGCCTTTACACGGCCCGACGAATCGAGCGCCGGGCCGCACGAGTGATCGCTGTATCGCTCGTGCGGCCGGGAAGCTCCATACTGTCAGGCGCACATCGCCTGTTTACACAGGGCGATGTGCGCCCGACAGATTGGATCTTTTGGTTTCTACAAAAGATCCAATCAGCCGACGAACGAGCATTTTGCTCGTTCGTCGGCTGATTAGGGCCACTTTTACACAGGCCGATTATCGGCACTAGCGTTCCTAGGAACGATTTTTCGGCCGATAATCGGCCCGTGTAAAAGGACCTTAAGCCACATTCTTATCACTAAGATAAGATCTGAGATAAGTAAGTGGTTATCAGATCAGAGATAAGGAGCCATCAGCTGAGCTGCCTGATGGAACAGAGTGAAAATTCAGATTCTGCTACTAGAGAAACTCAAGGCTGCACAAAGACAGGGGTTCAATATTTTCAATAAATTGAAAAAATGATGGTTAGCTTAAAATGAGTACAATACCCTAATAATTAAAAATTGCCCAATGATGTACATAGCCTTTAAAGCTTACAACCTATTTTTTCCAGAGGGTTCCTTCAAAACTGATATCAGACAGAACATGACGTACCCCGATCCTAACTACTGTCTACAGGAAGGAACCATTCTTACGCTAACTCTAATTTAATCTATGCCATGCCTTCTGATATCTTCCCATGTCTTGCGATATGAAAAGAAAGGAGAACAATAATCACTACCTCTCATCTTATAACTGACCCCCTGTCACGCTCGGGTGTGGGGGGGAAAAGCCACACCGAGCGTATGAGGGATGGGAACAGACAAAACCAGGGAACTGGTCACCTCCTGCAGGGGACCCTAAGACTAGGCCCTAGCTGGCTACCAGTATGAACTAACCCGGGTGGTAGGAAAGCTCATACACAGGAACCTAATCTGAATAAACCCTAGAACACCCTGCAGTCTAATGACACAAGAGAGTAACCTGTTCCTCCAAGCGTAAGGAGGAACAGGAGACTCAAACAGGAATAACCAAAGGAAGGGAAAACACTTAACTTTAAGTAGAACTCAGCAACAGGATCTCAGCCGAGATCCACACCACTCTCCACCAGGTATGTAGCAGATATAAACCGCAAGGGATACTGGGAGAGGAAGAGGTAAGTAGGAGACAGCTAATTGCCCAGCGGCAACAGCTGAGGGAAAGGGGTGTGGTGAACAGCACCCAAACCACAGGGAATAGCCTGTCAAACCTGTCACTTAGAAAGCCGCGCAGAACGTCTGATTCCAGATGCAAGACCACTCGTGACACCCCCACCCTGTCCCTGTTAACATTTCACTTCCGGGTCTACTACAACCACCCAGTGTGAACAAACCGAGGAATTTACCATTACATTAGCTCCAGAAAATTTGTGTCAAAAAGTTATAACTTTTACACATTTCATGTTTGCACAAACGTTTTTTAAGGCTGTTCTAGCAGAGAATGCAGGGAATGCAGGGACAAAAATGCTGCAGTTTTTATCTGGACAATTCTCTGCATATTTTCCAGGTAGCAGCTAGATCTCTGCTGGACCCCATTATAGTCAATGGGGTCCTGCTGGCAGGATCTGGAGAACTCCAGCAGGCCCTGTTTGCAGATGTGAAACCAGCCTAACTATTGTAAAACTTGGAGGAGGCAGGTCCTATGTGGCCAGACAAATTTGAGCTGGCGTACATTTTAGACCTCCTGAGATGCACCAAAATTATGAAGAGTCAGGCTCCTCTTAAGAAATTTGCCACATTCCACACTGCAAAGTAAATCACGACCTGCATCCATTTTCCAAGAATCCACAGCATATTTTTTTTCTGCTGAATCTATGCCCTGTGTAGAAATTCTCCAATAAGGACCCCTAGTGTGTCCTGTGAGCATAGAGACATACAGTGTTCAGAATGAGTGCCATATAGAAGTCAGGTAAAGTGGATGAGGCCCGGGGCAAATATTTATCATTGCAATTTTCTGCAAATCTGGGGTGTTGTACTTTTCATTTTGCATTAGTTGGGAATGACTGATGCACTCATACTGGAAGGTGGGTATGGCAGGGGGGCCCATACTAAGTTTTGCTATGGATCCCTGTGAGATCTGCATATGCTGTGCTCAGGAATACTGTATAATGGAGAATATAACTAAACATCAGTACAGGATAAGTAATGTATGTACACAGAGACTGCACCAGCAGAATAGTGAGTGCAGCTCTGGAGTAAAATACAGGATGTAACTCAGGATCAGTACAGGATAAGTAATGTATGTACACAGTGACTGCACCAGCAGAATAGTGAGTACAGCTCTGGAGTATAATACAGGATGTAACTCAGGATCAGTACAGGATAAGTAATGTATGTACACAGTGACTGCACCAGCAGAATAGTGAGTGCAGCTCTGGAGTATAATACAGGATGTAACTCTGGATCAGTACAGGATAAGTAATGTATGTACACAGAGACTCCACCAGCAGAATAGTGAGTGCAGCTCTGGTGTATAATACAGGATGTAACTCAGGATCAGTACAGGATAAGTAATGTATGTACACAGTGACTGCACAAGCAGAATAGTGAGTGCAGCTCTGGAGTATAATACAGGATGTAACTCAGGATCAGTACAGGATAAGTAATGTATGTACACAGTGACTGCACCAGCAGAATTGTGAGTGCAGCTCTGGAGTATAATGCAGGACGTAACTCAGGATCAGTACAGGATAAGTAATGTATGTACACAGTGACTGCACTAGCAGAATAGTGAATGCAGCTCTGGAGTATAATACAGGATGTAACTCAGGATCAGTACAGAATAAGTAATGTATGTACACAGTGACTCCACCAGCAGAATAGTGAGTGCAGCTCTAGAGTATAATACAGGATGTAATTCAGGATCAGTACAGAAGAAGTAATGTAATGTACCGTGTTTCCCCGATAGTAAGACACCCCCGATTGTAAGACGTATCGGGGGTTTCAGGGGGGTCGGCTAATATAAGCCGTACCCCGAAAGTAAGACATATGTCTTACTTTCGGGGAAACACGGGGGTATTGCCGCCTCCTGCCCACGTCCGCACCGTCCCCCTCTCCAGAGGTCGCAATAACGCATAAAAATGCGTCATAGACGCATTTTTTTTTAATTTTACTCCCTGGAAAAAGTCTAAGGCGTACCGCTACGCCTTAGACTTTTTCCTTTTTGTCATCACTGCAGGCCGCGCTGTGAACGGCACAGGCAGCGCAGCGATGCTGCCGGTGCCTGCAATAACCAATAACAAAGCTCCTTACAGCAGGAGCTTTGTTATTGGTTGTTATTGGCGCCCCACAGCGCTACATGTCAGCTGAGGCAGAAGAAGCCGGCGGGAGCTGGAAGGAGGAGGAGCCGGCACCCGGGTGGCTGTAAGACGGTGAGAGGAGCGCGCGGGGCCCATGGACCCTGGACAGGTCTGCAGGAGAGGTAAGTGAGGTAAGTAGCCTGTGTCCCCGGCCCCTGGGTGTGGGGGGGAGGGGTCCGTAGACCGTTTTTTCCAATATAAGACATACCCCGAAAGTAAGACATAGTGGGGCTTTTGGGGATAAAAAGAAAGTAAGACACTGTCTTACTTTCGGGGAAACACGGTATGTACACAGTGACTGCACAAGCAGAATAGTGAGTTCAGCTCCGGAGTTGCAGCGTACTGGACTGCAGGGGCATGTGTGAGTGTTGGGGATGTCACAGTGAATATGGTGCTGGTGGTTGTATTACTCACAGTTTGGTGATATGACTCCCTGGGCTGGCGTGCAGTGAATTGAAGGGGTACACCAAATGCTTTGGGGCACTCTCTGGCTTTAGGGCTCTGTCGGATGGTGAGACGAGGTGCCCTTGATGGTAGGGTATTATGGTGTCAGTCGGCAGGGTCCTTGTAGATTTCGTGACGCCAGCGCCCTTATGGCACAATATAAAATAAAGTGGAGGCAGCTTATATGAAAACCAGGAAACTTTACTTTTGCCTTGTGAGAAGTCCTTCTTTAAATCACAGTTTACAATCAGTTTTCTTGGTAGAAGGTATTAATAAAGTATGCTTCAGGAATTTCCTCTTTAGGCTGGTTTACTTCTGTATAATCAAATAAGCAATACTTCTGTTATGTCTAGTTACTTCTGTTATGTTTCTAATTTCCTTCCATCAATCCTCTCTCCTACTCCTGCACACAACTTGTCTGTTGCTTCTCCTTCACTGACCTAGACTCCACTCTGAACTGGACTGGTTCTAACCAGCTACATGGACATATATGCAGTACAATAGCACCGCCTAGTGGTGAAATATTATAATATAGACTACTCAGCCTACATTAGGTTTCTGCAGCATATAAGTATACACATTAAGAAGGTATGACATGGCTATTATAAATATATAAATACAGACACTTTGCGGTGGCCCCTTCACACTATATGTGGGACACTGCAGAGTATAATACAGGATGTAACTCAGGATCAGTACAGGATAAGTAATGTAATGTATGTACACAGTGACTGCAACAGCAGAATAATGAGTGCAGCTCTGAAGTATAATACAGGATGTAACTCAGGATCAGTACAGGATAAGTAATGTATGTACACACTGACTCCACCAGCAGAATAGTGAGTGCAGCTCTGGTGTATAATACAGGATGTAACTCAGGATCAGTACAGGATAAGTAATTTATGTACACACTGATTCCACCAGCAGAATAGTGAGTGCAGCTCTAGGGTATAATGCAGGACGTAACTCAGGATCAGTACAGGATAATAATCTAATGGTATCACATAGTAATTTAATGTATTTAGAAAACTGATAGTTTGTGTCTATAAATTATAGTTTGTCTGATGAGGATAACATATGGTTTATCAGTAGAGATGAGCGAGCATACTCGTCCGAGCTTGGTGCTCGTTAGAGTATTAGGGTACTCGTAAGTGCTCGCTGCTCGGACGAGTATCTCGCCATGCTCGAGCAAATGGCAACTTCCGCATCGTGCATTTTTGGCGCCTATAAACTCAGCCAATCACAAGCCAGGAGACTCTGCGGTACACCCAGCATCACGTGGGGCCCTTACATGTCGATAGCAGGGGTTGGCTGGCCTGATCAGGTGACCCTGGAATATACTAGTGACTGGCCACGGTGCTCGGCTCAGATGCTGTCTGGATGTCGTTAGGGATAGTGCTGCTGCGTTTCAGGGACAGTGTTAGGGCCTGCATTTAGTTCTCTGTTAGGCAGGAATCACCCACAAAGAACCCAACAGCCCTTCTAAGGGCTACAAGAAATTTTTTTCTTGTCTCCTGGCTTGGCTGGCTGGCTGGCACTAGTAGTGCAGCTATCGCCATATATAACCCCCTTTTTTTTAATGTTATATCTCAGTGATACAAATCCATTTCACACAGCAGTGTGGAACCATTCTGTGTGTCACAGTTCAGTACACTCACTCCAATCCGTATTTTCTGTCCAGGTGACACTTTCTGTACGTCACTTAATTAAACCAAGTCTTTTGCTGTCACGTATATAGCTTGATCCCAAAAATCTCTGTGCGACATTTGTCTGGGTCGCAGTCAAAATAGCCACCGTCAGCAGGGTGTCAGTTAGCTCTACGATAGTTTCTGCACGTCACGTTCCAAAAAAAACAAAACTCCCAAAAATTTTTTTTTAAAAATATTTTTTTTATTGTTTTAGCTCAGTGATACAAATCCATTTCACACAGCTGCGTAAAACCATTCTGTGTGTCACAGTTCAGCTGTCCACTCACTACAATCCGTATTTTCTGTCCAGGTGACACTTTCTGTACGTCACTTAATTAAACCAGACTGAACAAGTTTGTGGGTTTCAGTACAGCAGGCCCATTTATTTTTTATTTTTTATATAATACACTTATATACAGAAAATGTTGAACCCCAGGGCTAAGGGTCGAGGACGAGGGCGTGGGCGTGGGCATTCAATTACTGCAGGGGGCAGAGGCCGTGGTCCTGGGCAGGGTGAGACAGTACCTGCTGATGAGGGAGCAGGGGAACGCCGCAGAGCTACACTCCCTAGCTTCATGTCTTAACTTACAGGGACACGTGGTAGAGGACTGTTGAAACCACAACAGTGTGAACAGCTGATGTCGTGGATTGCGGACAATGCTTCAAGTAATTTGTCCACCAGTCAGTCTTCCACGCAGTCCACCCACGTTACCCAAGAGAGCACTCCTCTGGCTCCTCCACCTCAACCTCCTTCCCCCAGTCTGCCCCCTCCCAGGAAAATTTGGAATGCGATCCGGCATACTCTCAGGAACTGTTTTCTGGACCCTTCCCAGAGTCACAAACCACTTCTCAGGTTGCTGCTGACCTTGTTCCCGATGCCCAAGTTTTCCAACTGTCGCAGTCGGTGGGTGATGATGATGATGACAATGTTGAGTTAGTGTAAGAAGTTTGTAAAGAGGTGTCAGACGATGAGGAGACACGGTTGTCAGACAGTGGTGAAGTTGTTGTCAGGGCAGGAAGTCCAAGGGGGGAGCAGACTGAGGGGGAGCAGACTGAGGAATCGGAGGATGACGAGGTGACTGACCCAAGCTGGGTTGATAAGCCGAGTGAAGACAGTGCTTCTGAAGCGGAGGCGAGTGCTGCACCAGAACAGGTTGGAAGAGGCAGTGGTGTGGCCAGAGGGAGAAGCAGGGCCAGAGCTGGTGCATCAGCAGCAACTGTTTCACGTAGTGAAGCTCCCGTGGCGAGGCCTAGATGTTCGCAAGTCTGGAGGTTCTTTAAAGAAAGTGAGGATGACCGACGGACTGTGGTGTGCAACCTGTGCCACACCAGGATCAGCAGGGGTGCCACCACTACTAGCCTAACCACCACCAGCATGCGCAGGCATATGAGTGCTAAACACCCCACTCAATGGAACCGTTCACCACCTCCTGCGGGTCACACCACTGCTCCTTCCCCTGTGTCACTCGCTGCCTCTGCTAGTCAACCCCCTGCCCAGGACCCCGGCACGAGCGCCTCCCGCCGGAAAACCACACCTCCACAGTGTCCACAAATGTGTCCCAGCGCAGCGTTCAGCTGTCTTTACAGCAGACGCTGGAGCGCAAGAGGAAATACAGTTCCACCCACCCACATGCCCAAGCCCTCAACGTCCATATCTCCAAATTGCTGAGCCTGGAGATGCTGCCCTATAGGCTGGTAGAGACTGAGGCCTTTCGCAATCTCATGGCGGTGGCTGCCCCTCGGTATTCGGTCCCCAGCCGCCACTATTT
>ONZH01022799.1:0-29642 GCA_900303285.1 Rhinella marina | reverse complement strand
AATGTGTTTTAGTAACCAGCAGATGGCGCATGTAGCACTTTAGTAAGCTTTCAATGTTTGTACGGCACGCTTCGCAAGTCTTTTACTGTCTACAAGTGATTACTCACTAGGGATCATGTACTGTATGTATATTTCCAAGTTTGAAACATAAGTTTTATTTAGTAATTAAAAAAAAATGCATAAAGAACAATGGCAACAGAAGAATAAATTGCGCTCAAGGTGAATATTTCATTCATTGCACAACAATCTTTTCCTCCAAATTTCTGCTTGTTAGAAAATAACAAATGAGAAATGGTGTTTTCTGTCATTAAAATCTAAATCTGATGAATCGTGGCATAGAAATGTTGCAGCTGTGATGTGATACGGAATGGAAGAAGAGAGGGGGAGGGGAGAGACAGACAAACAGGAAGACACAGGAGGAAGAATGGAGGAAAGGGGGATCTGTGCAGGTGGAGAAGACCGCCATCCAGATGAAGCAGTAGTAGATGTGAACATCACGTACTGTATATAAGAGCCTACAGTATGTCTTAGGACCTCTCATGCATACTGTAGTTCCACATAGTCAGCCATCCTCAGAGCACGCTATACAGTAAATTCCCATGATTAGCCCTCTCAGTGATGTATTATACAGTAGCTCAGCTTTCCCATTTGTAAGAGCAGAATACTGTATGCTGAGAAATTTGCAGGCATGATTCATTACCCCCTTGTATCTGCCTTGCTCAGCTGCAGATTTGCTCCAGTGTGCCGTGACATTCGCCCTTGGCCCCCGGCTGCCTTGGCACTGCCGCATTCCACCTGACAGCCAGCATCAGTGCTGGTGACGGCAGATGGCACTCAGCGGTAACATTTCTCTAGTGGCTGGATGTGTGGGACTTGTAGTGGGCACGGCTGGACCAATGAGTGGGAAGGATGTGTGAAGGCTCCACTCTTGTAGCCATCCATGTTCGTCAGGAGCTTCACTGTCCTTTTACTGTACTCCTATTGCTTGCAGCAAGTGGCGCGGGGACAGACAGAGAGGGGACAACCATAAGCAATAAGCATAAGAGTCTGGTGGATAGTAGCTGGTAGAGTAATTCTTTTATTTTCAAAGTTTGATATTTATGAGACGATTGACAAATTTCGAGGAAAGATTGTTGTGTAATGAATTAAATATTCACCTTGAGCGTAATTTATTCTTCTGTTGCCATTGTTCTTTTTCCGTTCCGGACAGATACGGTCCCCACTGAAAAAAGGACATTAAAAAATTGATCAATTTATCATATTTAATATATATAATAATCGGACAGACCATCAATTTGAATTGATTTCTTGATACTGTCATATACAGTACAATTAATGTGGGAAAATTTTTGAGAGAATCTACACTCCCTTACTCTGATGAATTATATATATCCAAGTTTCTCCTATTTTGATTAAATATATATATTCAATTTTATATATATATATATATATATATATATATATATATATATATATATACATTTTTTAATACTGTAGCTGCTAACAACAGCACTTTTTTGATAAATTAAGAATAAATTTACATTGTGTTATTTTACTATTGTTTTTATTTCCAAATAAATTAAGGAGGAGAGTGCCTACCAAATAATACTAATTATCAGAGCTGGTGAGCTACTGTTACTTTTGAGAAACCTACAGTATTAGTATTGGATGTTAGGCTATATAATGCAGGGAATAGAAATGACTTTCACAGGCTATACAGTATACTGTACAGTACCTGCAGAAGTATCCGCCAAGCAGCAACTGGTTAATCCCATTATGAAGCACAGCTCCTGTACTGTATAATGATATGTACAGTAGAAGGATGAGCATTATAATCTGGTTCATCAGGCTCTAAATTTAAGGGATAGACATGATAATGTATATTATACCGCGTTACGGCATCTGTTGTATTATACTGTACTGGAAAAAAATCAGTGAAGTAAAATTCCAATCAACCGACAGTATAGAACACAATGCACATGGTTATGAAATGTACCAACCAAGGCTGCAGAGATTTTTCTTAGTAGTTTTGAAACATATAGTACATATGGTATATGTATGTATGGTTTTGACACCTACACATTGTTCTACTTGTTCTCCCTTTTTTTTATTTTACTTTGGGGAATTCACAATGTGCCAATATATAACCCTTTGTATTAATATTTTATATGTAGTTTTACACCACACCCTACAACACTACTGTGCCAGGTTCTGTAAACTGAATGCCCCCATCCCCCACAATCTCCATCCATTGTTCTCCATCGCAACTAATAACAAATAAACAGCAGGAGGCACAGCGCCCCACCCCACACAAAGACACTGTTCACTGGGCCCTTTGTTATTAGTTGCGATGGAGAACAATGGATGGAGAATGTGGGAAATGGGGGGCATTTATTTTACAGTTAACTAGTTTTACACCCCACCCTACAACACTACTAATATTGAGCAATAAAATGCATTTCCAAAGAAATACAGCTCATGCAGTCATGTTTTTTAGTTTTTTTTATTTGCTCATCCCTGCGATGAAGGTTTCTGCAGGAGCCTCCACTATATGTGAACCTACTGTAGCCTAATCTTGTAAAACTGCTATGTGAAGGGACAACCCAATTAAAGCAGTGTTATCAGTGAAAATATATCCTATAATTTTCAGCTTTCATGAGCAGTCAAAGTGAAATCATCTCTGTAGGAACAGGCGTACACACATGCTTAAGGAATAGGCTGCTTCTCTCAGCTCACCTTGTTTTTACTACTGTAGCTGCGGCTCCAGAACCATGGTGTTAGGATACATACTACTCTGGACGTAATGTCAATCAGGGAAAACAATTTAAAAATGTATTATTTTAAATTGTACTGTAATTTGAACAGTACTTTGTGCTACTACAATTTCCTTCATTTTCCTGGGTATAAAAACCCCCCCACAAAAAAATGATTTGAATAACCAAACAAAAAAAAGTTGTTTTAAAGAGCCTCATGTACAAAAAATCAAGAATTGTCTGGTCATGATGGTGGTCAATTATCATCTTGTGATTACAATGCCCTTTACATGAGGGTTTCCACACGTTGTATGATTTAGGTGTTGGTTTTCCAGGGAGTGTTATATATCCTAGTGTAAATGTTTCCTTTTTTTATTTTATCTGTTCTTCTAATGTGCCAGTTTATAGTACTGTCAGTAAAGATTATTTTGGCTGGCAATATGGTAGGAATCGTGCCGCAAGCTGTGGTTCTCTTGTAGACAAAAGCGATGGAAACTTTTAGCAAGATGATTGCTTTGTATAGGTGATGCAACAACTATTGTGAATTAAAAATCAGTTACATTTTTTGGGCGATTTTATGGCATATTGCTGTTTGTTTGTTTTTTAAGGCAAAAATGTCAGCTGAGGAAGTGGCATGGAAGGCTATGGTTAATATTACCATATTAAATATGAACTAAAAAATTTCTGATGGTTTAAAAGAAATGAGGTTATGTTCACTGCTGCTGTTGATTTTCTGCTGTTCTCACTTTCACTTATAATGGATACAAACTATATATCCATCATAATTGACCTCAATGTTAAAAAGTGAATACAAGTGAAATAGTCTCTTCTGTCAGATATGCAGACTGCATACAGTACGTCATAGAGCAGGGAGATAAAAATACAGCAGCTGCAATGCAGAAGTGCTCTTCACACAATGTTTTTTCAGTGAGTTTGTATATAATCTCTGTAACTAACTAATTATTAGGTGTTAACAAGTATCACACAATGCTTTTGAGAGCTGGTGTGAGCCCCGACTGTCACCCTGAAATGGAACAGGAGATATCGCTTTTACTACAGGTCTATAGGGTTAAATGGCTGTCACTGCATTTCTGGATATACTGTAAGGCTACATTCACATATCCGTGTGACCCGCAACCCGCCAACACGGACACACCGGCCATGTGTGTTCCGCAATTTGCGGACCGCACATGGCCGGCTCTATAATAGAAATGTCTTTTCTTGTCCATGTATTTGGACAAGAATAGGACATGTTCTATTTTTTTACGGGGCCGCAGAACGGAAGTGCATCTTTTGCGCCCCATTGAAAATGAATGGGTCCGCACCCGTTCCGCAAAATTGCAGAACTGATGCGGACACATTTTATGGAAGTGTGAATGGGGCCTAAACCACATGTGGTAACAGAAGGTTTGCAAGCAGCAGTGGGCATGTTCTCTTCATCTTGGGTCCTTCACATGCTGCGCCCCTCCTCTCAAACCAGTAAGTCCTTCACAAGCTGCCCCCGCCTCCCACACCAGTAAGTGACCCCCTGTAGGGAAAGCAGAAACAGCTGAAGCTACGGCTCAGTGGTCAACAGTGTCAGTGTCACTGATACTCTAGCCTGGAGATAGGGATCTAGTAACCCAGATGTGATATGGCAAAGCTATGAACGGAGACAGGGGAGGAAAGGGTTAATAGTGTTTATGACACGAGGCAAGGGGTAGCTCCAGAATACCCAGTGTAAAAAAAATATTTAAAAAATTGAGCAGCATTCCTGCTCTCACCAACAAAAATTGGACTGCCATCTTCTTTTCTGGACAATCCTTTTATACCCAGGAGGTGTTTCCATTGGTTCAATAAGTCACATGTCCTCCCCTGGCCAATCACAGTAAAAACTAGGTGGTTAATTGTCGATGACAGCTTGTCAAAACTAAAGTGTCATATTTGTGAATAGAGCAATTAACCTTATTAGTGTGGGAACTTTCCTCTGATTGTCTCTCATGACCGTGGGAACTTCTCACTGATTGGCTGACTATGTTGTATTCTATGAATAATAAGGTTAATTGCCTTATTCACAGATATGACACTTTAGTTTTGACAAGCTGTCATCAACAATTAACCACCTAGTTTTTACTGTGATTGGCCAGGGGGGACATGTGACTTATTTAACCAATGAAAACACACCTCCTGGTATAAAAGGATTGTCTAGAAAAGAAGATGGCAGTCCAATTTTTTTGGTGAGCAGGAATGCTGCTCAATTTTTTTTATTTTTTTTTACCCTGGATATTCTGGAGCTACCCCTTGCCTCCTGTCATAACACCTATTAACCATTCCCCCCTGTCTACCTTCATAGCTTTGACAGATCACATCTGGGTTACTAGATCCCTATCTCCAGGCTAGAGTACCAGTGACACTGACACTGTTGACCACTGAGCCGTAGTAGCTTCAGCTGTTACTGCTTTCCCTACAGGGGGTCACTTACTGGTGTGAGAGGAGGGGGCAGCTTGTGAAGGACCCAAGATGAAGAGAACATGCCCACTGCTGGTTGCAAACCTTCTGTTACCACATGTGGTTTTCAGTATATCCAGAAATGCAGTGACAGACATTTAACACTATAGACCCGTAGTAAAAGCGATATCTCCTGTTCCATTTCAGCAGGTGACAGTCAGGGCTCACACCAGCTCTCAAAAGCATTGTGTGATACTTGTACACACCTAATAATTACTGTAGTAGTTACAGAGATTATACAAACGCACTGAAAAAAACATTGTGTGAAGAGCACTTCTGCATTGCAGCTGCTGTACAGTATTTTATCCCCCTGCTCTATGACGTACTCTATGCAGTCTGCAAATCTGACAGAAGAGACTATTCACTTGTATTTTAACATTCAGGTCAATTAAGTGAAAGTCAGAACAGCAGAAAAGTCAACAGCAGTGTGAATATAACCTCTACACTTCTTTTAAACCGTCAGAGATTTTTTAGTTCGTATTTAATATTTTTTCCTATTTTCTGTTTTCTAAAACCTAGGTGCGTTCTATAGTCAGGAGCGTCTTTTAGCCTTGAAAAATATGGTAATATTAACCATAGCCTTCCATGCCATGTCCTCAGCTGACATTTTTTGCCTTAAAAAAAAACCCCACACAGCAATATGCCATAAAATCGCCCAAAAAATGTAACTGATTTTTAATTCACAATAGTTGTTGCATCACCTTTACAAAGCAATCATCTTGCTAAAAGTTTCCATCTCTTTTGTCTACAAGAGAACCACAGCTTGCGGCACGATTCTTACCATATTGCCAGCCAAAATAATCTTTACTGACAATACTATAAACTGGCACATTAGAAGAGCAGATAAAATAAAAAAAGGAAAACATTTACACTAGGATATAACACTCCCTGGAAAACTAACACCTAAGGCTAATTTCACACGAACGTTGTGTTTTGCGGTCCGCAAATTGCGGATCTGCAAAAAAACGGATAACGTCCGTATGGCATCCGTGTTTTTTGCGGATCCATTGTCACAATGCCTAGCCTTGTCCACCAAAAGGAAAAGAATAGGACATGTTCTATTTTTTTTTGCGGGCTACGGAACGGACATATGGATGTGGACAACACAGTGTGCTATCAGTATTTTTTCCGGACCCATAGAAATGAATCGGTTCGCATTTTATCAGCAAAAAAATGCAGATCGGAACCCGCAAAAAATACTGTCGTGTGAAAGAGGCCTTAATCATACAACGTGTGGAAACCCTCATGTAAAGGGCATTGTAATCACAAGATGATACAATTGCATTTCTTTGGAAATGCATTTTATTGCTCAAAATTAGTAGTGTTGTAGGGTGGGTGTAAAACTACTTAACTACTATATCCCACTAAATTATCGGGCATTACTCATATTTATTCTTTGGAAATGCATTTTATTGCTCAATGTGCCAATATATAACCCTTTGTATTAACATTTAATACTTAGTTTTACACCCCACCCTACAACACTACTAATATACTTGCATTTCCAAAGAATAAATACTCATATTTATTTATTACTCATATTTATTCTTTGGAAATGCATTTTATTGCTCAATATTAGTAGTGTTGTAGGGGTGTGGTGTAAAACTACGTATAAAATATTAATACAAAGGGTTGTACATTGGCACATTGTTGAAAATTTCTCAAAGTAAAAAAAAAAAAAGGGGAGAACAAGTAGAACAATTTGTAGGTGTCAAAACCATTCATACATATACCATATGTACTGTATGTTTCAAAACTACTAAGAAAAATCTCTGCAGCCTTGATTGGTACTAGATACTGTACATTTCATAACCATGTGCATTGTGTTCTATACTGTCGGTTGATTGGAATTTTACTTCACTGATTTTTTTCCAGTACAGTTTAATACAACAGATGCCGTAACGCGGTATAATATACATTATCATGTCTATCCCTTAAATTTAGAGCCTGATGAACCAGATTATAATGCTCATCCTTCTACTGTACATATCATTATACAGTACAGGAGCTTTGCTTCATAATGGAATTAACCAGTTGCTGCTTGGCGGATACTTCTGCAGGTACTGTACAGTATACTGTATAGCCTGTGAAAGTCATTTCTATTCCCTGCATTATATAGCCTAACATCCAATACTAATACTGTAGGTTTCTCAAAAGTAACAGTGGCTCACCAGCTCTGATAATTAGTATTATTTGGTAGGCACTCTCCTCCTTAATTCATTTGGAAATAAAAACAATAGATAAATATATAACACAATATTAATTTATTCTTAATTTATCAAAAAAGTGCTGTTGTTAGCAGCTACAGTATAAAAAATGTGTGTATATATATATATATATATATATATATATATATATATATATATATGGAAAATTGAATATATATAGTTCATCAAAACAGGAGAAACTTATATTTATATCGTTCATCAGAGTAAGGGAGTGTAGGTTCTCTCAAAAATTGTCCCACATCAATTGAACTGTATATGACAGTATCAAGAAATCAATTCAAATTGATGGTCTGTCCGATTATATATATATATTAAATATGATAAATTGATCCACTTTTTAATGTCTTTTTTTCAGTGGGGACCGTATCTGTCCAAAACGGACAATGGTAACAGAAGAATAAACTGCGTTCAAGGTGAATATTGTATTTAATTCATTACACAACAATCTTTTCCTCGAAATTTGTCAAACATTACCGCTGAGTGCCATCTGCCATCACCAGCACTGATGCTGGCTGGCTGTCAGGTGGAATGCGGTAGTGCCAGGGCAGCTGGGGGCCAAGGACGAATGTCACAGCACACTGGAGCAAATCTGCAGCTGAGCAAGGCAGATGCATGGGGGCAGGGGCGTAGCTAAAGGCTCATGGGCCCTGGTGCAAGAGTTCATCTTGGGCCCCCCTTCCCTCAGTGTCTTCTTATGCGGCACAAGGGTCTTTGGGCCCCCTCAGGCTCCTGGGCCCGGTAGCGACGGTTAAATCTGCACCCCCTATAGCTATGCCCATGCATGGGGATAATGAATCATGCCTGCAAATTTCTCAGCATACAGTATTCTGCTTTTACAAATCGGAAAGCGGAGCTACTGTATAATACATCACTGAGAGGGCTAATCATGGGAATATACTGTATAGCGTGCTCTGAGGATGGCTGACTATATGGAACTACAGTATGCATGAGAGGTCCTAAGACATACTGTAGGCTCTTATATACAGTACGTGATGTCCATATCTACTACGGCTTCATCTAGATGGCGGTCTTCTCCACCTGCACAGATCCCCCTTTCCTCCATTCTTCCTCTGTGTCTCCCTGTTTGTCTCTCCCCTCCCCCTCTCTTCTCCCATTCCGTATCACATCACAGCTGCACAGCTGCAACATTTCCATGCCCCAATTCATCAGATTTAGATTTTAATGACAGAAAACACCATTTCTCATTTGTTATTTTCTAACAAGTAGAAATTTGGAGGAAAAGATTCTTGTGTAATGAATGAAATATTCACCTTGAGCGCAATTTATTCTTCTGTTGCCATTGTACTTTATTCATTTTTTTTTTTTTTTTATTACTAAATAAAACTTATGTTTCAAACTTGGAAATATACATACAGTACATGATCCCTAGTGAGTAATCACTTGTACACAGAGACTTGTAGAGAGTCTATTCTTTCTATGCTGAAAAAGACAGTGGCAAGTCCTGTTACCAAAAATTTGCACACTGATATTTTCCACATTTTGGAGGGCAATTGCGATATTTTTACAATGTTTTGGAGACACATTAGGTTTCAATGTGATCTATGTTTAAGGCAAAAAAGTGAGATTAGACTTCGATTATGGCACATTTATTGTCTGCAACACTTGAAATGTCACAGAAAAGTTTCATCCTACGCCAGGCAGACCCCTGGTGTATTTTTTTTAAGACTAAGATAGTCATTTATCATTTGAGGTTTTTGTGTCAGTTTTAAGTATGGCTTTGCTCTGTGTACCTGGAACAAATTCATGAAATGAAATGTATATGTGGTGTGAGTGCAATATAGTTTACACCTTCAGGGTGTAAAAGTAGACCAGAGGGTTGTCTGGCGTGGTTTGCAACTTTTTTGCAACTTTTGTAAAATTTTCACATAATCCAGGTCTCATCTCACTATTAACCAAATGGAGCAAAAAATGTCACAGTTGCTATGACTTGCAACTTTTGTAAGCCACGAAACTGATTATCTGTTTTGATAAATAACCCCCTTAGTTTTTAATATCATTACTGTATGTGGACTCCTATAAATACTCATCCAAAACTGAGATTCATTGGTTATACACATTACTAGGTACTGTAGTATTAGATTTAATATTATAGCATTTCACTAAGGCCTCCTGCACACAACCTTATTTTTGGATACGCATCTGATCTGCGTTTTTTCCAGATCGCATGTGGCCCCATTCATATGTGTTTTGCAGACAAAAACAGGCAATTTCATTCTGAAAATGTGGCATGCATACTGGTGGTATCCATTTTTTTCATGGTTTGTGGACTACAAAATACATAACTGTAACATTTTTATTTCAGACAAACACCTACCAAGCTGTGTTAGTCACAGATGGCATCTTTTCTTTTTGCCTAATGCGATTTGCAGATGGAGGAATGAATTGGAGATATTACTCACTTCCTAGTTATTACTTACCAAAGATGGGCTACTTTAGGTATATTGCTTCAAGCTTTTTTTTTTAGCTTTAAAGTATAGTGCAGTTTTTCTTCCAATGACTCCAATGAATGTTTATTAAATGTGCACTGCATTTTATATGCATACAGCAACCCTTATACCTGATTTTCAACCATGTGGGTATTCCCTTCAACTCTCTGCTCTCCCCTCCTCTTGTCTCTGGGTTTGCATATCCCCATCCACTCACTGTTATACAGCCCTGGGTCCTTGCAAGCAGTGGCATAGCGTGGGGGTGGGGCCAGGGGTGTGGTTTCCCCAGGTGCCAAATTGCAGGGGGCGCCAGGCAGCAGGCATTTCACTGAGGGCCACGGGAGCCTATGGCTAGAAAGATAACCAGAAATACACAAAGAGCTAAGAAATATTCCCATGAATCCCCTCTTCTACTGGATGGTGCCAAGGCCAATGTGCATTTCTGTGAAGCAGTTATCTTGAGGTGGCCCTGTAGGCTTTTAAATGCCAGGGCTGAATTTCTGTCCCAGTCCGGGCTTGGCTATAGGCAACTAAGGCTAGTTTCACTCCAGAGCTAAAATGATTCAGCAGGCTGTTCTAACAGAGGAACAGCCTACTGGAGTTCACGGCATTCAACATAGACGGGAGGGGCTGGAGCACCGCCAGGCCCCATTGGCTGTAATCTGTCCTGTTTCTGGCATTAGTGGTGACATTCGGTCAGACAAATATTGCTGCAAGCAGCAGTTTTTGCCTGGCCTAACCCCAGCACTAATGCCGGAAACAGGCCGGATCCCTGCTAGATCCCAATATAGTCAGTAGGCACTGGCAGACAAAAAGGGATCCGATGCCGGATACGATAAATTCCGGCAGGCTGTTCTGGTTTAGCACAACTACGTAGATGACTGAAACTAGTCTAAGCCAGTTTTCCTTTTACGCCAGTTTTGATGTAGTACAGTACAGTTACAATGTGTAGTGTTATAATAATGGGTACACACCACATTGTCTATAACTGTTGTTTCCCGTCTTTTTGACTTTAGTGGAGAACCCACAATGTATCCTACCTATTCTAGTATAATTTCCCTTCATATATAACGACCCACAAACTGTGACTCTTCTGCTAGTATCGTGATAGAGATATACTCCAGATCACAATCAATGTATGTAGGACGAAATACAAGTGAGTACTCTCCATTTCTTTCACTATAAATAATAATTTTATAAATTTCCTATCTCCTGTTAAGCTAGTAATAATATGCTGCCTCTTTTTCCAAGGAATCTTTTAAGATACTGGATGGATTTTTTTCACATGGATTCTATGATAATCTATAAGAAAAAAAAATCTTCCAACCAAATCTTTCCAAACCACCAAAATCTTCTATATACCACAGGCTACCTACAAGCTCTACCACAGACTAGAGGATTCAGATGTCACTAGATTAATGATCCATAGAATCAGTTTGGTCACCTTGGCCAAAACCTACAGAAAGTTTCTGACAGACCGCTAGATTGAATAGCACTTGAAATATCAGCATCAACTTCCAATAATACTTCGCATAGATGCCAATGCAGCATGACTTATAGTGGACAGGCACATCTCAACTCAATCTGCAGAAAAAAAAAAATATGTGTAGCCAGCATATTCCCCTTTTTGTCTTTTATTCCATACCCATCATTACAATCAAAAACACTCAAAAACTTTCGACAACCTTTCTATCCATACTGCAATCCGCAAGCCAGCATATATTCCAACCCTTTCCCATTTTCCTGTCCATGATTTCCATAATATGCAGCAATCCTGCAGCACACCCAGTGTCAGGCATCACCTATTCCCAAATATTCAACATGATTTGGACTTTCGTTAGTGGCTCTAAATGGCCCCATCACCCTCAGCCACACGTCGCTTTCTTCAACCTCTGTCCAGCTCACACCTATCATATCATTGCCTGACACATATCTGGATCACATCATCACAACCTACTCTTCCACAATTCCAGTTTGACCACCCAGAATGGTCACTTCCCCAGGAGCTCATGTCATAGTCTCTGGCTCCTTTAAAATGGCACCGCATCCACCCCATCTCTGCATTTCTTCTATCTCCCAGTGCACATGCTTCATAATATTAATTTCTGCTTTATTCAGAGCAGCCATGTCCTGCCTCCCTCATGCGCAAGTTCTATGACATCATCGTCACTTAGCTTTACTTCACAACAGAGTCACCACATACACTTGCTATTTTCTAAGGGCATATCACTATCTCACATCACCGCGGTCTTCTCACAGCCCCTTCCTCTGTAGTTACATGTCAGTGCTAATGCCATCAGCAATGATGATGGTGGCTAGCTAAGTGTCATGTCTCCATGGCAACTCAACTCCTCAAAGCCAACACAACAGAGTAAAAAACGCTATTCTCAGCTATTTCCATATGCTGCATTCTGACATTCTGTTTTTCATACCTGGGGTTACATACCGCAGTGAGCCCTGATAAAAAAAAAAAGAATAAGAAGAAAAAAAAAGGAGGGGAGACATTTTCGTCCTCCGCTGTTGGTCACGTGGTGCCAATCCACATCTCACAGCCCCCCTCATCTCTGATAATAAAAAAAACATATACAGTGTCACTATATTATATGTGAAAAGTACCAATAAAATATATATATAAAAATTCCAAAATATAATAACCCCCATAAAAACATACAGGTACATTATATCCATTTAGATCTGATTAATATTAAATTCTATATGTGGACCCTTTGGTTGCAATGACTGCAATGTGTTAATTCATTTTTAACTCTTTCTTATGTCACATCTTTTCACTAGACTGAATCGCTCAACACTGTTTTGTAACTTCACATTGTTGCAGACAGTACCAGTGGTGTGTAGCGTTGTCACTGGGGGAAGTTGCCAGGGGCACCAAACTGCAGGGGGCACCAGGCAGCAGAGTTGATTCTAGTAAAGGAGTTTACTGTGGGGCAGAGTTAATAACTAGGAAGGACTACAAGTGTCAGAACAGCAGGCTAATGGGAAGTCAGACAGTCAAGGGTCAAATCCAGGTCAGGACAGCAGGAATTAATTCAGAGGAGTAATTATTTAGATCAGAGAATCAGAAGACAAACCAGCAATTAAGCACTTCAGAAAGAAGGGTCAATAACTGGCATTTATTGAGCAGCAGAGCAGATTCTTAAGGCCCCTTTCACACGGGCGAGATTTCCGTGCGGGTGCAATGCGTGATGCGAACGCATTGCACCCGCACTGAATCCGGAACCATTCATTTCAATGGGGCTTTTCACATGGGCGAATTTTTTCACGCATCAGTTCGCAGTTGCGTGAAAATCGCAGCAAGTTCTATATTCTGCGTTTTTCACGGATGCAATGCGTGATTCACTGATGGTTGCTAAGAGATGTTGTTTGTAAACATTCAGTTTTTTTTCACGCGCGTGAAAAACGAATTAAAACACTTTGCACCCACGCGGAAAAAACTGAACGAACGTACGCAATCTGCAGTCAAAACTGACTGCGATCGCGATGCGGATGCGTGCGGATTCATCCGGACCTAATGCATCGACGGACCTAAAAAACTAATCGTAATTCTCAGCTGACACTGAAGAGATGATTATTACAGTAACAGTGCTTCAGTACATTTACAGCAGAATTTTCATTGTGGCGGCAAGTTTTTCCGCTGCAATAAGACAAGCACCACACATCGCGAAAACCATACAGTAGAACCTTCGCTTGGTTAAAATTAAGACTGCGTGCAGATGCGTGCGGATTTAAGATGACATGCAAACCGGAACAGACGTCGTATGACTAAGAAGAGTTCTCTTCTCAGACTTATGACAGTTACAGATAGTCTGGAATTCAATGCGTTTTTTGCAGAATCCCAATATCTAAATCTGTATCGCATCATCTATATCCATACAGACAGATACAAAATTGACAGTAGCTTTAAAAATTATATCGCTACAGAGTTATTTATCACAAAGTATCACAAAGCCTACAGTAGCTTTTATATTCGACAGATCATTTATGTATTGTGATTATCAAACTGGTATAAAGTAGAACTGGCTTGTTTAGTTGCCCATAGCAACCAATCAGATTCCACCTTTTATTTTTCAGATGAGCTGTGAAAAAAAAATAAAGGTGGAATCTGATTTATTGCTATGGACAGCTAATATCATTAATCAGTTCTACTTTTACACCAGTTTGATAAAAAAAAAAAATAATAATAATTTCTTTGCTTTTCTTATGGCAGATAAAAAAGGCTATTGGGCTTATCGTCTGGAAATGAACACAGCCAACCACACAGAAATTACAGGCAGAAATGTTTGAATTGGTACTATGCAGACATTAATGTACCATCATACTACTGGATGTATATACGCACGCACGTCCATGCTTGCTGCATATTATTGGCAGGCTGTATTTGATTCTTCTTTTACACCGGCAAGTCGTCTAAGCTCTTATGGCTTTCAACAGAAATAATAAACAGGTCAGTCTCTATATAATAAAAAATACTTATATATTTTACATATTCATGTCTATACCATTTTTCTTGCTTCCTTAAAAGGGTTGTTTTACTTCAGCAAATAGCATTTATATAGTAGAGGAAGTTAATACAAGCCACTTTCTAATATGTATTGTTATCCATATTCTTCCTTTGCTGGCTTGATTTTTCTCATCACATTATATACTGCTCATTTCCATAGTTATGACCACCTTGTAATTAGAGATGAGCGAATCATCCAAAATTTGCTCTGCCGAATGTTCGTCGAACTTTTCAGAAGAAGATTGTACCTATCATATCTATTCGGCAGGCTGTGTACAATCATACGTTATTATGTGGTGTTTTGCAACAACATTCGCGCTAATAACGAACTTACAGTTGTTAAAGGTACGCAACTTATGTGAACACGTACGCATGAGCGCACAAATTGCGTACAAAAATGACAGGCTTACCTGGAGCGGAATGGTGGAGCAGGAGGAAAGCTACGAGTCTGACCCCTGGCTACATGATACTGTATCAGCAGATGACAGCAGATCATCCGGCTGTGATTGAGATGAGTGTGCCATCCACTCCACTACCTCATCCACTTTCTCCTCCACTACAATTTTGCGCCTTGGTGGGTTAGCCTGGTGGAACAGTGGCCAACTATTACGTATTCTACAAGTAGAAGCTCCGGCTACAGGTCCTTTGGCACTGCTGTTCTGTGCCACCTTCTCCTTTTTTTTGGAGCTCGAGGTCTGGCTGGAACCCCTTTGCTTTTCCATGCCAGACATTTTTCACTTGCCTTGTCTCTGTCTCTCTGCAGCTTTGTCTTTGTCTCTCTCCCTATCTCTCTCCCTGCCTGATTAATTACTAGCCCTGCCCTGGCCCTGCAGTATCCCTGATATGTGTATTATGGAATCCTAGAACAATTACACCCCAATTTTTAACAAAACAGTTCTCTGTCTCTCAGAACTTCACAGACAGTGCTTTCTGCTCATCTCAGCAGTCGCAGCACAACTGATGTGTCACTGGCTTACCGAGCCTGAGCCAATCACAGCAAGCCCTTCCCACTAGGTCAGGAAACTGCTCTCTTCCCGGGATTTTTGCCGCACGAATAATGAACAGTAAAAGTTTGCTAATTAACTGAATTCGTACCCATGAGCGTATGAAGTAACTCATACATAACATTAGCGTACAATTTATTGGACAAGTACGTAGTGAATGCGTAGAAAGCTTCAAGAACATTTTCGAATCTAAGTAAATCTCAAAAAATCCGGATTCGCTTCACAGCGGAAAATTTCCAAGATTCGTATTGAATCTACGAAGCGGTGAATAGATTCACTCATCTCTACGTGTAATCCAACAGTGGTGCCGAGAACTTGTGTGAGCACATAGGCTAGTGGTATTTCCCATAGTGTGCAAGCACGGCCACTGCTGCTGGATGGCATGGTGGTCATAACCATAGAAACGACCAATGTAATGTGATGGAAAAATTAATCAAACCAGCAAAGGAAGCAATATGGATAATAACAATATATTAGTAAGTGCTTTGTATTAACTTTCTCTACATAATAAATGCCATTTGCCAAAGTGAGACAACTCCATTAAATATTTTATGTTTCCATGAAATCTTTGTTCATCCATTAAAAGTTTATGTAAGTTTGCATTTCATTTTGAAAGCTTGCATAAGCATTTTAATAAAGTGAGAAAAATGGCTTGAATTATGTGTTAAATATGGTTATAATAAAGCAGCATTTAATTAAAAAATTTCTGCCAGCTGTACTAATATGTGTGTTATAGATAATACCTGCATTCTCATATTATTAGTTGTTGTGCTGTTCCTCTGTTATTGCTCACGGAACAATACTGTTATATATAGGTAAATTAATGACTGAATTTAACAATTCCCCCTATCAATGAGGTTCGCCCCTACACACTATGACACTGTGCTAACAATCAGTGTCAGATACATTACCTTATTGACAAGAAAAATCATCACATCAGTTGTCAATTTAGTTATGTATTTCCAGAATGAGTAATAGAGGAATGGCACAATGTTGAGTTCTTACAACATTTTTCCCCAACATAGTGATTTGGAAGAAATTATTATAATATTAAAATATTGTATTTCAATCTGCTCCTCCAGATTGGTATAGTCCATCCTACAGTTTTCAGACTGCATCTTCATCGTGGTATGGAGGAGGCACACGATGTTACTACAATTACTGGGGAAGTTTGTCCTATGGAGAGAAAGAAAGATACACACCAACCCCATGGCAATATGAGAACAGTTGGTTGAGATGGTGGGACCCTTACTACTACTACAATTTCTATTATTACAACTACTTTCTACCACAGTTACAGATACAACGGAATCAATATAAAGGTAATAATTGTATGATACTCATTGATGATATGCAGTTTAATACGGTTCTAGGTTTTTGGCAGATCATCTGGTTTAGTTTTTCGCTTGCCGTCTCAGTGGAAAACGTTACCATCATTTTACATTTATCTTGTCCCTACAGAACATGAAGTTGATCCTTACAATAACTGCTGCAGGTACTCCGGCTCTTCATCTCTATGTTCCTTGTACCAACAGAGAAGACCTTCTGATTTCTGCTTTGGATATATTCCACCAAGTTTTGGTAAGCATAAGCAGCTTGAGACTCCCTAGTTTTAATTTGATGTTTTTTTAAACCTTTTCAAACAGTTAAACTCAATACATATTGTTCTATTTTAGGCTTTCTTTTTGGTGACCCCCACATCAGCACATTAGATGGAGTAAAATATACTTTTAATGGCTTGGGAGAGTTCATTTTGACCAATGTTAAAGATGAGAATGGCACGGTTATCTTCAGGCTTCAAGGGCGTACTGCTAGGGCTGGCAATGACACGCAGGCAACCAACTTTGTGGGACTGGCCGCCATAATTCAAAATGGGACAACGGTAAAGTTTGTGGGGGAAATTTATCATTGTAGTTGTGTTTTAAAATAGTTTTAAAATTCGAGTTGCTGTGCTCGCCCGTGCCTAATTTATTAACATGTCACACGGTTTTTATAAATTAGGCACAAGTGCAATGTTTCTGGCATATTTTTGTGAAAATTTGCCTGGGGATTACCTGGCGTGGAGTTTGAGACATTTTAAAGTCACATTTCTTAAATGTAATCTACTGGCAAAGCCTGACCAACTTCTCACTCCACTTCTGAAAGTTCCACGGAACGGTGCAGCTCACCAAAAGTTGCAAAATTTTACAAAAAATGTCACACACGACATCACTTGCAACGTTGTTACAACAACTGACATAACAGATTTGATAAATGTCCCCCTATATGCATCCACCTATACTGTGTTCACATGATATATGCTACAAATAGTGGACTTAAGGCAATCTAATTGTATCACAATGACTGAATTTACAACATTGTCGTAACTGGTCTCGTCATACAGATTGAGTGGATACTTGAGGGAAGCAATTCAACTATTGTGAAACTCAATGGCACTGAATTTACTTTACCAGGTAAGATAACATTTCATATTACATGTTATTTGAACATTATTTAAATATGTGACTTTCAATTTTGTTGACCAAATAATTAAAATGATAATACAAAATTAATACAAAAAAACCCAAAATGTTTTGTCTTTCAGTAAACATATTGGCCCTGATTTATCACACCTTCACTCCAGAATTCTGTCTTCAAAAAGTCGCACGATAGGGCTTTTGCGACTTTTTTGCGACTTTTTGCATGTGTACACCACTCACTCCAGTTTGTAATATGGGTGGAAAAGTGGGTGTGGTTAGCCATGTTAATGAGTTTCACTCCAGATTTATCATTGCGACTTTTTAAAAAAAGTCGCAAAATAGTCGCAATCTCACTCCAGGAGGAGGGTGGAGTAGGAAAAGTGGAGTAGCTTCCCTAGACAGAAGTGTTAGGTTTAAGGACAAGCCAAATTTATCAAACAACCTGTGACGTTTGATAAATGTGGCAGAAAGTTCTCCAACACAGACTGAAGCAAAACTGACTTCAAATATTTTCCTAATGATAAATTTCCCCCATTGTAAACATCTGTTGATTTGAATAAAACATGATTCAAGATTTTAGATAGCTAGACTCAGGACAACCGATGCCTTGCTTCACTATATCTTTAGAAGCAAGATTTAACTGAAAGACAGTTACATGTACCATGATGAATGTCGATAGGAATATTGTACATTTTGTAAGTAATTCCTGTTTTGTGTGAATATACCTGGTTAATATATTCTAATTTAACTCTTTCAAGACAACTCTACCTATGTAACACTAATCACATTGGAGAAGACAGAAAAAGATGAAATACAAGCCTCATTCGATGGTGGGATATCAGTTACAGTTTCCGCTGATCAGGGAGCTCTGAGCTTTACCACAACTTTAGATATTTCCTACAAGAATAAAACAGAAGGCCTCCTGGGTAAGATCCAGTCTCCTTCCAGTTCTTCAACTGCTAGACTGTATTTATATATCATTGATCTGCTACGTATGTACACTGCAATTTGAAGCTACTGTTACTAAAGGATTCTTACTAGGTCCCCAATAACTGAGGGAACATTTGCCAGTTGTTTTTGGAGTTCAAATTCTTTAGTATGACTGGTTCGTATCTGGTTCTAGCTTTGTAAAAAAAAAAAAAGAGATTGTCATATACTATACGTAGTATGTATGATTTTCATGTTTTATATTAATCATGGGATAACCCCATTAAGTGCAATTAGCACAATTCATGTTCATTAACCACTTAATTTTTTCCCCACTATAAACATATGCGTTAAAATGAAATATGAATATTTTTATGTAATGACAATGTAAATCAAAAACCTCACAGGGATCTTCAATGATGATAAGACAGATGATCTGATGGCAGCTAATGGGACCAAGCTAGAATTTAATGGCGTGAAACTTCCCAATGATTCCCTCATCTTTGAAATTGGAATGACATGTAAGTAGTAATTTAAATCAGTATAGTGTTCTGCAGTCAATTCACCTGTTTCACCATTTTGTCAATTAGCTAGCTGATTTGCTGGTCAGTGGAAAAGAATTAGAGAATGAATGAATCTGTTATTCTCAGAAATTTGGTAAAAGCAAAAGCGGAAATCCAACACAGTGAATTAATATGCCATTGCACTCTAATGGGCAGCAAAATGCAGGCCAGGTAAGGGTATGTTCTCATCTATGGTAGCATATCTGTCCATTGACTATAATGGGTTCTGGCAGTGATCTATAATGAGGGTCCGGTTTTCTGTATGCAACATTTTTTGTCTGGACGACGGACAGCCTTTGTGCTGGATCAAGCTGCCAGATCAGGCATGCCCCAGATGTGAACATACCCTAAAAATTACCCTCATCTCTAACCAAGTGCTTGAACTTTACTTACTGAATATTATTTTTTTCAACCATTTACCATGATTTCTCAGTGAATTGTACATCCCAGCTAAGTCAAAGTAAACAGCTGCTTGTTGATTAACCTGCTAGAGGAGAAGGTAACATCTTGTAAAGGGTTTAAAGAGGTTATCCAACCTCTGGGCACAAACTGTACATCTGCCGCCTCTGTTGACGTCTGCATTATTTTTTTGTATTGTCCTGCTCCCTCAGCGTGCTCCTGTGAGAGAAGCTGTAAGTGACAGGATGGAATCTTTTAGCATGCCTGGTGAGAGAGATTCATCAGATTATACAGTAGCCTGCTTCTCCACCTCTAGCTGCTCCATAATGCACAAGAATCCATCTTTTATTGATGCTAATATAATAACATCAAGCATGAAGTAAGCATAGATCATTATGTGTACATTAGAGATGAGCGAGCATACTCGTCCGTGCTTGGTGCTCGTTCGAGTATTACGGTACTCGTAAGTGCTCGCTGCTCGGACGAGTATCTCGCCATGCTCGAGGAAATGGCAACTTCCGCATTGTGCATTTTTGGCGCCTATAAACTCAGCCAATCACAAGCCAGGAGACTCTGCGGTACACCCAGCATCACGTGGGGCCCTTACATGTCGATAGCAGGGGTTGGCTGGCCTGATCAGGTGACCCTGGAATATACTAGTGACTGCCCGCGGTGCTCGGCTCAGATGCTGTCTGGATGTCGCTAGGGATAGAGCTGCTGCGTTTCAGGGAGAGTGTTAGGGCCTGCATTTAGTTCTTTGTTAGGCAGGAGTGATCTCCCAAGAACCCAACAGCCCTTCTAAGGGCTACAAGAATTTTTTTTTTTTGTCTCCTGGCTTGGCTGGCTGGCACTAGTAGTGCAGCTATCGCCATATATAACCCTTTTTTTTTATTGTTATATCTCAGTGATACAAATCCATTTCATACAGCAGTGTGGAACCATTCTGTGTGTCACAGTTCAGCTGTCCACTCACTACAATCCGTATTTTCTGTCCAAGTGACACATTCTGTACGTCACTTAATTAAACCAGGTCTTTTGCTCTCACGTATACAGCTAGATCACAAAAATCTCTGTGCGACATTTGTCTGGGTTGCAGTCAAAATAGCCACCGTCAGCCGGGGCTGAGTTAGGTCTCTGATTGTTTCTGCACGTCACGTTAAAAAAAAAAAAACTATAAAAAAAAAATATTAAAAAAAATATATATAAAAAAAATAGTTTTTTTGTTGTTTTATCTCAGTGATACAAATCTATTTCACACAGCTGCGTGGAACCATTCTGTGTGTCACAGTTCAGCTGTCCACTCACTACAATCCGTATTTTCTGTCCAGTTGACACATTCTGTATGTCACTTAATTAAACCAGACTGAACAAGTTTGTGGGTTTCAGTCCAGCAGGCCCATTTATTTTATTTTTTTTTTATATAATACACTTATATACAGAAAATGTTGAACCCCAGGGCTAAGGGTCGAGGACGAGGGCGTGAGCGTGGGCATTCAATTACTGCAGGGGGCAGAGGCCGTGGTCATGGGCAGGGTGAGACAGTACCTGCTGATGAGGGAGCAGGGGAACTCCGCAGAGCTACACTCCCTAGCTTCATGTCTCAACTTACAGGGACACGTGGTAGAGGACTGTTGAAACCACAACAGTGCGAACAGCTGATCTCGTGGATTGCGGACAATGCTTCAAGTAATTTGTCCACCAGTCAGTCTTCCACGCAGTCCACCCACGTTACCCAAGGGAGCACTCCTCTGGCTCCTCCACCCCAACCTCCTTCCCCCCAGTCTGCCCCCTCCCAGGAAAATTTGGAATGCGATCCGGCATACTCTCAGGAACTGTTTTCTGGACCCTTCCCAAAGTCACAAACCACTTCTCAGGTTGCTGCTGACCTCTTTCCCGATGCCCAAGTTTTCCAACTGTCGCAGTCTGTGGGTGATGATGATGATGATGACAATGTTGACTTAGAAGTTTGTAAAGAGGTGTAGGACGATGAGGAGACAGGGTTGTCAGACAGTGGTGAAGTTGTTGTGAGGGCAGGAAGTCCGAGGGGGGAGCAGACTGAGGAATCGGAGGATGACGAGGTGATTGACCCAAGCTGGGTTGATAAGCCGAGTGAAGACAGTGCTTCTGAGGCGGAGGCGAGTGCTGCACCAGAACAGGTTGGAAGAGGCAGTGGTGTGGCCAGAGGGAGAAGCAGGGCCAGAGCTGGTGCATCAGCAGCAACTGTTTCACGTAGTGAAGCTCCCGTGGCGAAGCCTAGATGTTCGCAATTCTGGAGGTTCTTTAAAGAAAGTGAGGATGACCGATGGACTGTGGTGTGCAACCTCTGCCACACCAGGATCAGCAGGGGTGCCACCACTACTAGCCTAACCACCACACCAGCATGCGCAGGCATATGAGTGCTAAACACCCCACTCAATGGAACCAAGGCCGTTCACCACCTCCTGCGGGTCCCACCACTGCTCCTTCCCCTGTGTCACTCTCACTGCCTCTGCTAGTCAACCCCCTGCCCAGGACCCCGGCACGAGCGCCTCCCGCCGGAAAACCACACCTTCGCC
Organism: Rhinella marina; assembly: GCA_900303285.1. Lineage (NCBI taxonomy): Eukaryota > Metazoa > Chordata > Amphibia > Anura > Bufonidae > Rhinella > Rhinella marina. The sequence goes on along the minus strand of ONZH01022799.1, from coordinate 7,301 downwards.
TCCACGATCCTCCACAGTGTCCACCAATGTGTCCCAGTGCAGCGTTCAGCTGTCTTTACAGCAGACGCTGGAGCGCAAGAGGAAATACAGTTCCACCCACCCACATGCCCAAGCCCTCAACGTCCACATCTCCAAATTGCTGAGCCTGGAGATGCTGCCCTATAGGCTGGTAGAGACCGAGGCCTTTCGCAATCTCATGGCGGTGGCTGCCCCTCGGTATTCGGTCCCCAGCCGCCACTATTTTTCACGTGTCACACAGAACATCATCCGTGCCCTGACCAACGCTGTTTCTGAGAAGGTCCACCTAACCACGGACACGTGGACAAGTGCTGCCGGGCAGGGACACTATATCTCACTGACGGCACATTGGGTTAACTTGGTGGAGGCTGGGACCGAGAATGACCCTGGGGCCGCTCATGTACTGCCCACACCGAGGATTGCGGGGCCTACCTCGGTCACGGTCTCTCAGACATACTATGCCTCCTCCTCCGACCCCTCCTCCACCGAATTACCATCCGTGGGCACGGCGCCTTCAGTCGGTAGCTCTAGGCGCAGCAGCAGTGCCGTGGGTAAGCGCCAGCAGCTGGTGCTCAAACTTGCGAGCTTAGGTGACAAAAGGCACACCGCCCAAGAGCTGTTACAGGGCATCACGGCGCAGACCAATCTGTGGCTTGCACCGCTGAACCTCAAGCCAGGCATGGTTGTGTGTGACAACGGGCGTAACCTGGTGGCGGCTCTGCAACTCGGCAGACTGACACATGTGCCATGCCTGGCCCACGTGTTCAATCTCATAGTTCAGCGGTTCCTCAAGACATACCCCAATCTGTCTGATTTGCTCACCAAGGTGCGCCGCATCTGTGCGCAATTCCGCAAGTCCACCACTGATGCTGCCACTCTCAGGGCAGAGCAGCGCCGTCTACAACTGCCCGCTCACCGACTGTTGTGCGACGTGCCCACGAGATGGAATTTGACATTAAACATGTTATCCAGAGTTTACCAGCAGCGCAGAGCGATTGTAGACTGCCAGATGTCAACTTCCACCAGAACTGGTAGTCAGGTCACTCAGATTCCTCAAGTCTACAATGAGGAGAGTGGACGTGGATGTCTGATATCTGCCAGGTGTTGACCAACTTTGAGGAGTCAACACAGATGGTCAGCGGCGATGCCGCCATTATCAGCCTCACCATCCCGCTGCTTTGCCTGTTGAAAAACTCACTGCTCAGCATGAAGTTGGATGCTTTGCGCTTGTCACAAGAGACGGTGGAGGAAGATACGTTGCTTGATAGCCAGAGCACCCTCCGGTCTGTTTCTCAGCGCGTATCGGAGGAGGGGATGAGGATGAGGAGGAAGAGGAGGAGAATGTCGGCGAGACAGAAGAAGGGTACCAGTTCTCAGTCCTTAACTCTTGAGCGTGTATGGGCTGAAGAGGAGGACTTGGAGGAGGAGGAAATGGAGAGTCAGGTCAGTGAGGAGAGGGAATTCTTACGTGTTGGGACTCTGGCGCACATGGCAGACTTCATGTTAGGCTGCCTATCCCGTGACCCTCGCGTTAGAAGCATTTTTTCAAACACCGATTACTGGGTGTTCACTCTCCTGGACCCACGGTACAAGCAGAACCTTTCCACTCTCATCCCTGCAGAGGAAAGGAGTATGAGAGTGAATAGATATCAACAGGCCCTGGTGTGCAAGCTGAAACAATCCTTCCCATCTGACGCCGCTAGCGGCAGAGGGCATGGTTCTGTGGGCCAAGTAGCGGGGGAGAGTAGCCGAGCAGGCAGCTTGTCCAGCACTGGCAGGGGAACGCTCTCCAAGGCCTTTGCTAGTTTTATGTCACCCCAGCAAGACACTGTCACCTGTCCCCAGTCTAGGCAGAGTAGGGGGGAGCTGTACAGAAAGATGGTGAGGGAGTACCTAGCTGACCATACCAACGTCCATAGCGATCACTCTGCTCCATACAACTACTGGGTTTCAAAGCTGGACACGTGGCCTGAACTGGCGCTGTATGCCTTGGAGGTGCTGGCCTGCCCTGCCGCTAGCGTGCTGTCAGAGCGGGTATTCAGTGCAGCTGGTTGCGTCATCACCGATAAGCATACACGCCTGTCAACTGACAGCGCTGACAGGCTGACGCTTATTAAAATGAACAAAGCCTGGATTTCACCGGAATTCAAATCTCCTCCGGGGGAAAGCAGCTAAAGATTAACATTACTTATGTATCCAATTCCTCTTCTCTACTCCTCCTACTCCTCCTCCTTGTCGTCTTTGCCTAACGCTGACCAAAAAAAAAACGCCATTTTTTAGAGGTCCAACTGGCACTCTTTTACCACAATTTTTCAGGAGGGCCCCCTACAGGCCCTCTCTTCAAACAATTTTTCCAGAGGTCCACCTACAGGCCCTCTCTCCAAACAATTTTTCCAGAGGTCCACCTACAGGCCCTCTCTCCAAAAATTTTTCCAGAGGTCCACCTACAGGCCCTCTCTTCAAACAATTTTTCCGGAGGTCCACCTACAGGCCCTCTCTCCAAACAATTTTTCCAGAGGTCCACCTACAGGCCCTCTCTCCAAACAATTTTTCCGGAGTTCCACCTACAGGCCCTCTCTCCAAACAATTTTTCCAGAGGTCCACCTACAGGCCCTCTCTCCAAAACTATTTTTTCGGAGGTCCACCTACAGGCCCTCTGTCCAAACAATTTTTCCGGAGGTCCACCTACAGGCCCTCTCTCCAAACAATTTACGTCTGTTCCTATCTTTCTCTATCTCCAAACTATTTTTCCGGATAGCTGCCATATACGGTATTAAACTGAGAAGAATACATAGAACACATGCCACACTTGATCAAGCTCATAATTGACAATTGTACCTGTTGATGCTAAATTTTTAAGTTGGGGTCTTTGCGTCGTCATTCTAACTACATTCGGCTGTTGTCACCAGCACACACGCTAGCCCAGGGGGCACTCCTCTGGCTCTTCCAGCTCAACCTCCTTCCCCCAGCCTGCCCCCCCCTACAGGCCCTCTCTCCAAACAATTTACGTCTTTTTCCTCTCTTTCTCCAAATTATTTTTCCGGATAGGTGCCATATACGGTATTAAACTGAGTAGTATACATAGAAGACATACCACACTTGATCAATCTCATAATTTACAACTGTACCGGTTGATGCAAAATTTTTAAGTTGGGGTCCTGCGTCGTCATTCTAACTACATCCAGCTGTTGTCACCACCACACACGCTAGCCCAGGGGGCACTCCTCTGGTTCTTCCAGCTCAACCTCCTTCTCCCCAGCCTGCCCCCCACCTACAGGCCCTCTCTCCAAACAATTTACGTCTTTTTCCTCTCTTTCTCTCTCTCTTGTCACCACCACAAACCCCATCCTGCCCCCCACCTACAGGCCCTCTCTCCAAACAATTTACGTCTTTTTCCTCTCTTTTTCTCTCTTGTCACCACCACACACGCTTCAAGCTCAACCTCCTTCCCCCCACCTACCCTGCCCCCTCTCTCCAAACAATTTACCAGGGTAGGGGACGTATTAGATATTGGACAGATTTTTTTTTGGTTCTTCTTTTAATTGCCTCCTGCGATAGTGCGATAGACGGGAATCGAACCCGGGTCAACTGCTTGGGAAGCAGCTATGCTCACCACTTTACCACCAACAGCCACAGCAACTGATAAGAACAGATACTAAACTTGATGTAAGCCAACATTTCGACAATCGATAACCTGAAAACGGGTCCACCGTCGAGCCCGGCGTTCAGCCACCCTGAACATTTCACATACTCTGACCGAGTCTGACCCTGGGGCCGCTCATGTACTGCCCACTTGGAGGATGCTTCACCTCCTGCTACCTCAGTCTAACTCGGTCACTCTGTTGTCACCGCCATGCTGCGTCTGGCTAAATTTTTGGGTGGCTCACCTGCTACCTCATCTAACTTATGCCTGCATCGTGTGGCTGGGGATAGGAGAGCAGTGCCAGCATGGGCATGGGTGATGGACCTTCGTTGCACCTAGTTGCGTGCTTCCCTATATAGTCCCACCTTGCCAGCCATGGGTTGTACATTAACTAATAACAGGGGAAAAAAATATTTTACAGGAGGGTCAACCGCAGACACTCCAAAACAATTTTACATGAGGGAGTGTCTCCCCGTCTGCCATCGTGTTCGGTCAGGCTGTCAGTAGGTACACCACCTCTGTCGTCCGCAGAAGCGGCCACTATGAGGAAGGCCACGGCGAGAACATCCCCTTTTCAATTGAGAGCAAGTGTAGAATTGTAGGAGGATGACACTTTTCTTCCGCAGTGGATTAACCTTCCCTTTATCATTGCCTGACAACAGTTGGTGAAAAAGTAATTGGCAATGATGAAGAAAATGTAACGGTGCAGTGGACCGTCTGTGACACAAAACCTATATATTCCCACCATGCCAGCCATGGGTTGTACATTAACTAATAACAGGGAAAACAAATAAAATATTTTACAGAAGGGTCAACTACAGACACTTCTAAACAATTTTTTAGAAGGGTCAACTTCGGACACTCCAAAACAAATTTTTGGGAGGCTCGCCTACAGACATTTCACTGCTACCTCAATCTAACTTGGTCACTTGTTGGTGTCACTACGCTGTCACCATGATGTGTCAGGCTAATGCCTGCGTCGTGGGCGGGGGACAGCACAGCAGTGCCAGCATGAGCAGTGGTGGTGTCACCTGCAGGCGGTGATGGACCTTTGTTGCACATAGTTGAGTGCTTCCCTAACATGTGATGGGCATGTGCCTCGCCTTTCTTGGTCTGGGTGAGCACAATTGCCATGAGGTTAATCACCAGGCTGTTGCAGGAGAATTTGGGGTAATGGTGGGATTAGGCAGCCTCAGAGGCATCCATGCATGCTGCCCCTGCAGTTTCCTGTCCATTTCCGTGGTGTTTCCATCATTTTCTGAGGTTTCCAGGTTTTCACCCAGCCTTCCCTAGGCAGAGCCTTGGTCCCCTGCAAAAATGCTCGATTCTCCCATTGACTTCAATGGGGTTCGTTATTTGAAACGAGCACCCGAGCATCGGGAAAAGTTCGACTCGAATAACGAGCACCCGAGCATTTTAGTGCTCGCTCATCTCTAGTGTACATATGTTACACCCTAACATTTTCCCTCCTCATGGTGGGCAAAAATTTCCCAAAGACCAGTCATGAGAATTGGACAGCCTCACGTACATAGTGCTAAAAATGGCTCATCTCTTAAACTGCCAGAGTTTTTTAATAATTATATTAGAGGTTTTTTTCATTTTCCTAATTATGTATATTTTAGGTTTTTTATATTTTGGTCTTACTTGTATGTTACTTCATGAAGCTTCCCAAATACTGTTTTGTATTGTAGAGCCATAAATATATTTTATCCTCACATTACCCTGGTCTACCAACACTGTGCACTCAATATATTACTAAGTAACGTGAGAATACAATTTGGGTATGGTTCATCGCATCCTGTATTATGAATATTTGCCTCTGAAAACATGGAGACTTGATGTGTGCTATGTACAAGTCCTAATCCAGATAATAGATATAATGTAAATGCAGCACTCCAAAATCAATAAAAAGTGAAAAAAATTATTTTTATTCACCCATGTGGATACGCACCGTTTCGGCTCAGCACTAGAGCCTTTCTCATCGTGCGTATCCACATGGGTGAATAAAATCATTTTTTTCACTTTTCATTGATGATTTTGGAGTGCTGCCTTTTTGCTATTTTGTGTATTGGGCAATAGTTTTCTCCCTTCGGGTGTGCACACCTTTTTTGTTTACATTGGATGTAGTGCTAGCAGATTTTTGCTTTATAGATATAATGAAAACTATGTAATTCAGAGCATACATAAGGCCTCATTTATCCAATTTTGCAAAAAGACTGTGTTTTTAGCATACATTCAGGGGCAATGATCAGAAAGTGATTTCACCTCTAATTATAAATTACTTTATTTCTCAGGGAAAACTACACCTTTGGACAGCATCTTCATCTACAACGAAACAATTGGGGAATCCTGGTACACCTACAACAATAACATATTTGTGCCAAAATTTTATGATGAACTTCTCTTGACCAGTAGCAGTGAAAGACATCCAGAAAGCAAATCAAACATGTCAAGGAAATGATGAGTGTATTTTTGATATCCTGAGCACTGGAAATGATGCTTTAGGGACAGCTACCCTTAACAGTCTCAATGCAGCCATTGATCAAAACAGCACAATGAGTGAGAAAACTTATTTACGTTCCAAGTTTTTTTCCATACTTTTACAGTAATTTTATAGAGATGTTTGTCTCCTTACTTACCTCTTGGCCCACTATATCTCAAGATGAATTAAGCTTTTAGGAAAGAACATGACTTTGCGATATTGTGTCATGAGATGTTTATCCTGTAAATGTGAGGCCACCCAGTGTTTTGGTTTGTGAATTGCAGTCTTTCAAATGTTTGTGTTGATTTTTCTTCATTAGAAGTTGAATTTCTTAACCAAATGTGAGTTAAAGAAGAACTCCCGCAAATTTTTTTATTCTTTGACCTGTTAGAAAGGTGCATGATGTAATCTATAGTGAATGCAATCTTCTTATCAGAGACTGCATTTCTGAGTTATCCCCTCTCTTCTAATTGTAGCTGGGTCATGTGACCAACTCCCTGACCTTAAACTGACCCAGGATAGGAAGCCAGTCACTTCTCTATTCATTCCTATGAGACTGAAAGTGAGGCTCCCATAGGAATGCATAGAGAAATAGACTTCCTGTCCACACATAAGACACTGTGTGAGTTGGTGGGTCTGATTGCTGGTCACATGACCCAGATGAAAAGCATTAGGGAGATATAACTCACAAAGACAACCATTGGTAAGAAAATGACATTCACTACAGATTACATCATGTACATTTCTAGCAGGACACGGAATTTTTTACAGTAGTTCTTCTTTAAGGTAAGGTTGGACACAATTTCAAGAATATACACATCTAAATATTGTTACTAAGTCCTTTTCCATCCTCTAGATAAACAAACTCTCAACATAGTCCACATATATCCAGTTAATAATCAGGATAACTTTTCTCTACAGATAACTTTCCTCCAAATGTTACTGGACCCACCACTATCCACACCAAGCTTTTTGAGCCAATAACAGTGGATTATACCGCTACTGATGATAACAATGATACTGTGATCTTCTCTTTGGAGACAGACTCCTCTGACATCAATATAACAGGTGAATCTATGTCAGGTAGTACTGATGGTTATATGGGTTCAGCTGCCTTTTCAGTAAAAGTATCCAGTTCAGCCTATTCATTTGCTGTGA
>ONZH01022798.1:0-120822 GCA_900303285.1 Rhinella marina | reverse complement strand
TAGGAACACTGTGGGCATAGTGACGGTAGACACACAGGGACAGCGAAAAAAACACACAGGGACGGGGATAGTGACACACAGGGCCAGCGAACACACACACAGGCCAGCGACACAGGGAAGGGACAGGACAGGGGACACACACAGGGCCGCGACACACATAGCGGACACACGGACACCCAGGGACAGTCACAGGGACAGGAACACACACACACAGGGATAGGAACACACACAGGGACAGGGACAAACACAGGGACACCGAGGGACAGACACATAGGGACAGACAGACACACAGGGACACACACAGGGAAAGACACACAAGCTAGCCTCACCAACTCAGCCTGGCTCTCTCTGTACACACAGCAACAGCTCTGTGCTCCTCTAGCTCCTCCCGCTGGTCACCTGGCAGATGATGTCTGGAAGGTCCTTTAACCCATGAAGAATTACTCTCAATCAAGGGTGCGGTTGAGCCGACCTACAGAGTGTGTATGTGGGGGGGGGTTCATGGTGTGTAGGGGGCGGGGCCTTTCATGCCCTCCGGGCCCCCCTGTGCTGTGGGCCCCGTAGCAGCTGCGTGGTCTGCCTATATTGGCAGTACGCCACTGCTACTTACATTCCCCATGTAATAGCAATTCTATGTTGTGCCATTCCTGTATTATTCCTGCTAGAAGTTTACAAATAAATTACCTGCAGTCTGCAGTAAAGGTACTAATGTGTCTTACCAGTATCAGGTGTGTCTGACTCTGTCCAGTCAGTGCTGCTGGTGTCTGACTGTGCAGAGACACCCCCCCCCCAAATGGTAACCCTATCTGCACCTTTACTGCTGACAATTCATCACAACTTGTAGTAGAAATAACAGAGAAATGGCACAAAATAGAGCCATGAGAATAGATGTTCTACATCTTGTTAATACATGGGGAATGCAGACAGTTACTAAAACAGACATGTCTGGAGAGGTGACAGGTCCTCTTTAAATACTTCCTCCCTAAGAGTACATCATCACAGTGTGCAAGGTTGTGCTGTCAGACAGGTAGATGGAGGAAAATTTATATGAAGGATAACGTTACACATGGCACCTTGTCTTTCTGTTCAGTGGAAGTACAGATTGTGCTTATGCCTGGACACATCAGGACATGTTACTCACACAAAAAAGGATCTACTGTAGAATCACAAATGTAAAGTATATAGTTACAGAAGCAAAATATGAATCAGGCCTATTGATCAGCAGTCACCCCTGCACCTGAGTACCTTTTTGTAAGCTATAATGCTGCATTCTAAGGAACTGTGTCTAAAAAAACAGGACACGGAAACTAATACGTTTTGTCATGTGAGTTAAATAATGAAATCAGTGCCTCGTATGTCATTGAATACAACTTATTTTTTAGCTTTTGCTGCAATCAGCACACTTCACAGTAATTAAACCAGACCAGCATGGATTTCATGAACAGCAAGCGTAAACAAAGTTGGCAGTAAAAGTTCCTTACTTAAGGTGTCACCAGCTGGGAGTCATTCTTCTGCTGCCACTGAACCTTTTTTTTTTCACAACAATCAGGAAACACTTCTCTTTGCTTAAAGTAAATTTGTAGTTTTACATTGTACAGTCTTCATGGTACCATCTATTTCTTCATTGTGCATATTGCCAGTGCCACCTGGTGGCTATAAATGTTACTGCCATGTTCACTCAATGTGATTTCTATAACATTAAGGCATTCATTATACAAAAAATAAATGTACGTACTATCAATCTTACTTGCCACTAGCCTTCACATTCAGTGTCGGCAACAGCGGACAAGTATAGGCATTTTAAATGAGGCGCCCGGCTGTGTGTTCCGAATGTGCGGAACACACACTGGGCGGCCCCCGTAGTATTGCAATACTACGGTCGTATGAATGGGCCCTTAATATTCACATGTTTCTAGAGTGCCCACTAACTGAAGAAACAGCAAAGCTTTATATGGTAAGTGCTTTGTGTAAAACTACAGGGATGGGAGGTGTTAAATTGAAAAAAGCAGCCTTGGGCAATGTATTTTTTGTACTTTTTTAAAATAAAATTCATGCACTTTACAAGTTTTTTTGGGTGGCCTTTTTATAGTCACACAATGTTGTTTTTGTCCTAAAGTGAAGTCTATGGGAAACGGTTTGACTTGCTGCAATTAAAAATAATAATTCAAGCCACAATAAAATGCTAGAAAACAGTCTTACAATTCAACTACCAAAAATAAAGTGTTTGTAGGAGTTTTATCATTTCATAGTCGAAACTGTAGCATATGGAAAGGTAAGCTACATGAAGCTCGGTGTACATTATTACTATTATTTGAAAGTGCCATTAATTCCATGGCGCTGTACATGGAGAGAGGTTACATATAAAGGTAAACAGAATAGGGAAGAAAACTATTAGTAACATAGTTTATAGGCCAAAAAAGACATCTGTCCATCAGTTTGGCCTGTTATCCTACAAGTGATCCAGAGGGAAGGCAAAAAAAACCCTGTGAGGTAGAAGCCAATTTTCCCCACTTTAGGGGGAAAACAATTCCTTCCCGACTCCAATCAGGCAATCAGAATAACTCCCTGGATCAACGACCCGTCTCTAGTAACTATAACCTGTAATATTATTACCCTCCAGAAATTCATCCAGGCCCCGCTTGAACTCTTTTTAGTGAACTCACCATCACCCACCTCCTCAGGCAGAGAGTTCTATAGTTCTACTGCTCTTACCATAAAGAATCCTCTTCTATGTTTGTGTACAAACCTTCTTTCCTCCAGACGCAGAGGATGGCCCCTCGTCACAGTCACAGTCCTGGGGATAAATAGATCATGGGAGAGATCTCTGTACTGACCTCTGATATATTTATACATAGTTATTAGATCTCCCCTCAGTCGTCTTTTTTCTAAAGTGAATAAGCCTAATTTTGATAATCTTTCTGGGTACTGTAGTCCACCCATTCCAGTTATTACTTTAGTTGCCCTCCTCTGAACCCTCTCCAGCTCTGCTATGTCTGCCTTGTTCACAGGAGCCCAGAACTGTACACAGTACTCCATGTGTGGTCTGACTAGTGATTTGTAAAGTGACAGGTCTATGTTTTCATCAACAGCTTAGTGTCATCTGCAAAAATTGATATTTTACTGTGCAAGCCTTCTACAAGATCATTAATAAATATATTGAAGAGAATAGGGCCCAATACTGACCCCTGTGGTACCCCACTAGTGACAGTGACCCAATCTGAGTGTGTACCATTAATAACCACCCTCTGTTTTCTATCACTGAGCCAGTTACTTACCCACATACAGACATTTTCTCCCAGGACAAGCATTCTCATTTTATATACTAACCTTTTATGTGGTACCGTGTGAAATACTTTGGAGAAGTCCAGTTATACGACATCCATTGATTTGCTGCGGTCAAGTCTAGAACTTACCTCCTCATAGAAACTGATTAAATTGGTTTGACATGACGGATCCCTCATGAAGCCATGCTGATATGGAGTTATTTGCTTATTTTCATTGAGGTACTCCAAGATAGCATCTCTTAGAAAACCTTCAAACAGTTTACCCACGACAGATGTTAAACTTACCGACCTATAGTTTCTGAGCTCTCTCTCAGTTAGTTAGTTGGCTAAATTTTGCTTTTTTGAAGTTTGGTATTTTTGTTCCTCCCTGAAGAAACACTCTTTTGAATGACAATTGGAAAGTTATTATTTTATGGTCACTATTTCCCAGGTGTCCCCTAACCTGCACATCTGTTGTTCTGTCAGGTCTATTGGTTAATATTGTCTATTGGCATACTGTCTATTGGCAGTATGGGCGCCCCTCTAGTCGGGTCCTGAACCAGTTAGGAAAGGTAATTGTCTTTGGTTATTGCCAAGAACCTGTTCCCTTTATGAGATATACAGGTTTCAGTTTCCCAGTCTATATCTGGGTAGTTGAAATCCCCCATAATAACGACCTCATTATGATTTGCAGCCTCGTCTATTTCATTTAGAAGTAGATTTTCTGTGGACTCTGGTATATTAGGTGGTTTATAATAAAGTCCTATTAGTATTTTATTATTGTTTTTGGCTCCATGTATTTCTGTATTTCTACCCACAGTGACTCCACATCTTCATGTCCCTCACTTATATCTTCCCGGAGTGTGGGCTTTAGACAGGACTTTACATAAAGGCAGACCCTTCCCCCCCCTTTTGGCGATCCTTTCTGAACAGACTGTAACCCTGTACGTTATCTGCCCAGTCATAGCTATCATCCAGCCATATCTCAGTTATTCCCACTATGTCGTAGTCCTCCTCACACATCACTAATTCCAGTTCACCAGTTTTATTAGTCAGGCTTCTGGCATTAGTGTACATACAATTAAGAGGTTGATGTATATTTTTCCCCTACACCTTTCCTTCTGAACTTCTAGTCCTCCTTCCATTCCTCCACAGTTCCATTACCTTGCCCCAGGTCTCTATCTGCACTATCTTCCCCTCCTATAATGTAGTTCCCCCCCCCAGTTTAAACACTCCTCCAGCCTTCTAGCCATCTTCTAGCCCAAAACAGCTGCCCTTCCCCATGAGGTGCAGCCCATCCCTACGTAGAGCCTGTAGCCGACAGAGAAGTTGGCCAAGTTCTCCAAGAACCCAAACTCCCCTTCCTACACCAGTTCTTCAGCCACTTGTTTACCTCCGCTGCCTTTCTTGTGTGGCTCGTGGTACAGGCAGTGTTTCGGAAAACACTACCTTTGAGGTCCTTGCCCTAAGCTTATGACCTAAATCCCTAAAATCATTTTTAAGGACGCTCCACCTACCTCTAACTTTGTCATTGGTTCCGATATGGACCATGACTGCTGGATCTTCTCCAGCCCCTCCAGTAATCTATTAAACTGGTACAGAGGACGCTCGTCTGCAAGAGCTTGCAATCTACAGTATAAAAAGACCCTTAACCATATAATTGGGTGATTTTTGGAAATTATTTGCTAGCAAAAACCTACTTTGCAGCTCCAGCTTCACAACACATATATGACATATATGACTTTGGGTGCACAAGACATGAATGGGAAATGCCACACAACTGACATCTGACACCATTCTCTTCTATTGGTGGACTGTCACTTGCCTTTTGAACTGGCATCAAAAGTGGCAGTCTGGGCTCTCAATACAGTAATGCTTAATTTTATTTGTAGGTGCCTTACATTATGACAAGCCGATGATGTAAACTATCCTAGGCTATGGCAAATGGAAGAACAATTGATAGGATATTAAGCAGTGATTAGTTTTATGTCCAGCCAATGCTGGCATTTTTCTCACAAACCACTCCAGCTGGGAGAAGCTGTGTTGATCAGACACCCACATCTCTGGTGTTCCAATCACCGATGCCTTGTGGCAATGAGTCAAATAGTTTAATTTACCGGCATCAAATGTGACACTGATATAACTACGAAACAAGTTCTGCCTTTTTAAGGAGAGAAGATCAAAAAAAGCTGACATGTCAAATTGTGGAATTAGCCCTGGAGTTCTAAAGTCTTAGTGAGTCAAACAATAAGAGCCAATAATGACATACCTCGAGTCAACTTAATAGCCAATTAAATATTTACAGTGGGTTTTAGAAACTTCCTGTGTGGGTGAGACACTCGAACTATTAATAAATGTAACTTTGAAGACTTGATTGTAACCATTAGGAAATTGCTCAGGGATCAGAATCCAGTACAGAAATATCTGTAATTCTAATTACTTAAAAATGCTCGCACACAACACTAAATTGATGTCAATTTTTTCAAAGCTTCACAAGTACAGAGCCCACAACAGTCTCTGGTACTGTGTTACAAATCCATAATGAGGCAGTGGGCATGAGGCTTGGTTGGTACATGTAGGCAGTTTGAGTATACAGTGGGGAAAATAAGCATTTGATACACTGGCGATTTTACAAGTTTTCCCACCTACAAAGAATAGAGAGGTCTGAAATTTTTATCGTAGGTACACCAACTATGAGAGACAGAATCTAAAAAAAATCCAGAAAATCACATTGTATGATTTTTAAATAAATGATGGGGGTTCAATGATGGTAGGGGGAAGCTGTGCAATCACCATTCCCAGCTATTGCGCCCACTACATATAATGGAATGCAATTTGTGACAAAGTAATTTGGTAACTATCAAATTTCTTTGTGAACTTCGGCATAGCCAGAGCCACACTAATGGTGGAACCTCTGATCTCTTGAAGCACCCAGGCCATCTGCCCATATACCTGTGTTAGTACACACGTATAGATATGACAGTACACTATAGTTAAATACAAATCAAAATTAAAAACTGTACTTTGTAATCATAAAAAGTAAAATTAACAAAAAAAACTCAGTATAAAAAGCACTTTGGTTTTACAAAAAAGAAAAGTCCCAAAACATTAAAAATACATAACTAACATTCTATACTCTAATTTTATAGCATCCACTTTATGATGAGAATATCAAGAACATGACAACATTATGAACAACTTGTTAGTTCAGGTCCACATCACTGTTTAATTTTCCCGTTCTGTTGATCCGTCAGAAGAACAGAAGAATAATGAAAAAAATGGATCCTGTATTTTTAAGTATCTGTCATAACATAGTTTGCACATTGTGCATCCGTCTAAAATAATGAATCTGATGGAAATGGCAAAACAAATATAATGCCGTAGTGGAACAGAACATAGGTATTGACACTTTTCATCCCTATTGGCTAACATAGGAGATTTTTTATGGTGTGGATTTGTTGCGCAACGTGCACCTTAAGGGTGTTCTGAGCTGGATCAGAATAGTCTCTTGGCGGAAAAAACAGAAACAGACCCATTAGAAGAAAAAGGATCCATCCTGCAATGGGTCCATTATATACAGTTGAAACCAGAAGTTTACATACACTATATAAAAAGACACATATGCATGTTTTTCTCATTATCTGACATGAAATCTAAATAAACCTTTTCTGTTTTTGGTCAATTAGGATTACCATAATTATTATTATTTGCCAAATTCCAGAGAGAAAATGTTTTAAGGAATTTTTATTACTTTCTGCAAAGTCAAAAGTTTACATGCATTTCATTAATATTTGGTACCATTGCCCTTAAACTGTATGACTTCAAACATTTTGGATATCCTTCCACAAGCTTCTCACAATAGTTGGTCGGGCCCCAATCCTCCTGACAAAACTGGTGTAACTTAGCCATGTTCGTTGGTCACCTTCCTTGCACTTGCCTTTTCAGCTTTGCCCATACATTTTCAATAGGCTTGAGATCAGAGCTTTGTGATAGCCACTCCAAAACGTTGACTTTGTTTTCCTTAAGCCACTTTGTAATCAGTTTGGTAGTATGCTTCGGGTCATTGTCCATTTAGAAGACCCATTTCCGCCCAAGCTTTAACTTTCTGGCTGATGTCTTGAGATGTTGCTTCAGTATTTCTGCATAACCTTCTTTACTCATGATGCCATCTATTTTATGAAGTGCACCAGTCCCTCCTGCATCAAAACAAGCCCACAACATGATGCTGCCACCCCCGTGTTTCACAGTTGGGATGGTGTTCTTAGGCTTCCAAGCTTCTGCCTTTTTCCTCCAAACATAACGATGGTCATTATAGCCAAAAAGTTAAATTTTAGTTTCGTCAGACCATAGAACATGTCTCCAAAAATGTAGGTCTTTGTTCCTGTGTGCATTTGCAAACATTAATCTGGCTTTTTTAGGTTTTCTTTTGGAGTAATGGCTTCTTCCTGGCAGAGTGGCCTTTCAGCCCATGTCGATACAGTATTCGTTTCCCTGTGGATATTGACACAATCTTACCAGCTTCCGCCATCATCTTCACAAGGTCTTTTGCTTTTGTTCTTGGGATGATATGCACATGTCGGACCAAAGCACGTTCATCTCTGGGACACAGAACTCATTTCCTTCCTGAGCGATATGATGGTTGGACATTCACATCTTGTTGGTACTTGCGTATAATTGTTTGTACAGATGAATGAGGCACCTTCAGGTATCTTGAAATTGCACCCAAGGTTGAGTCAGACTTGTGCAGGTCCACAATTCTCTTTCTGATATCTTGGCCGATTTCTTTAGACTTTCCATGATGCTACACAAAGAAGCAGTGTGTTCAGGTGTGCATTTAAATACATCCACAAGTGTGTTTCTAATTAACTCAGATGTTACAGAAGCTTCCAAACACATGACATCATCATATGGGCAGTCCAGAATTGTTTAAAGGCATAGTATTCTTAGTGTATGTAAACTTTTGACATTGGAGAAAGTAATAAAATGCCTTAAAACATTCTCTCTCTCATTATTTTGGCATTTGGAAAATTATAATAATTATGGTAATCCAAACTGACCAAAAACAGGAAAGGTTTATTCTGATTTCATGTCAGATATTGAGAAAAACATGCATATGTTTCTTTTTATATAGTGTATGTAAACTTTTGGTTTCAACTGTATATGCCCATTGTGGCTCCTGGAAGTAATGTCAGCGGTATGAAGAAAGTCCAAGGTTTGAGTTGACACCTAGCACATTTGTTGCTGAAATTTTCACCACTGAAAATTATTTTCATTTATCTAAATGGGGTGGCTTTGGAAGCAATCACAAATTATTGCAATCACTATTCAGGTGTGAATAAACCCAAACTCAGCCAAGTAGCAGTGCATGTAAAAGGAGATACACAGATGACGCACAGAATATATTGTATTGATGGTAGAAGGCTGTCATCAATAATAGGTGGGCCATCTTGGACTCCATTTAGTTTTGCAGGATTACTTACTCCGTTCCAGAAAGTGTTAGCCTGTGTTACCCTCCTTCCCACGTAGTGACCCACTAATCTGTGGGATCTACACATAGATCCCTGTAAAATGGGGAAACAGAAGACTTTGGTGGTTCTATGGTTTCAGTTACAGGAAATAAATGAGCCCCATTGTGCAGGTTCCATGAGATGCCGACTAGGTCAAAAGCAAGAAATGACTATTTTTTTGACTCATTTGCTTGGAATCCTGACAGCAGTGCCACCCTTGTACTGTCTTGATAACAGAACATCAAAAAGTCGACAAAAAAAAACAAACTTAACAAATGGGGAATTTTAGCATTTTATCTAAAAGTCTAAAAGAGTCTAAAATCGAGCAATAGACTAGCGACTTTACAGATCATTTGCTTCTTGTAGATGGTAGTGAATGGAACAAATATTAAAGTTATTAATTATGGAGATTCTTCACAGGAGGCTACAAAGGAGAAGTACGGTCTAGAGATGTCATTATCTAGCTGAATTATTAATCTGGTAAAATATGATTGTGTACTTTATTGTAGCACATAACAGAGTGATCTACACAAAGCTATGGACCATTTATTGCAATCATTTTGATGGTCTCACAGTTGTAGGTATTTTTGTTATCCAACGCTTTGATCTGCCTTTTTATAGACACTGTGGCATCTAATTATTTCATCCTGCAAAACATTTAATCAGCCTTGTTTTTGTCCTGCAGCATGCGACTTATCCATAGCCAGATTTCAAAATGAGGGGATCACAATAATAGAAAAAGACGAATCTATCACTTTTGTACAAGTGCAAGCAAGTAATAAATATGTGACCATGTACAGAGAAAGTAAAAATTCTTAAAGATATTAAAAATATCATTGGGGTCAGAGGTGGATTAAAGCGGGTCACCAGAAATTAAGAAAATGAAAATACTTAAATATCACTTTATTATAAATATATTCTCAAATACCTTTCATTAGTTATAATGTCTAGTTTTGGGAGAAATCATCAGGGGAAACAAAATGGCCGCTGTCCCATTCGTTTACACAAAAGCTGTCCTGATAACACGAGGACAAGTTACTTTACAACACTGAAGTACTTTAGCTGAATCTCTGAGGAATTTAGTTCATGAAGAGACATGAAGTACAGAGAGGATGGACAGGACAGACTATGATAATAGAGACTGCATACAAGTGCTGCTGCTCATTAGCCACACCTCACCCTCCTCTCATGTCTCCTCATCATCTCCATTCCCACAGAGATTCACCTGTATTCAGGATTATAATCCCTGACAAGTAGAGCAGAGAGGAGGATGAAGCAGCTCTTTACCTCAGTGTGGTGAAGTAACTTGTCCTAATAGGACAGCGGCCATTTTATTTCTCCTAATGATTGCTCCCCAGAGAAAACTAGCCATTATAACTAATGAAAAGTATTTAATATATTTATTATAAAATAATATTTAAATATTTTATTTTATTGTTTTTAATTCCTGGAGAACCTCTTTAAGCTTGGTGAAGGCCCCAAAGCAAAAAAAAAAACAAAAAACAATCTAGTGGTGGTAGTTGTGAGGGCATCCCTGAGCTGCATGTTTTTCTGCTCCTGCCACTCTACAACTATCCTACAACTATCACAGTTGCTCTGTCTGACCATACAATATACTGTAAATACATAAAATATGTTGTTATCAGTGACACACACTGTGGGAGATTTACTTGCAAATGTGCTGAATGGGGCCACATTTATCTTTTTTTTTTTTTTTACAGGATTAAGGGGAGACATTTAATGTACCCAATTTCTGTCTAGTCAGTCCACGGTCTACTGTAGATGCTTAAGGAGACTGGATTCTTTGGGGGTAGGGGAGACACAAATTGGCAAGGCTAGGTGGGGGAATCAAAAAGTGGCAGAACCAGAGGTGCAGTGCAGAGGATTGACATTATTTGGTAAGGCCTCTTTGGGGTATGCAGGACGCAAGATGTGGTGGTGCTCTGTGAGCATTTTAGGTGAGCCACAAAGGGTCAGGTTCCTTGAGGGAAAAGAGGAAAGGAACAGAAAGAAACAAAACCTGCCAAAGACACTCTGGTGTAAGAGGGACAAAGGGAAGACACCGATTGGTAGTGGAGTAGTGGAGGGGACAAAAGTTGGGCTGGAAGTAAGGTTGGGCAACAATGAGTGGCATAGGCCGAGTAGGGTTGTAGAGGTGCAATAACAAAAAAAAAAAATATAATTATATATATACATGTTCTACTGATGCTGTTGCCTGTACTGAACACAGGCAGGCAGCAGCTTCAGGAGCTCCATGAGCTACCTGCCACAGTCACCCACCAAAAATATAGCCACCTGTGAAATCTCAGCACCATGGAGAAGTTCTTTGTTATAGCAACCACTTCTTCTGAAGGGAATACTGGAGTAATTCCTCAATTACACATCAGTGTTTTGGCCAGTGATTTCCACCAGTGATTGTGAGCCAAACCCAGGTGCGCCTCTAAACACAGAACAGGTGCAGATCTTTCCCCTATACCTTATATCTATGGAGGCTCCAGTCTTGGTTTTGGCTTGGAATTCATTAACCAAAAAAAACACTGACATGTGAATGAGGCTTAATGCTGAGAACTTCTCTCCTTCTCCCTGCTCTTCCTTTACGTTCTGGCAGCACAAAATACTAAGGGTGCCTTCACATGCTACGGATTTATTTGCAGAATTTTCTGAAAATCAGTTCCATTTATTTGAATGGGGCAGCAAGCATGGATTTCTGCAAACCTCACTAAGAGGAATGAAACTGATTTTCAGTGACGGAAAATTCTACAACAAAATCCACAGTGTATGAAAACACCCTTACTATTTTCTACCGCCAAAAAGTAAAGGTCCCCACTCCTGAGTAAGTTCAACAACAACAGAGGACAGCATCACTGATGCTGGCACCTACTGGATAGAATAATTCTTTCCTCTAGAACAGAGGAGAGGTAATTATTACTATAGCTTGCTCATGCCAGCAGTGCGGGCTCCTTTCCTTCCTCCCTGTACTGAGTAGTTATATAGGAGTGGACAGACAACAGGTAAAGCCACCGCTCGCTCCTATTTAAAGGCTGTTTATGTAGTTTAATGTCCTCTGGTTCAGCTTGGACATCAGTCCGAACCTGCAGTTGAAATCTGGTACAGGCCCCTAATTCCTCATTAGTAGTGAAGGCCCTAGGTTGTGAGCCCTAGGTGCCATCCCTTCAATTCAGCCCTTATACAGTACAGAAAGTAAATGCAAGGAGACAAAATATACATTTATCCAAAAATGATTTAATGGGAAAAATTGTTCAATAAGTTTTTTAAGTTTTTTTTTTTGTAATAGTTTTAAGGTTTAATAAAAAATCTGCCAGAAGGACACATGTTTGGCATACACCTGGCTAATAGGTTCCATGACCACTTTAAATGCTCAACGAAGTGCTAAAACATAGTGTGATCCTGACCTCAAGGCCTTTTTATATGAGCTCAAGCAAAGGCAATTATCAGGTTCGAACCAAACATTTTCAATAATTGCCTGATCACTACACGAAGGTGATCGTTACTGCAATAGTTCTCACCCATGCAACCTCAGTGTTTGCCAGCTGAACATCACAGAGCAAGATGCTGCCTGGAACCGATATTAGGTGCCGCTCGAAAGAAACAATCACCGGACGAATGAGGATTGCTTGTTTGTTCTAGTGATCAGCGACATTTACACGGGGCAGTTGTTAGGAATGAGCGACTATACAAACTCTAATCCCCAATACTTTACACCTTGTAGGAGGGCTTTCAATCTTGTTTGTATATTTGTGTTCCTTTAAGTCAATACAGTCTGTGTGGGTAGAGGGGCAGTGAACTGAGGTTTTTGGCTTTTCAGTTTATACTGAACTCATATAAACCAAACACTACCAAGAAGTAATTTACATAATGTTATAATGGACTTTCAAAGATAGACATTACCTGCTATGAGCAAATTAAGACAATATAGGAATATTTTTCATCAAAGTGGCATATGAGGGGTTTATTACACTTTTTACCTTGTACACCATCTCATATTACCCATGAAACAGTAGATACTGTAAAAGATTCTGTAATATACTATATGTCTAGACTATAGCTCCATTATGCATTTTCTGTATACTTGGTACTGTTGTATCTTGCATTCATGAGCGGTTCAAAGCCTTGTCGCTGTTTTCGGTGTATGAAGAGAACAAGCAACACCAAAAGGACAAGCAAGGCAATAAGTGCTCCACCAACAGTTGACGCAACCACCACGGCGACTGCACGGCCATCTGCATCAGAAGCTGGAAGGGAAGAAACATAGAAGAGGTTTACTGGGGGGAGATGTTCATTATTTCTCATAACATTTATGGTCTACCGTTACAAATTATTACTCCCTAAGTGATAAGAAATTGATCGTTGTTAGCATCCCTAAGCTAAACATCAAGCCATTCAAGCAGACCATAAGCCATTAATAGAGCACAAAACTAAATAATAAACTATACATTAATGTCTTTAAAGTTACGTGAGGCAAAATACAAATGAAATGCACAAATAAATTCTGGAGCTTTTAACACTATTCAATTTATTCATTTTAACACTATCATTCATTCATTGTTCAAATAATCCAAGCAGAAAATAAGAACATAATATACTTCTAGTAGAGTTACCTGGTAAGTCAATAGCATATGTATATCCCAGCTGGTCAGCGGACACGAAGAGTTGGTCATTAGTTATTGGAGGAAAGAAAGGTACCATATTAAACAAGCGATTGTGTCCAATCGGGGCCAGTTCCTGAGGCCAAACCACATCAGAAGGTTGAAATCGCTTCATCCATTCATCAAATATGGCATCAGTGAAGGAATGAAGTACCTAAAAATTAAAAGCATGCTTCAACTTTGTGACACTTGCCTGCAGTACATGGATGCATTCTTAAAGACGGGGGTTATAGTCACATTTAATATAAACACTGTCCAGGTGCTGTACCATTATTGGCAAAGTGCTTATATTAAATGTGTGACTATAAACCCCTCATCCACAGGAATGCATCCATGTATTGCAGTAGGTGGGTGTATTCTTAAGGATGAAGAAAGTTATAATCACATTTAATATAAACACTGTTAAGGGACTGTATCATAATTGCTGTTTATTGGTAAGTGTTTATATTAAATGTGACAATAATCCCCCTCATCCTCAGGAATGTATCCAGGCCCTGAAGTACATGGATGCATTCTTAAGGATCAGGGGAGCTATAGCCACATAGCATAACAGCGTGTCATCCACAGTTCCCTCCCATAAGTGTGTGTCAGCAACAGATCCCCCATAATAGTGCGTCATCCACAGATCCCTCCCATAACTGTGTGTCAGCCGCAGATCCACCCATAACTGTGTGTCAGCCGCAGATCCACCCATAGCAGTGTGTCAGCCGCAGATCCCGCATAACAGTGTGTCAGCCGCAGATCCCCCATAACAGTGTGTCAGCAACAGATCCCCCATAATAGTGCGTCATCCACAGATCCCTCCCATAACTGTGTGTCAGCAACAGATCCCCCATAGCAGTGTGTCATCCGCAGATCCACCCATAACAGTGTGTCAGCCACAGATCCCCCATAATAGTGCGTCATCCACAGATCCCCCATAGCAGTGTGTCATCCACAGATCACTTCCATAACAGTGTGTCAGCCACAGATCCCCCATAATAGTGCGTCATCCACAGATCCCTCCCATAATTGTGTGTCAGCCGCAGATCCCGCATAACAGTGTGTCAGCCGCAGATCCCCCATAACAGTGTGTCAGCCGCAGATCCCCCATAACAGTGTGTCAGCCGCAGATCCCCCATAACAGTGTGTCAGCCGCAGATCCCCCATAACAGTGTGTCAGCCGCAGATCCCCCATAATAGTGCGTCATCCACAGATCCCTCCCATAACTGTGTGTCAGCAACAGATCCCCCATAACAGTGTGTCAGCAACAGATCCCCCATAACTGTGTGTCATCCACAGATCACATCCATAACAGTGTGTCATCCGCAGATCACTTCCATAACAGTGTGTCATCCGCAGATCACTTCCATAACAGTGTGTCATCCGCAGATCCACCCATAACAGTGTGTCATCCACAGATCCACCCATAGCAGTGTGTCATCCGCAGATCACTTCCATAACAGTGTGTCATCCGCAGATCCACCCATAACAGTGTGTCATCCACAGATCCACCCATAGCAGTGTGTCATCCGCAGATCACTTCCATAACAGTGTGTCATCCGCAGATCCACCCATAACAGTGTGTCATCCACAGATCCACCCATAACAGTGTGTCATCCACAGATCCACCCATAGCAGTGTGTCATCCGCAGATCACTTCCATAACAGTGTGTCATCCGCAGATCCACCCATAACAGTGTGTCATCCACAGATCCACCCATAGCAGTGTGTCATCCGCAGATCACTTCCATAACAGTGTGTCATCCGCAGATCCACCCATAACAGTGTGTCATCCGCAGATCCACCCATAGCAGTGTGTCATCCGCAGATCACTTCCATAACAGTGTGTCATCCGCAGATCCACCCATAACAGTGTGTCATCCGCAGATCCACCCATAGCAGTGTGTCATCCGCAGATCACTTCCATAACAGTGTGTCATCCGCAGATCCACCCATAACAGTGTGAAATATTATTCTGTTATTTTATTTGGGTCTAAATATTTCTTATTTTCCTCTAAAACTTAAGGCCCCATTCACACGACCGTATGAATGGGGCCGTATCTATTCCACAATATTGCGGAATAGATGCGGCCCCATTCATCTCTATGGGAGTGCACAGCCGCGACACCGAGCCAGCTCCGTGCCGTGGCTCCGCATAAAAAGATAAAACATGTCCTATACTTGTCCGCATGAGACAAGTATAGGCATTTTGAATTGGGTGCCCGGCCGCGTGTTCCGCAGAACTGCGGAACACACGCCGGGCGGGAGCCGTAGTATTGCGGGTCCGCATTATTGCAGACCCGCAATAATACAGCCGTCTGAATTGGCCCTAAGTGTGTCTTATAATGCGAAAAATATGGTAATCCAATAATAAAGTTATAGCTCTTGTCCTCTCCGCTTCACCTATAGTCAGTCTACATTGGATCCTCTCTAATCATGATAGCCAAACAGGAGGAAAGAGGACTGCCAGGCCAAGTCTCAAAAAAAAAAAAAAAAAACAAACTAACATTCACTGTGGGATTTTTCAAAGCAAATTGATCTAAAGTAGGTTTCAGACAAACATGTTCCCTCCAGGAAATACTGCTCCGTGTGTGAGCAGTATTTCCTGGAATATACACTGCTCATATGAAGCGGATTTGTAGCATCTTAATGATGCTATCAATTACCATCTCACTGCTGGTCTACTGAACTGTAGTTACTGGACAGGGGCGTAGCTAAAGGCTCATGGGCCCTGGTGCAAGAGTTCAGCCTGGGCCCCCCTTCCTTAGTGCTCTGTGTGTCTTCTTATGTGGCACAAGGGCCCCCTCAGGCTCCTAGGCCGGTAGTGACTGCTACCACTGCACCCCCTATAGCAACGCCCCTGTTACTGGACTATTTGACTACAGCAGCCTCAGTCAGGAAAGAACTGACATCATTAAGATGCTGCAAATCCACTTCAGATGAGCAGTGTGCATTCAAGGAAATACCGCTCATACATGGAGTGTGTTTCCTTGACTGATCATGCTTGTCTGAGACTGGCCTTACAGAAAACAAACAGTCTCATTACGTGTCACACTTATGGCCACTGCACACTGTTGACCGCTTTACCTGCATCTAGCAAAGGCATGGAATAGTGACCCTCCCCCTTTCAATCTGAATGTTTGTATATAATCTAGAATTGACACATGCTGTAGTTTTCCACATTGATCAATATGAACCATAGATGAAATTAGTTTTTCAAAGGCAATGCCAAAACCTCTGCCAATATATTCAGATTACTATTAAGTAACGAAATAGGGGCCATTTGAAATAAAGTGAAACGGATCTTCAGATTTGGGAATTTGCACTACTATCACCTCATACATTAATTCAGACATCATGCCTGGCATCACTTAATATGGATCAAAATGCTAATTCTGCAAATTAAGTGGATCAGCATTTCTCCATGCTCTTTGGGAAGCGTATATCTTACAAACAGAAAAAAGTCATGCTCAACATATTCCTACACAGAAGAGCTGATCGTAATCCACAATTCTCTTCATTTTGGCTAGTATTTTTACGAACTGATTTCTGACCTTATTCTATGCCAAAATTTGCCTTCCTTTGTTTTCAGTGGGAAATCCACGAAGTTTATACTATGTCAATTCTTTTCGCATTTGGTCTTGGTCCAAAACCAAGTTTTGGAAAGAAAAAAGTTGCATGCACCTTCTTGACATGGATTCTGCATGGAAACTGCAGCAGATGTCTGCACATAGATTTAGCTCCACTCAATAGGGCTAAGGCCTCATGCACACGACCGTATGAAAAAACGGATCCGCAAAAAATACGGATGACGTCTGCGTGCATTCCGTATTTTGCGGAACGAAACAGCAGGCCCCTAATAGAACAGTACTATCCTTGTCCGTAATGCGGACAATAATAGGGCACGTTCTATTTTTTAGCGGAACGGAAATACGGACATACGGAAAAGGAATGCACACGGAGTACCTTCAGTTTTTTTTGCCGACCCATTGAAATGAATAGTTCCGCATACGGTCCGCCAAAAAAAAATGGAACGGACACAGAAAGAATATACGTTCGTGTGCATGAGCCCTAAATCTGTGGAGTGGGTCTTTTGCAAACTCTGAGTTTCTATCATGGATTCAACTGCAAATACAGGTCAGATATTTCTGCCATGTATTAACAGCGTCTGAACTTACTCTAAGGCCCCATTCACACGACCGTATGAATGGGGCCGTATCTATTCCGCAATATTGCGGACTAGATGCGGCCCCATTCACTTCTATGGGAGCGGGCAGCGGCGGCACGGAGCGAACCCTGTGCCGCGGCTCCGCATAAAAAGATAAAACATGTCCTATACTTGTCCGCATGAATGGACAAGTATAGACATTTTGAATGGGGCGCCCGGCTGTGTGTTCCGCAGTGCTGTGGAACACACGCCAGGCAGCAGCTGTAGTATTGCGGGTCCGCATTATTGCGGACCCACAATAATACGGCCATCTGAATGGTCCCTTATAGTTATATTGCGAGTCTGTGCAACCTTTATGCAGAAATAGATGGTGGTAAGTGTGGAAGAGGAAGGCTCTCTGTCTTATGAATGTCCTGCTTGTTTAAAGAGAGTCTGTCAGAAGGTATGTGCCCTCAAAACCATCACTAGTAGACAGTTTTGCTCATGAAATCTCACATGTGTAACTTTTTGTTCCAGCCTGTAAGGACATTCCCTGTCCTAAAGGATGTCAAAGCAGGGAGGAGAAGGATATGAGTATGAAGACCTCGATTTCTGGCTGTGTTTCCACCTCAAACATCAGAGATTTAATCTGCATGTAGAACGTGGATGCATTAAAATGATTTTTATCATAATGAAGCACGTCTTTGGGCTAACAAGAAAATTCTTGGACGCTGGATGAACAGAACTGCCAGGTGTTGCTGGTGCTTTTGGGGGCATATACCTCCTGACAGGTTTCCTTAGAGCTCATGTTTCAATGCATTGTTTCAACAGAAAATTAAGATGAAATAGATACCACAAAGATGGGGTCATTGGCAGCAGAGTGTGAGAGAGCACTGGTTCCATTTAAGAATGCATGCACCAAATTATGTAGATTCATTACAGGTGGGTCCAATTCTCCATCTGGTTCCTCAAAACCTTCAAGTGCATTCCTGCATGTAAAAAAGAATTAAAGTGTAATTGTCATGTTTTCATAAAAAAAAAATAATTTTTGCACAGGTTACTTTTGGTGGAACATTATGCATAAAGCAATCTTTAGTTTCTTCTCATATCCCTGTTTTCCTTGAGTTTCTCCCTTAGTTACGGTTGTTTTAACCCCTAAAATATGATCTTCTCAAGATGGCTCCTCTGCCAGTTCTCTGAGGCCATAACTGCCTTCCCTCACTTCCCATACACACTTGCTGTAGCCAGCAGCTTCCTGCCAGCCAATCAGATTGGTTTACTGAGAGACACGCCTCCTCACTCTGAAGCCTAATGCAGGCATGCAGTGTGCAGGACCGACCCTCTGTCTCCTGTTTACACTAAAGGGAAGACAGACAAGCCACAGCAATGGTCTTTTAAGGGACCAGTGGAAAGGGACAGGGGACTTTCATGAAAGCTGTTATTATAAGGTAATTACAGATCTTCTGGCAGTCATTGACAGACTAACTCAAGTACACATGCCTAGCTCTAATAAAGTAGCAAATAAAAATCTATATATTACAGTTACATTTTAAATGTTTGACTACATGCCAGTATTTAACAAAATTATTAATGCAATGAAAGAAATACACAAGTTCAACCTACATGAATGTAAATGTGTTTGCTATATTACCACATAAAAGTGTGTCCACATCTAATAACTTGTTGTTTTGACCTCTGAGTGTAATCATCTACACTAGTTTTGCAGCTTGTTTTACACATTCAGCAATAATAGTTGCCTCCTGCCATATCTTCTGCCAATGTAGCCACTGACATACTTAAAAATACTAAACACTGAAAAAGTGCAAAAAATACAGTCCCATTCATGTCCCCTATCCTCCTCCTCACCGTCCAGTGACAAGCTGTAAGACAAATGGCTGGAGCAGGAACCACCCCACTATGTCCAGTCTGCAGTATGACAAAGATTTTTAAGAACATTGTTAGCTAAACCCCACCCATTCAGTTGCTTTCCAGCCTAAAGGTGGCCATACACATTAGTCTAAAGTTGATCAAAATGGATGGTTTCAACCAAAACGAACGTTTGTGGGGTGACATTTAACAAGGAACGATAGTCTATCATTGGTCGGCTAAAACTATTATTGTTTGAGAAGAAGTTGGCCGTGTTCAATATTTTCGTTCGATAGTTGGATCTGTCTTTGAAAGAATATTCCCCATAAAAATGTTTTCTTCATTGTTCTGTTTGAACAACTTTCACAGTCAATATGGACTAAAATGTGTACAGCCATGTCATACATTCATCTTTTATTTAATGTGTATGGCCACCTTAAAAAAACTCTGGCACAAGGATCAACCCTGGTATACTGGCAAGGTATACTGCCCGGTAGGGCTCATCATGCTGATTAAAATGATACTATCCTTTTGTCTGTATGCTAAACAGCTGTAGCGATATCTGCGTTTATTAATATGCAAGTTGGAGCAACAGGGGCAGGGCCGAATCCTTGGAGCACTGCTTTTGTAACCAGCATGCCTAGTTTAAAGGGGTTTTCAGAGTTATATATATATTGATGACCTATCCTCAGGATAGGTCATCAATATCAGATCGGCGGGGGTCCGACACCCGGCACCCCCGCTGATCAGCTGTTTGAAGAGGAGGCACGTGTCGTATCAGCGCTGCCTCCTCTTCACTGTTTACATGCTGGCCGTAACGGGGTAGTGGTGAGTAGGTGTAATTACACCTAACTGCCTCATTCATTTCTATGGGAAGAATTGCTTCCATACAAGTCTATGGAAGCGATTCTTCCCATAGAAATGATATTGATGACCTATCCTGAGGAACTCGGAAAACCCCTTTAATAGGGTTGATCATGCTGACAGAGACTCTTTAAGGCCTCATGCACTCGACTGTAGTTTGAGTCTGCATCTGATCCGCATTTTTGGGGAATTGGATGCAGACCCATTCAAATGAATGAGGACGCAAAAGCGCAAAAGATGCGGACAGCACACCATGTGCTGGCCACATCCGTATGTCCATTCCATGGCCCCTCAAAAAAAAAAATTGACTTTTCAAATAGGCATTTGTAACATACTGCGGAGCCCGCAGAAGGGAAAATGCAGGATGCACACAGCCAGTATCAGCACTGCAAATACAGATACAGTTGTGTGCATGAGGTCTAAGACTGAGCAGACCAGCAGGAGCATAGCCCTTTTGTTCTCGGAGGATTCTACAAGTAAGTGCTGCCGAATGAAACTGTGAGAACAACTAGATTTCTTGTTAACCATTTTCAGTTCACCCATTTCTAGGTTTAGTGTTCCTTTAAAAGGGACATCCAGTTTAAATAACCTGCAGTGCAGATTTCACCCTTTGTAAGCTACAGGGTGACATCAATGACAAACCCCCATCAAAAAAATTTTAAGAAATATTTCCAGAGCCATGTCACAAAATATTTGGGGAATAAAATGGAGTCTTGCCCAATACTCGAAAATGTATGTAATCAGAATGTATACTCACACAAACATTTCAGAATATCCCATAAAAAAAACAAACATAGGAAGCACATTTTGCACATTGTGTACACAAAACTCACAACCATACCTGAAACTAAATGTAGAGTTTGTGAAGTAAGGTGGATTGTCAAAATTTTGCAGTGAAAGACATTTCTGTACATCTTCCATTGATGGCAGTTGCCCACCAGATCTGTCAATAGGACTTCTTCGAAGAAAACCTTCATTAGTTCCATTACACAAGGTAACCCGACGATTGTAGTCATCCAGGCTAAAATAGATACCGTGTAGAAGGGGAAGATTAATCAGGAAAGGAATTTTTAAGACAGTTTTGCCATAATTTACAACAAATTTATCAAATATTGCAAATAGTTTGATAAAAAGACATACATAAATGTGTGCTAAATTTCTTTTATTTATATAGCATCAACATATTCCACAGAGCTTTACAGACATCATCATTACTGACCCCAGTGGAGCTCACAATCTAAATTCCCCATCAGTATGCCTTTAGAGTGTGGGAGGAAACCCACACAAACACGGGGAGAACATACAAACTCCATGCAGATGTTGTCCCTGTTCCAAGTCAAACCTAGGACCCCAGTGCTGCACCAGTGCTAACCAATGAGCCACCATGCTGCCCATAGTGAAATTTCTCAAATTTTTATATAACCCCCCCCCCCTCCTCCAGGGGAGGGAAATTGCAACATTTTTTGTTATTTTTTAACTAACTTTTTAATAGTGGTGAGAGTATGTAAAAAAAAAAAAAAAAGGTGTAATTTTTTTCTCACAAAAATATTGTGTCCCAAAATCTGCCAAGGCCAAATTTATACATATACACAATAAAGGACATTTCTGATGGCCCCTTATGCCAATTTTTGTTGTTAAAAAGTCAAATGTTCCATTTTGTACAACTTTTTAAATGCCTGTGTGCCTAAATTTACACACATTGAACGTGTTTACACCACCCTCAACACAAGGGGGAGATTTATCTAATTGGTGTAAAGTAAAACAGGCTTAGTCACACATAGCAACCAATTGCCTTTAATTTTCCAAAGGAGCAGTGATAAATGAAAGGTGGAATCTGGTTGCTATGGGCAACTAAGCCAGTTCTACTTTACACCAGTTTGATAAATCTCCCCCAAGGTCTTTCGGAGGATGTGCCTAATATATAATGAGGCCTGTCATCCTTCAAGAGTGCAACTGGTGTAAAATGCCAGACTTTCATAAATGATCCCCGATATCTACAAATTGTTTCATATGCTATACACTAGCCATGTACAGCGACAGCTGGAAATAAGTTACCTGTCACACACAATTTCCCAGTTGAAAATCTTGAACCAACACTGATTAATGTGGGATCGTCCAGTCTAGGAGCGCCAAACAATTCATCTGTACACACGTCGCACTCATTTCTTCCAGTAGCAAAGTTCCAGTATGGTAAAGCAAACGAGTCATTACCAATAAGCCTCTGTAAAAAAATACATAAAATAAAATAACTTAAGGAAAGTCCAAACAAAAGAATTGCTGTTGCCCATAAAAACGTAACAGGATCTCAAAGCAGTTACCACAGACTTGTCGTACCAGAGCTGCTGAATGTGGAAGGTCACACTTATGTTTGTGGAAGGTAAGGAGCAGAAACAGTCATGCTGATGAACTG
This sequence comes from Rhinella marina, assembly GCA_900303285.1. Classification (NCBI taxonomy): domain Eukaryota; kingdom Metazoa; phylum Chordata; class Amphibia; order Anura; family Bufonidae; genus Rhinella; species Rhinella marina. The sequence continues at coordinate 98,115 of ONZH01022798.1, read as the reverse complement.
TCCCCAAAGCGCACACTGATTTAAAAGGAACTCCGAACTGGGGGTCACATTCATATTTTGCGATCTCTCTGCTTTAGTATGTGAAGAGCGGCTAGGCATTGATGTGGGGGGGTCACCATCTGGGCCCCCCAAGATGAGACATAAGATACCCCATTGGAATACATCTGTGACTACATTGAATAAGCTATGAGTGAGATAACATGCAGTTTATGCGACTGGTCACTAGAGGCCCTTAGTCAGGCAGCCCCCTTAGAACTAATAGAGCGAGATGTTATAATTAATATAAAAAGAAAAGTAATCTTATAGCTGCATAGGATTTGTTTTCTTATTGAAATTGACTGTTAAAAGTAGTTTATTTATTTTGTACATTTTGTTGCCATGTCCTGACTTCCTGGGAAAAGCTAGAGGGGCTGGGGAGAGGAAGTGGCAGGAGGACAGACAGTCGGCAGTTGGAAAGCAACAGATTCAGACGTGTCTGCTAAATTGTTTACCTGAGGTGTCCTGTGATCAGCCAGAAATTAAAGCCTTCCTAGTGGTTCCAGTTCTCTGTGTTTGGTTAGGAGATCCTGCCATATTTAGCTGCAGTTAGGCAAAATATAAATCCATAGAGGTACAGTACCTAAATTAGGGAATTCCCGGCTGGGGTCCCACTGTGGACAATCTTGGTTTGCTAGCAATCCAGAGAGTTTGTACCACCATTTCAGTACACCGGAGTACACCTCACTCCGCGTGGTCCGGCTGGATCACAGTGTACATTATATTGTATATAGTTTTCTCCTCTAGAGTTAGTAAAGTTATTTTGGTTCACACAGCTCACTGTCCGTGCATTCATTCTTGTGTGGTTCACTGTATCTCAACGGACTTCCTTGGGTCCCCCTCTTACATGTATGTAACCAATGCGTTGCTATGATCCTCAGCATATTTGCAATGGCATGTATATTGCCATTAGTATTATTTTTGCATACTAAGGCCTTATTTGCAGAAACGTAATTGTAAGAAGTGGTGCCATTCACACATACAGGCTCGGACTGTCCCACAGGGGAATCCCCTGGTGGGCCCCTAACAAACTTGGCCCCCAAGTGCCCCCAGCAGAGCATCTCAACTAACCTATATCCATACAAAATTGGGTAGATGACTTCTAGGTACAGAAGAAGGACAGCCAGTTTCCTCTTTCCCCATGACCTGCCTTCTCAAATTTGTTGCAGGAATCCCTATAATTAGAGATGAGCGAATCGACTTTGGATCCCTCATACAGTATTAGAATGCATGGGCTCCAATGAGCCAAAGTTATTACTTCACAAAGTTGCGCGAGACTTCGTATAATAACTTCAGGAATTAATTATTACTTTAAAAAAAAAAACTTGGAACTGAACTCTGGTTTGGTTCCGAGTGGTACCTTGGAAACGAACCCGAGTTTGGTTCCAAGGTTTTTTTTACAGCATCTTTAGCTGTACAGTGGCCCTCAGAATTAAATTTTCTGGTGGGCCCTAGGCAGACACCGAAAGTATAGATTTCTTCTCAGGTATTGCTAGCTGGGGAAAAGAGGGGGTGAATTAAAAATAAGAACTGGACAACCTCTTAAATGCACCAACAGTGAAGGGTTACCTGCAAGTCCCTCTCCAGCAACAACAGGTGGTATCGATGCCATGTGACGAAGGCAGGTCCTTTATGAGATAAGTCAATAGCTTTAAATGGACGCCCGGGCCCTGAAGCAAAAAATATTTACATTATAAAAACAAATTTAATCTAGAAGGTAAAATGTTACCATATGCTTCCAATATATAATATATAGTTCAACCTATCACAGCACCAAACGGTTCCCTAGAAGGATAAATGAGCTCAGCGGTCCCTTTTCTTTGGGACAATCAATTGATTAATTGGATGTCCATTTAGTAATTTGATAGAAGCGATTATGACTAGCCTAGTAGAACAGACTAATGATGCTGCAGGGTTCAGCTTTAGGTCCACTGCATTTTAATGGTCTGCGGACAGCAGAAGAGGATATTGATCTTTAAGTGAATTACATTTGGAAGGCACATAAAACGAGAACAAATGCTCATCAAAACAAAGATCATATTCTATAGGACGTTAATAGCATTGTTACCTCAGTGTAACTAAATGAACGTCTAAAGTACATGCTTATTATCATATATGATCAAGACTCCAGTAACTAGTCATTTATTTATCCTGCGTAAGATCATTTCATACATCGACTTATTCTGTGCAATAAAATCAATAAAGTGTGTTCATGCAATGCAGGTTACACTCAAGAAATGGGCAATGTCAGCATTATGAAGGGAGCGCTTAAAGGGGTTATCCCATCTTGGACAATGGGGGCATATCGCTAGGATATGCCCCCATTGTCTTATAGGTGCGGGTCCCACCACTGGGACCCGCACCTATATCGAGAATGAAGCGGGGGAGCTCTGAGCCTGGAGGACCCCGGGTTTCCCGTGGTCCGACCACCACCAGGTGCAGCTCCCCGCTTCGCTCATAGAAATGAATGGGGGTGCACCGCGCAAGCGCGGCCCGGCTCCGTTCATTTCTATGGAGCCGACTCAGCTATTTTCGTCGGCCCCTTAGAAATGAATGGAGGGCGGCCGTGCATGCGGAGAGCGCCCTCCTTCTCTTTTGGGGCCCCATTCTTGATATATCCTAGCTATATGCCCCCATTGTCCAAGATGGGATAACCTCTTTAAATTACAGTATATTCATATTTTTTGTCTCCAAATATTTAAATAAAAAATAAAAAATGCACTGACCCTTAGATAATCCCTTTGCACATTCCAAAACAGGCAGACTTAGTTATAGAAGGATGGCTCATGAAGACAACAGAAGCAGATTACTGAGGATAAGCTGTTACTGTTGTGGAAGCTGCCAATGAGGCATTACAGTATATAGCCGCCATTCAAATAAATGGCCACGCATGTAATGCCAAAGCTAACTCAAAAAGAGTGGGGGACCACCTTCCCTTTATGATGGCCATATACCACAATAGGACACATGGTCAAGGGTTGTCTTTATTGGTACCATTTTTGGGGGGACATTTAACTTTTTGAACACTGTTACTCAGGTTTTTTTGGGGGGACAAGGTGACCAAAGGATACCCAATCACATGTTTTTATTTTTTTCCATTATGGTGTACACTGCTACTGTTTATATATTTTTTTATTTTTATGTTTTTTTTTACTTTTTTTTTTCCACAGTATCTTTACCCCACTTAGGGGACTAACCCCATTCACCCTAATAGAGATCTATTAAGGTGAATGGGATATCGACACTGTCCCTGCTGAGGTTACTATGACAGCCCTGGGAAGCCTCAGCAGGCGAATTCACTGCAGGGGCTCCGACCATAAGGCAGAGGGAGCCACATCCCTTTGCCTTGCCTCACAAATGCTGTGATCGCTGTTGATCTCAGCATAATGAGGGGTTAAAGGGGTTGTCCCATCTCAGACAACCGCTGGGACCCGCACCTATATCAAGAACGAAGCAGGGAGCTCTGTGCTTGGAGGACCCCGGGTTTCCCAGGGGCCGGCCACCACCAGGCACAGCTCCCAGCTGTGCTCATAGAAATGAATGGGAGCGCCCGGCGCAAGCGCGGACACTGCTCCTATTCATTTCTATGGAGCCGACAGAAATAGCCGAGCCAGTGCTCGGCTATTTTCAGCGGCCCCATACAAATGAATGGAGGGCGGCTGCGCACGCGCAGTGCGTCCTGCTTCTTTTTTGGGGCCCCGTTCTCGATATAGGTGCGAGTCCCAGCAGTGGAACCCGCACCTATAAGACAATGGGGGCATATCCTAGCGATATGCCCCATTGTCTGAGATCGGATAACCCCCTTAAATGACAGGGTTCCACACTATCATCACCACCTCCTCATTGCAGCTGGGTGCCTGCTGTATTACACAGCTGGCACCCACTGTTTATAAAGTAGGCTCACTGCAGCATCCATACAAGTCCTCAGCCACTGTGACTTACAGGTATGCCACGGTGGGTGAAGGGGTTAAAAGGAATCTGTCAGCAGTACCTATGAAACCGGCTGACCTGTTACATGTGTTCTTGGCAGCTGAAGTCATCTGTGTTGGTCCCATGTTCATATGTGCCCGCATTGCTGAGAAAAATTAGGTTTAAATATATGCAAATTAGCCTCTAAGAGCAATGAGCGCTTTGCCGTAACACCTAGAGGCTCCGCTATCTCCGTGACTGCCGCGCCCTCTGCACTTTGACAGGAACAGGTGTGATCACATTTTTCAATCAAAGTGCAGAGGGCGTGGCAGTTGCAGAGAGAGCTGAGCCTCTAGGTGTAACGCCCCTGTTGCTCCTAGAGGCACATTTGCATAAATTAAAACATCATTTTTCTCAGCAATGTGAGAACATATAAACACGGACACCAACACTGATACCTTCAGCTGCCAAGTGCACATGCAACTGGTCAGCCAGTTTTATAGCTACAAATCTACTGACAGATGCCCTTTAACTATTTACCATATAAGTTTATGTCTTTACCATATACAGTTTTTGCTGTTTGTTTTTTTTCTTATTTCTTTGTCCTGTTCACTGAGAAGGCCGCACATGCTCAGTTTCATCCTTCAACTGCCTCCTGAGCTGTGATAGGGACAGCTGAGACACGCCCCCTTAGCTGCAGCAGAAAAGACACTCCCCTTGAGCTATCAGCTTGATATAAATCGAGCAAAGCAATGAATGGAGATCTCTCTGGACCCATGTGAGGTACAGGGCTGGTTCTGACTTTGTTAGAAAGAGGTTGTCATTTATTATATGATGTCTGATTTTCATTTTTAAATTAGTCATGGGATAACCCCTTTAAGCATTCTTTTCAAATAATAGCTAAAAAAGCCATAAACCTATAAAATTACTGAGAAGATTCTGAAGAATATTCAAATGTGGTGTGTCTAGCTTGATATCTATGAAAAGTTAGGACAGGGCTACAACAAGGCCTGTTTCACACTGCCGGCAGACTGTTTTGGCATAGAATACCGGGAATTGGCCGTGCAAAAAGCCCAAACAAAAATGGGGCCGGAACAGCCTGCTGGATCAGCTAAGGTGGGTAGGGACATTTGATTTTTTTTTTTTTTTTAGCGGAAGTTAAACACCAATACTGGTCACGGGTGATAAAAGCAGTATAATTGCAAATATCACAATCATCACAGCAGTAGCCATATAACAATTCTTGTAATTACATCAAACAGCCCCAATGACCTCAATTGTTGCATTAGAAGAGAGCGGTGAACTCCTGTCAGCAGAATACTGCTCATCTGTCAGTGTGCTGGAGGAAACACACCACACCTAAATGAGTGTCCCTTATTCGTGATCATTTGTGCCATGTTTTGCTGACTACAGAAGGCGTTAAGTTACTCAAAAATAATATAGCAGTCCGGTTGCTTATCTGTGTTTTGTAGAAAAAAAAGAAAAGGTAGATATTAGCATTAACGTGAAGCTACAAAAAAGGTCGACTGAAAATTCATTCCAATTTCAAATAAGATAAAAAAAGATTAACAAACCTAGCAATGTGTCCCTGACAGAATAGTAATGGAGCCAGACAAAGAAGTTATAGATGCTGGTGTTCACCACTTGTGGTTCAGTTCCATTTGGGCCAAGAATTCCAAGCCAATGCTGGCTAGCAATCACATAGTCCGGATGAATGGTGGTTTTGGCAAGATCCAGAGCATCCAGGAACTGAGCTCTCTCCTGAGGAGTTAGAGAGTGAATATTTTTCCGGACGACTGGTGGCCTCCTTTGGTCACAGTTAGTTCCCGTCCAGCCAAATTTACATTCTCCACAATGGTAGCCTGCAAAGTTTCCTAAGAAAAGAAAGAGGAAATGAACGTCAAACAGAATAGTGAATTTAATAAAAAAAAAAATTATATATATATATATCTACAGTACAGACCAAAAGTTTGGACACACCTTCTCATTCAGAGTTTTCTGTATTTTCATGACTATGAAAATTGTAGATTCACACTGAAGGCATCAAAACTATGAATTAACACATGTGGAATTATATACTTAACAAAAAAGTGTGAAACTACTGAAAATATGTCTTATATTCTAGGTTCTTCAAAGTAGCCACCTTTTGCTTTGATTACTGCTTTGCACACTCTTGGCATTCTCTTGATGAGCTTCAAGAGGTAGTCACCTGAAATGGTATTCCAACAGTCTTGAAGGAGTTCCCAGAGATGCTTAGCACTTGTTGGCCCTTTTGCCTTCACTCTGCGGTCCAGCTCACCCCAAACCATCTCGATTGGGCTCAGGTCGGGTGACTGTGGAGGCCAGGTCATCTGGCGTAGCACCCCATCACTCTCCTTCTTGGTCAAATAGCCCTTAAACAGCCTGGAGGTGTGTTTGGGGTCATTGTCCTATTGATAATGATGGTCCAACTAAACCGCTGCAAGATGCTGTGGTAGCCATGCTGGTTCAGTATGTCTTCAATTTTGAATAAATCCCCAACAGTCTCAACAGCAAAGCACCCCCACCCCATCACACCTCCTCCTCCATGCTTCACAGTGGGAACCAGGCATGTAGAGTCCATCCGTTCACCTTTTCTGCGTCGCACAAAGACACGGTGGTTGGAACCAAAGATCTCAAATTTGGACTCATCAGACCAAAGCACAGATTTCCACTGGTCTAATGTCCATTCCTTGTGTTCTTTAGCCCAAACAAGTCTCTTCTGCTTGTTGACTGTCCTTAGCAGTGGTTTCCTAGCAGCTATTTACCATGAAGGCCTGCTGCACACAGTCTCCTCTTAACAGTTGTTGTAGAGATGTTGTCTGCTGCTAGAACTCTGTGTGGCATTGACCTGGTCTCTAATCTGAGCTGCCGTTTCTGAGCTCCTGCGATTTCTGAGGCTGGTGACTCGGATGAACTTATCCTCCGCAGCAGAGGTGACTCTTGGTCTTCCTTTCCTGGGGCGGTCCTCATGTCAGCCAGTTTCTTTGTAGCGCTTGATGGTTTTTGCGACTGCACTTGGGGACACTTTCAAAGTTTTCCCAATTTTTCGGACTGACTGACCTTCATTTCTTAAAGTAATGATGGCACACTCGTTTTTCTTTACTTAGCTGCTTTTTTCTTGCCATAATACAAATTCTAACAGTCTATTCAGTAGGACTATCAGTTGTGGAGCCACCTGACTTCTGCCCAACACAACTCATGGTCCCAACCCCATTTATAAGGCAAGAAATCCCACTTATTAAACCTGACAGGGCACACCTGTGAAGTGAAAACCATTTCAGGTAACTATCTCTTGAAGCTCATCAAGAGAATGCCAAGAGTGTGCAAAGCAGTAATCAAAGCAAAAGGTGGCTACTTTGAAGAACCTAGAATATAAGACATATTTTCAGTTGTTTCACACTTTTTTGTTACATATATAATTCCACATGTGTTAATTCATAGTTTTGATGCCTTCAGTGTGAATCTACAATTTTCATAGTCATGAAAATATCAGAAAACTCTTTGAATGAGAAGGTGTGTCCAAACTTTTGGTCTGTACTGTATGTATATATATATATATATATATATATATATATATTATATTATTTTTTTTTTTAAACCAGAAGGTTTATTCCTCAACACATATTATGAAGATTGCCACACAAGGTGGAATTTCCACATTTCTGCAGCAGAACAAATGGTGGCAATATCTGCTTGTTTTTCACACCTCTGCTGCAGCATTCCCATGATTTCACACTAAAACGGTGAAACACTCATTATAAATTAACATATTGAAGATTTAAAATCTGCCAATTTTATTTTTTGTTTGTGTGTAGATGTGATTTCTTAAAACTCACAGTCCCACGTGAACATAACCTAAAAGAAGCCTTGAAACTTAACATGTTTATGGGGGAGTCAGGAAAGATCAGACAAATCGTTCAAAGGGGTGTGTAGGTTTAGTCAGAGGTGAGGAGCTGCAAAACCACACACAACCCATGGATAGGTGTGGAGCAATTTCTGGAAGAAGCTACATGTTTTTTCTAATCCTGGGCAAGAACTTTAATACTCTCTAAGACTTTAAAATTCCAGGTTACAAGGGAATTCTAAAATTTAAAAGGGGGTCTGTCACCTCTAAAATCAGTTCAAAGTAAGCATAAATCTGTGTAGGGTAGGTGCCCAGAAATATAACCTCTCTTATGAAAATCCTGTCCTCTAATTGGATCAGCTCTGCAGTGAGGCTTTACAATACTATATAGCCTTTGGGGGCTGTACTCACCCTGTAAATGGGGCTAAAATGCCCAATTGCAGGAGAAGTCAGAAATAAAAAAAAATGTTTAAATGCCCACAAAGTGTAAACCGTAATCCATACATACCCTACATAAAACTGCCTTCTCCTTATATTATAAAAGTTTCTGTCTGTCCGTCTGTCTGTCTGTTCTTTATGCGCGACCAAACTACTGGACCGATTTTTCGCCAAATTCGGCACACAGGTACATCAGGTGTCTGGGAAGGATTTAGACTGGGTCTCAGCTCTCTAGGACATACTGTTCCTGAGATATTCCCAAAAAAATGACCTACATTAGCCAATATTAGCCTTTCTCTTCAAATGCCAACTACCATTCTCTCCACATACACACAGGTTTCAATAACAACCCAGCCAGGTAATTAGCAGCCAGCTGAGGAGCTCAGGTAAATAACAACCCAGCCATTTCTCTTCATTGCTTTAAAGGGGCAGAGCGCTGTGGATGACACTGTTAAAGGGGTATTCTGGTTACCATAAATATAACTAATGTTTTAGACTAATTCATCATCAATCATTACCTAATATAATGTAAATTTCACATATTCGTTCAGTAGTAATAAAAGATGTTTTCTTCCACTGCTACCCCCGCCCCAGGTCTCACTATGCCACGCCCCCAACTTGGTCAGGTCACGCCCCCTCCCACTCCGCAGCTAACGGGGATAGAAAAAAATGAAGGTAGAAATCAACTTCTATCAGCTGTAGGGGTGTGATGGAGGGTGACTTTATCTCTGCAACGACACACACAAAAATTAAATAAAATAGATTAAATATACCCGTGCGAAGCAATGTTTTCTTCCACTGCTACCCACTGTGTTTCCTCATAAATTACCATGGCATTGACCTGTAACTCAGGCCACCCTCAAAAGAAGGACTTAAAACCTCCGCCCCAGGTCTCGCTTAGCCACGCCCCGACCTTGGTTAGCCTGGAAGTCTTTCTCTTCATATCCCAACTGCTATACACATGGTCACATGTCTCTTATGAGCCAATAGAAGCTCGCAGGCCTTTAGTCTCCACATACGTACAGTTTCACTGCAGGTTTACATAACAACCCAGCAATATTTCTTCACTGCTGTAAGTCAGCTTTAAAGGGGCAGGGCAGAGGAAACTGGTTGAGAAGATAGATTTCGGAAATAGGTTTTTGCTCTGTGTAGTAACCAGGATGGTAATGAGAGGTAATTAGCAACCAGCTTAGGAGCTCAGGTTAATAGCTCCCCAAAACACAATTCAGTGCTTACATCCCACAGGTCTTGGCACAGCCTGCTTCTTACACACGGTCACATGCACACATATTTACTCCAGGTTTCTATAACAAACCAGCCATTTTCTTCTGCTGTAGGTGAGCTTTAGGCTAGGGCTACAGTGCTACATGTGTCGTGCGACATTGATGTTGCACCAATGTCGTGCAAAAAATATTATAATGATAGTCTATGGTGTTGCACTATGGCATGTGACATGCTGCAACTGCGACGCGACAGTTTCAGTAAAATCCATCTTGGTTGAATTTTTTGCTACTGTCGTGTTGCAGTCACAGCATGTCGCAGTGCGATACCATAGCCTATCTTTATAAAAATTGTTGAGCGACATTGGTGCGACAAAATGTCGTCATGTAGCCCTAGCCTTAAAGGGGCAGGGCGCTGTGGAGGTCACTGTTAAATGGGCAGGGGCCACTGTTAAAGGGGCGTTCACTATGGATGTTACTGTTAAGGGAGAAGGCCGCTGTTGAGGTCACTGTTAAAGGGGTTGGGCACTATGGAGGTTTTTGTTAACATGGCAGGGGCCACTATTAAAAGGGCAGCTGCTGTAAAGGTCATTGTTAAGGCAGCAGGGCATTCAGCGGTCACTGTTAAGGGAACGGGATACTGTAGCAGTCACTGTTAAAGGGACGGTGCTGTGGAGGTCTCAGTTAAGGGGACAAGGAAAAGTGGGGGTCACAGATAAGCGGACGGTCCCCTATGGAGGTCAATGCTAAGGGGCGGGGTGCTGTAGAGATCAGTGTTAAGGAGGCGGGCCCCTGAGGAGGTAAATGTCAAGGGAGTGGGGTGCTGTGAAACTCACTTATAAAGGGACGGGCTGTTGTGAAGGTCAAAATTAAAGGGTTATTCTCATTTTAGACAATGGGGGCATATCGCTAGGATATGCCCCCATTGTCTTATAGGTGCGGGTCCCACCGCTGGGACCCGCACCTATATCCAGAACGGAGCCCCCGAACTGAATGAGAGCGCACTGCGCATGCGCAGCCGCCCTCCATTCATTTCTATGGGGACGCCGAAAATAACTGAGCGCTGGCTCGGCTACTTCCGTCGGCTCCATAGAAATGAATGGGAGCGGTGGCCGCGCTTGCATGCTGCGCTCCCATTCATTTCTATGAGCGCAGCGGGGAGCTGCGCCTGGTGGTGGCCGGAACCCTGGAAACCCTGTTAAGGGGGCGGGGTGCTGTACAGGTCACTGTTATGGGGAATACTGTGATATCTTTTAACGACACACAGAAACATTAAATGAAATAGATGAAATATACCCGTGCGAAGTTTTCCAACCTGATGCAATGCACGTTGTGAACGGACAGCATCCGGGGCTCGCGTGAAAAATGGAAGACATCCATAAGCAATGTTTTTTTCAGTAATGGTTGGTAGGAGATGTAGATGGTTATTCTTCCATTTTTCTTTATGCAAGTAAAAAACACAGGCACGCCAGATGGAAAAAACTGTAACACTGAACGTAATCACAGAAAAAATAACTGATTGAACTTGGGGGCAAAACCATCCGTTTTTCCCTGAACAGATCCTGACTCAATTAAACTGGTTCATTAAAAACACGACTTGGGAACTATTCTTTCCAGTACATCAGGATGTATGATGGATTCATTTCATTTTGCTAAGACAGGGGTCATGTTAAATAACAGCGACAAAGTCATTAAGAATTTATCCTGTTAAGTTTCCTTTCAATGGAAATATAGGAGGTTGCAGAAATACTAAGGAGACATGTACAAAATTCCTTAAAGGGGTTCTCCTGGAATTAAAAAAATAAAAATACTTAAAGGGAACCTGTCAGCTCCGAAACACCCCCTAAACTAGAGTAAGAGATGTATAGTATAAGTGATGCTGAATCCGAATATGTAAGTTTTATCTTCATACTCACTTCCATTCCGATGCTGTGCTCTCACAAACCAGCAGTAAAATGCATTGAGAGGACTCTTCTTTGAGTCCTCTCCATTATGTGAGTGAGCACTGGAGTCCACTGAGTGCATTTTACTGCAGGTTTGTGGGAGCACAACATCAGAATGGAAGAGACTATGAAGATAAAAATTATATAACCGGACTCAACATCACTTACACTATACACCGCTTACTCTAGTTTGGAGGCAACAGGTTCCCTTTAAATATTATTTTATAATAAATATATTCAGAACTACCTTTCATTACTTATATTGGCTTGTTTTGTCTAGGGAACAATCATTAGAAGAAATAAAATGGCCGCCTATCAGTACACACAAAAGCTGTCCTAATCACACAGGAGGACAAGTTACTTAACAACAATCAGCCATAGTGCTGCCTCATCCTCTTCTCTGCTCTGTTTGTTAGGTATTATGATCCTGAATACAGGTGAATCTCTGTGGGAATGGAAAAGATGAGGAGACATGAGAGGAGGGTGAGGTGTGGCTAATGAGCAGCAGCACTTGTATGCAGTCTCCACCACAGTCTGTCCTGTCCATCCTCTCTGTATTTCATGTCTCCTCATGAACTAAATTCACCAGAGATTCAGCTAAAGTTCTTATCATCTGTATTCAAATTATAATCCCTGACAATTAGGAGAGGAGGATGAGGCAGCTCTTTAGCTCAGTTGTTGTGAAGTAACTTGTCCTGCTGTGTGATTAGGACAGGTTTTGTGTGAACTAATAGACGGCGGCCATTTTGTTTCTCCTAATGATTGCTCCCCAGACAAAACGAGCCATTATAAATAGTGAAAGGTATTTGAGAATATATTTATAATAAAGTAATATTTAAGTATTTTCATTTTCTAAATTCCCAGAGATCCCCTTTAATGCAGATGCATACATTGAGACCTAGCTAAATATTGTAAGTCTTAACTACATTATATGCACAAGTACAAATCACTAAAAAATAAAAGGCCAAAGCTTTGTAAATCATTGTGACTGTTTAACCACAACTCAGGACCTCACTGAAGAAGGTCGAGTCCAGGGAAGATTTCATTAATGAGACATCTGGTGAGAACAGTTTGCAGAAACACACTGTACCATCCGTCTCGTGGACTACTGGTGCATACATTTACATCTAGAACAGACTCAAATGGTTAATTAACCTTAGTCAACTCCATGCCCACAATCAAAAGCAAACTATGTGATACATCATATACAGTTACTTCCATATCACACCTCCACATTGCTGTATTCCCCTATGCACAAGAGGAACTAATGCCGAGTTTAGGAGCCAGACCACCAACCAATAAGACCCCAGATCAAGCAACATTCTGAGATTTGTAATTTGTTTAAAGGGGTTGTCCTCACTGCAGCAAGAAAGGCACTGACTAATGTATTGTAATTGTCCATATTGCCTCCTTTGCTAGCTGGAGTCATTTTTCCATCACATTATACATTGCTCGTTTCCATGGTTATGACCACCCTGTAGTCCAGCAGTGGTGGTCATGCTTGCACACTATAGAAAAAGGTACCGGTCTCTATGTTACCTGGGTCTGTGTAAGTGCGCATAGGCTGACGCTTTTTCCTATAGTGTGCGAGCATGGCCATTGCTGCTGGATTGCAGGGTGGTCGTAACTACGGAAACAAGCACTGTATAATGTGATGGAAAAATGAATGAAGCCAGCAAAGAAGGCAATATGGACAATCACAATACATTAGTAAGTGTCTGGTATTAACTTTCTCTACATGATAAATGCCACTTACTGAAGTGAGACAACCCCTTTAAAGTCTTTCACACAAGTATATTTGTAAGTGTGTAGGTGTCTGGATTACAGCCCATATATTAAGTAAGCCATCAGGATTGCAACAAATCCGTAACACTGATGGGATGTCTTAAACTGAGGTAATTAACTTTCAGCCCCTTTAACATAAAGATGCAACACAGAATTCAATGGATGTTTTCCATCTCCGAAAAGGATGGAAGTACGGTAAGCCGCTGCCGGCCCACGTGCCTCGTCAGCTTTACATAACCAAATACGTATGCACCAGTCAGCTTGCCGGTAGAAGTTAGCATATGTGAATTAAGATACGGCTACACAGCGACAGGTCTTGCAGAAAAGTCATGTGACAAAAATAAGTAAAAATTTGCAACTATTTTAGAGCTGTCGTAGGCACATGCGACTTACATTAAAGTCAATAGAGTAAAAGTCGATTTGCGTGAATTTCCAAGTTTCCAAAATCCACAACTAAAAGAGTGAAATCCCCAGCTAAGGCCTCGTCCACATTTCCGTTTTTCACTGACGTGTGCTGTCCGCATTTTTCACGGACAGCACACGTACCCATTGATTCAAATGTATCTGTTCACATTTCAGCATTTTTCTACTGAGCGTGGGTCAGTAAAAAAATCACGGGGACATGCGGATCAAGCACGCCCATTGAAGTCTATGGGTCCATGAAAATCACTGACACACATCCGTGGTGTGTCCGTGGTACGTCCGTTTTTCACTGATGACTAATAGGAGATTCTTTGGAAATCAATTTTCAGCTGAGCAACGTCAGTGAAATACGGATGCCACATTGATGGTAAAAACGGACACACGGACGCACCACGGATCCTTCACGGATGAAACACGTACGCTTTTTTTCACGGATGTGTCACTGACACGGAAATGTGGACGAGGCCTAAAACTACAAACATAATTGACGTGCTGCGGATTTGGAAATCCCAACTGCTGGTAAATTTCTGCGCGGAAACAATCAGCAGAGTGTACTTGAGATTTATGTCATCTCATACACTTTGCTGGTTCTGTACTACACTGCAGTTTTCCCACATGGGAATCCGCAATGTGCGCAGGAAGCCTAAGGGTGTCTTCACACAGGGTAGATTTCGTTGCAGAAAATTTCTGAAAAGACTGAATGGGATTGTTCTGACGGGAAGCACAAGAATTTCTGAAACCTTTTTAGAGGAATGGAACTGATTTTCAGTGGCAGAAATTTTCTGCAACAAAATCTACCATTTGTGAATGTATCCTGACCAATACTAGCCAACTATAACGTCACTTCATGCCAAAACAGCACTTCATCCCGATGTATAATTATGTGATAATCACTTACAGCCATACATTAGAAGGACAGTTATTCTTTTTAATGGCCGCAATATGATGAGTGCATGCTGCAGATGTACGACTTGACGAAGGCTTCCGACGGAGATAACAACTTATCACTGGATGTGAAAGACGCCTGAAATGTGGCCTTCTCCCGATTGCTGCACTGGTGTCTTCTCAAAAAGTGATTGCATTCACAGACAGTGGGGCAGAGTTACTATAGTCTTTGCGCTTGTTTTTAGTGGAAAAAAATGCTGTTTATGCGGTCTAATTTTATTAGGCACATTTACTACTGAAAGTGCGCCTGTTTCAGAGGCTTTTGCGCCTCATTCAACTATTTTGAAGTTTTAGACTAGGGCTACTCGACAACATGTGTCGCGCAACACATAGGGCACAACTATTCTGAAACATGTCTTGTGCAACATTTTATCGCAGCAATGGAGCGCGACAATTTTTTTAATGCAAGTGTACGGTGTCTGCGACATGCGACAAGCTGTGACTGCGATGCGACAGTCGCGAAAACTCCATCCCAGATGGGTTTTTCTTCGACTGTTGCGCCGCAGTCGCAGCTTGTCGCATGTCGCAGACACCATATACTTGCATTATAAAAATTGTCACGCTCCATTACTGCGACAAAATGTCGAACGACATGTTTCAGCGTAGTTGTGCGCAGTGCGACACCATAGACTTGCATTATAAAAATTGTTGCGCTACATTACTGCAACAAAATGTCGTTGTGTAGCGCTAGCCTTAGACTAATTCAGGATTTGTCTATTTTTTGCAATTTTTTTCCCAATCTATTTATGTAGGTCCGTTTTTTTATGCATGAATTAGGTGCAAAGTTTCTACTCCACTTCAGGGCTGACTTATTTTTGAGTAGTAAAGTATGAATTTTTTGCATTAAAAGTCGCACTTAGGCCCCTTTCAAACGAGCGATTGTCACGATGCAGACTCACAGCGCAGTTCCCGGCCTGAACTCCTAGCACTGCCAGGGTTGCATAGCATTATACTGATTTATGACGCTATGTAACCCTTATAGTTCTGGAATGTATTGGATAATACTGACAGCATTACATTACATAGTGCTGGGTTACATAGCATCATAAATCAGTATAATGCTATGCGACCCCAGCAGTGTTGGAAGTTCAGGACGGATGCTGGTCTGTGAGTCCACATCGTGACACTCGCTCGTCTAGACCAGTCTAAGTGAATATGAACTTGTCAAACCAAAAAACAACCACCAGGGGTCAGACTAATAGCAATACACCTAGTCTAATTCATCAATGGCTGTGCGACTGTTAATAAATACTAGGCAAAAGACTGACTAATCAAATGCAACAGACTAATTTTACACCTCAAAACGGGCGAGTTTGATAAAAATGAGCCAATCCCTTTCACGCCTTATTCACACGTCAGTGTTTGGTCAGACATTTCCATAAGTTATTGTGAGGCAAAATCAGGTGCGGCTCTAAACACACAACAGAAGCAGATCTTTCCCTTATACCTTATGTCTTTGGAGGCTTCAATCCTGGTTTTAGCTCACAATCACTGATGGAAATCACTGACCAAAACACTGACGTGTGAATGAGGCTTAATGGTTAGGATTTTGAGCCGATTGAACAAACAGGGACTTCAGCATGACCATAGAAACATTTCTATGAAACTGCCTTAGCTAAACAATATCCTGCAATTTCTCATAAGATACAGTAAATACCCTTCACACCTTGATCCTCTTTATTGGGCTACGTTCACATTTTAGTGTCCTGTTAAAAGCCATAAAACCATTAATAGCCATTTTATTATTTTTTTACTCAATCTGATAACAGACCTGTAGGTTTTCAATGGGGCTTCTGTCCTAGTTAGGATGCAAACTAGGGATGAGCCAATCGACTTCAGATGAAACATACAATCCGTTAGAAAACTGTACGGAGCGAGGTGGCACCTTGGAACCGAAACAGAGTTCGGGTTACAAATTAATTTCTGAAGTTATCATGTGAAGTCTCGCGAGACTTCGCCAAATAGCAACTTCAGCTCATAGGAGCCTATACATTCTAAGGGCTCATGCCCCTAAAGTGTGCCGGTCATGTCCGTGCTGCGGACCGCAAATGCACAGGCACTGACTGTGGGGCTGCTGCATCCCACGGTGCATGCACTACTTTTTTGCGGTGCGGAGGCATGGGCAGAAACACCAAGGAAGTACTCTCGGATGTTTCATCCAAAGTTGATTCGCTCATCCCTAATGCAAACATGTATTAGCCTCTAGTTTTCATAGACTTAGGCCTGTTTCACATCTGCGTTAAAAACAGACCTGGTGGGAATACTCGGCACTCCTGAGATACTGTCTGGCCCCACTCACTATAATGGGGACCAGTGGATAAAAACTGCTGTGGGCAGTGGTATTTGTCTGGATGCTCCTCAGCATATTTGCCAGGTTGCAGCCGTATCTCCACCAGTCCCTATTATAGTGAATGAGGCTGGTATTCAGGTCAGAACAACCTGCGGGATCTGCTTAACGCAAATGTGAAACAAGACTTAGGGATCGTTCACACTTCAGTTATTTGGCAAGTTATTTCCATCAGTTATTGTGAGCCAAAACCCAGAGTGAACCCTTCTCAGAGATAAAGTAGAATGGAAAGATCTGCACCTGTTCTGTGGTTTTTGACCCGCACCCGGTTTTGGCTCACAAACCACTGATGGAAATCACTGACCAAACACTGATGTGTGAACGAGGCCTTACATTATACACGACACTGATCTGTCTGGATCCTGTTCCCCAAAACACAAAAACAATATCTCCATTTGTCCTATTGAATAAACCGGTTCTGATGAGAACCTGTGAAACAGAGACAAAGAAGGCCTCCTTTAGGCCCCTTTCACACGAGCGTGACGGATTAGGTCAGGATGCGTTCAGGAAAACTCGCACCATTTTGCAACCAAATTCAGTCAGTTTTGTCTGCGATTGCGTTCAGTTGTTCAGTTTTTTCCGCGCGGGTGCGATGCGTTTTGACGCTTTTTTCACGTGTGTGATAAAAAACTGAATGTTTACAAACAACATCTCTTAGCAACCATCAGTAAAAAACGCACTGCACCCGCACTTGCTTCAGGATGCAATGCGTTTTTCACTGAAGTCCCATTCACTTCTATGGGGCCAGGGCTGCGTGAAAAACGCAGAATATAGAACACGCTGCGTTTTTCATGCAACGCAGAACTGATGCGTGAAAAAAACACTCATGTACACAGAGCCATTGAAATGAACGGGTCAGGATTCAGTGCGGGTGCTATGCGTTCACGTCACGCATTGCACCCACGCGGAAAACTCGCTCATGTGAAAGGGGCCTTACATGGTCAGTATCTGCTAAGTATTTTTCCATCAGTATGTGAAAGCCAAAACCAGGAGTAGGTCCAAAACACGGAAGAGGCACAAATATTTCTTTTACACATTACTTCCAAATACGGAAGCAAAATACTGACCATGTGAAACAGACCAATTATCTGCACTGGAGGCTTCGTTAGGAGAAACTATGTTGAAACTACGATGATGTTCCGTATGTCATCCGTTTTTTATGCAGATCCATTGTAACGATGCGTATCCCTGTCAGCAAAACGGACAAGAATAGGACATGTTCTATCTGTTTTGCGGAACGGAAATACGGACATACGGAAACAGAATGCACACGGAGTACCTACCGTTTTTTTTGCGGACCCATTGAAATGCATGGTTCCGCATAGGGTCTGCAAAAAAAAAAAAAAACGGAACGGACACGGAAACAAAATACGGTCGTGTGAATGAAGCCTTAGAAGAACAGCTGAGCATGTTTTCATGCTGGGAGTTGTAGTTTCACAGCAGCTGGAGTGCCGAAGGTTGCAGATCCCTGCTCTAAGCTGTGCACTCTGGGAAGGAGAGGGTTACAGCAGCATACTAACCAGTACTGAGGAGCCCAATAACTGCTGCAGAGTTTGGAATTTTTAACTCTTTCAATTCTAGAGAACACAGATTAAAGGGAACAGTGCGGAAACATCCCATTCACATGAATGGAACTGGTTTTTACTTGCAGAAAATTTCTGCAGCAAAATCTGCAGTTTGTGAGGACATCCAGTAGTACCCGTCATCCCTGTAGATTTCTCTTTTGGATGCAAAAATCAAAGTACTGTATATGTACTGTATATATTCTGTATATTCTGTTCTGTATATGTTCTGTATATGTACTGTATCTGTACTGTATATATTCTGTTCTGTATATGTACTGTATCTGTACTGTATATGTACCGTATATGTACCGTATATATTCTATATATTACTGTACATATTCTGTATATATTCTATATATCTACTGTATATATTCTGTATATCTACTGTATATTAATGTATATATTGTGTATATGTACAGTATATATTCTATATATTCTGTATATGTACTGCATATATTCTGTATATCTACTGTATATCTTCTGTATATATCCTGTATATCTTCTGTATATATCCTGTATATCTACTGTATATATTGTGTATATGTACTGTATATATTGTATATATTCTGTATATGTACTGTATATATTCTGTATATCTACTGTATATATTTCTGCATTGTTCATGTAAAGGCACTAAAATTAATCTAATTACGAACAGTTGTCAAAATCCATCACCTATGTAAATAAATGAGAAAATGGGATATTTTAACTAAAACAAGCTCTTACACAGAAACGCATGTATGAGCCTCGTATTATACCCGTGTTTACTAACCTCTATCCACTTCTACCAAGGATCTAAGAATACTGATACATTCCCAGCCCCTGGAAACCACCGATCACAATGGGCAGGAACCTGCAGACTTTGCCATCTTCGTGTGGGGCAGTGATGCCCGCGTGGGCACTTACCTGTACACTGGCAGGTGGCGTTGTAGAACTTGAGAGGCCAGCGCTCCCGGTCGTCCACATTCCGTAACGTATACGGTCCGCTCCACGGACGCTCGTCTACGACTACAGACGCGCAGCGGCCGCGAGACTGGAGAAAGCCGCAGGCATTGGCCGGGTCTGAACCCAGCGGCGGGCAGCAGCGTTTACTGAGCAGCGCCTCCACCGTGGTACAAGCCCTGGGGAACTGAGCCCGGGCCACCTGTGTGCAGACCACTGCTAGCACTAGAGCCCACAGAGAAGAAGCCATGATGGTTGGGGTAGTGGTACTGGAGCCACTCACTTATACTGAGCAGATGGTGGAGGTTGTCGTCAGCTGGGAGGACTGGGTTTTCCTGCCCTGATGAATGGACGAGCTAATTACCAGACTACAGTGGTGATCACACCTGCCTGCCCATGACTTTCTGCTCAAGAACGTGGTTTATGTGTCAGAACTATTCCCTCTAATCACCCTGGATCTTCCACGTGATCCTGGAGGAGATGCCTTTCCCAGTCCTTTGTTCATTGAGCAGAAAGCCTCAGCTGCCCCAGCTTTTCTATTGATGTATATTTGGAATTATTGCTGCCTGCAGCATTCATGTGAATGGCACGTGACAGACCTATAGGCAAAGAATGTCCAGATTGTGTGGCCAGGATCATGTGCCTTCAGCTGTGAGGAACATGTGGTTCTCAGGTACCAAGGACCGATTCCTCTTAAGACAGTTCCCCGGGGGGATGTTGGGCGTTTGCTGGTCGGCGATGACTGATTCAAGCAAGGTGCATATTTAAATATATAAATATAACATAAAGTGCTCCTATACAGAGCCCCATATAAAATACCCCTTCTTTGTGGCCTCAGTAGATGTCCCCATAGTGCCACCCAATAATGTGCCAATAAGAAGTACCCCCATAGATGCCCCCATAGTGCTCCAGTAAGTGCCCCCATAGATGCCCCAATAATGTACCAATAAGAAGTGCCTCCCAGCGCTCTTCTCTTGTATTATACAAAAAATAAAAATAAACACATACTTAGAATAATGTTATATGGGTGGGCACACTCTCATTCAGGTTGGTCTTTAATGTAAAAGGAATAGTCTCCAAGTGTATTTAGTATATGTTCTACAAAGATACAGATGGTGCTGATAATGTTGGTACATATAGTGACACAGTACTAATAATTATAGTATATATACAACTAACTCTACTATAAACATCTACGTGGTACTTAACAAGGAGAACTCAGTTCTATTTTATATTTTTATTTTATTTTTAACTTTTTTAATTTTTATTTTTACTATTTCTCTTTATTGAATATATCTTTGTTTTATAAATCTGGGCCCAGAAAACTATATTTAAATAAATGCTATTTTAAATAGAGCACCGTTTAGCACTATAATTATTAGTACTGTGTCACTATATGTACCAACATTATCAGCACCATCTGTATCTTTGTAGAACATATACTAAATACACTTGGAGACTATTCCTTTTACATTAAAGACCAACCTGAATGAGAGTGTGCCCACCCATATAACATTATTCTGACATTTTTGAGGACTATTGGGGTTATTAGTCAAGGGTGAGAGCACCTTGCATTCACTTCTCTACTCTGGTGAGCCACTACATTTATAATTTCATTAAACACTTATACTTACCTCCATGAGCCTGTCAGCAATGCGATGCAGGCCTCTTCCGGCCTGTGTCCTGCGCTGTACGACTCAGGACACAATGATGTCATCGCAGTGCTTGAGCCGGCCTCTGATAGGCTACAGGCCTAGTGCCTGTAGCCTATCAGGGGAACAGGGAAGGGAGACGCCTCTCACTCCCCTGCTCTGCCGCAGAACAGCCATCTGTATCGCTGTCCTGAGGACGGTGATACAGATGACTATGGAGATGAGCGCTTCCACAATGGAAGCACTCATCTCCCTGTGCCCTGCCGCCCACCACTGGTGACCAGGGCCCTGATTGCTGTGGCCTGGCAAACATCCATCCAGGGCCCGGATCGCGGACCTAGTCTTTCAGCTGCCTGAGGTGAAAATTGAAATGGCACAGCCCCCCCATACAAAATTCTCAACCTAACCCCTTCCCTCCTAACATTACATATATCAGTACAATACATACAGGGTAATACAGCGCCTCCTCTGAATCTTCTCAATTCAGACCAGACCGCCATGATGATATATTTAAGACACGTTTAGTGTTGAACAAACTTCTGTTTTCCAGTTCGGTGTACAAGGTTTTCGTATTGGGTTATCTAAGAATTACGTTATGGATTCCGCTACCTCAGACCATAAATTATAGTCCGCGGTAGCATAATCCATACCGGAATTCTTAGATAACCCAATCCTGAACTTCGCTCAACACTACTAATAGTTCAGACCTCTAGCTGTGATATGCTGCCTTTCCATAGAGAAGCATATGAAGCAAATACATCTGCTTTAGGCCCCTTTCACACGAGCGAGTTTTCCTCGCGGGTGCAATGCGTGACGTAACGCATAGCACCCGCAGTGAATCCTGACTCATTCATTTCAAAGGGTCTGTGTACATGAGCGGTTTTTTTCACTCATCAGTTCTGCGTTGCGTGAAAAATGCAGCATGTTCTATATTCTGCATTTTTCACGCAGCCCTAGTCCCATAGAAGTGAATGGGGCTTCAGTGAAAAACACATTGCATCCTGAAGCTAGTCCGGATGCAATGCGTTTTTCACTGATGGTTGCTAAGAGATGTTGTTTGTAAACCTTCAGTTTTAGCATCAAAACGCATTGCACCCGCGCGGAAAAAACTGAACGCAATCGCAGACAAAACTGACTGAACTTGCTTGCAAAATGGTGCGAGTTTCCCTGAACGCATCCTGAGCCAATCCGTCACACTCGTGTGAAAGAGGCCTTAAAGGGGTTGTCCCATCTTACCGTTTCCACAGCGAGATGGGACCAAGCGCTGGCCCAAGGTGGCTGTTTGCATAACTCCTATTGTAGTAAATGGGAGCTAAGTAATGTAGCACAAGTTTCGCTGCTTCTATAGTGTATATACACATATATATTTTTTATATACATATTTTTTATCAAACCCTCTGCTGTATGTATATATGTAATGTGTGTATTTAGATATTATATATATATATTCCTTTATGTCCTGAAATTTGCTTTCCTCAGTGGAAAATCTAATTAGAACCAGTGCCAGGACTCCATGAGAGGCTGGTCTATCATTACCATAGCCTTTACCATACACATTCCACACATCAATAACCATTACATGTAGGCACACATGTATATACATATAACACACAGTGTACACATACAGTACACTCACCATTGGATGGATGTTATGTGGGCTTTCAGTCATGGGGAGCACAGGACAGGTAAAGTCAGACTGTTTCTACACTCCCCTCCTGTCTGCACCGACTACTAGCTGAGAGCTACAAAGACAGGTAGGAGGTGCTCAGCTGAAAATTAATTTCCAAAGAATCTCCCATCAGTCTTCAGTGAAAAACGGACGCACCACAGATGCCATCCATGGTGTGTCTGGGATTTTCACTCACCCCTAGACTTCTATAGGCGTGCTTGGTCCGCATGATGGATCAAATTAGCGCATGTCAGTAAAAAAATACTGAAATGTGAAAAGACATATTTAGTTAGGCAGGGTCTGCAGGATAGTGCTGCGGGGGTTCACTGTGTTTATGATGGCAGGCAGGGACACTTTGCACTGCAGAGGGAGGCTCTCCAGGTGTAGGGCAGCTGCCAGTCCGATCTATAGGAGACTCGTGGCTGATGGGCGGGGCCTCTATTCAGCTGCTTCCCGCTCTGAAGCTGTGTACATTCCCTCAGAAAGAGCAGATGGGGCCCAATCAGAAATACAATGAGCACCCATCTCATTGAGCTCCCCACTCAGCACTGATGAATGTGGGGACTTTCCTGATGGTGCAGGATTCCCGGATGCCCTGGTATAGGAGAGGCAGAGCAAAAGCCTATTACGGGACTTAGCTCCGCACTGGCAGTCTGCACTCCTGACGCTCCCGGCCTGAGGATATGATGTCACCACGTGAAGGACCAGGTCCTGCTGCGTCTGCTGAGTGAGATGTGTGTTTCACAGTGTGAACTATACATCTCACTGGAACTTTTGCTGGCTTGCAGGGCCGGCACTTTCACAGCTCATGACCTGCACACGTTCACCCAGTACCCTACAGCTGGATGTACTGGGGGAGATTTATCACAACTGGTGTAAAGGAAAACTGTCTCAGCTGCCCATAACAACCAATCAGATTCCATCTTTCATTTTTTTGAAGGAGCTATGAAAAATGAAAGGTTGAATCTGATTGGTTACTATGGGCAACTGAGCCAGTTTTCCTTTACACCAGTTTGACAAATGACCCCACGGTTCCCACTAAACATACAGGAGAGTCCTGCACTACCTATCAAATGTATCCTGTAAATCACTGATAAGCCTTTCTCGTCCATCATGTTCTCCTGGTTTCTAATTTTTTTTTCCATCATGTTCCCCGCTTTCTTAACATGAACTATTATTCCTGATGCCCCTAAACCCTTATGCCTCATTCACACAGTCAGTGTTCGATCAGTGATTTCCATCAGTGATTTTGAGACAAAACCAAGTGCGGCTCTTAACACAGAACAGGTGCAGATCTTTCCCTAAGGCTCCTTTCACACGACAGTAAATTTTGTGGGCTCCAATCCGCATTTTTTTGCTGATAAAATGCGGATCCATTCACTTCTATAGGTCCGCAAAAAATACTGACAGCACACTGTGTGCTGTCCGCATCCTTATGTCTGTTCCCTAGCCCGCAAAAAAAAATAGAACATATCCTATTCTTGTCCGTTTTGCGTACAAGGATAGGCATTGTTATAATGGGTCCGCAAAAAAATCAGATGCCATATGGACGTCATCCATTTTTTTTTTTGCGGATCCGTAATTTGCGGACCGCAAAACACAACGGTCGTGTGAAAGAAGCCTTTTACCTTATGTCTGTGGAGGCTCCAGTCCTGGTTTTGGCTCAGAAATCACTGATCGTGTGAATGAGGCTTTACGTGGATGGCTGCTGTTAGGTCAGCACCTGAGAGACAGCCCTGTTTACAGTTACATAGCATTAATATATGAAACATGAAGGAAAAAGTAAGGAAACTGGAGACACACAAAGGTGCAGTATGGCTCTATGTAACATATCCAGCACCATAATTACATAAGTCTGTAAAGACACTTCAACAAGGGCACGTGTGCAGCTCCCTCTCACAGTGGTTGGATCGCTTCTCACCGCTCTCCTTAGGCCCCGCATAATCACAACCAAAACACCTCCCTATGAGACACACGGAGGGAGAGCCCATCCCTACCAATTACCATTCCAAAGCAGCACTCAGCTCTAAAAATCATCAAAACTGATTCACAGGTTTTACTACATATAAATGTCAGCAGGATAGTATGTGTGAATCAGGCTGCATTCCTAGGTGACTGTGTGACAATGCATGCTGATCCTCACCTACCTCATACTGAAGCCGCTGACAGTGGAAGACTATAGGGTTCTGGTTGTAAAGTTATAGTAAGAACGTAATAATCATGTTCAGTAACGTAATACACATAAATCTCTTAATAATATAAAAATGAGTGTCTGTCTGTCTGTCTGTTCTCTATGTGCGACCAAACTACTGGACCGATTTTCACCAAATTCGGCACACAGGTACATCAGGTGTCCGGGAAGGTTTTAGACCAGGTCTCATCTCTCTAGGACGTACCGTTCCCGAGATATTCCCAAAATATGATCTCCATTAGCCAACATTACAACTGGGAGCTTTGGTTTTAAACTCCAACTGCCATTCTCTGCAAAGCCACACAGGGAGGGCAGGTTTCCATAACAACCAGGTAATTATCAGCAGCTGAGGATCTCATCCATTTCTATTTACTGACACTGTTAAAGGTATTCCGGTTACCATAAATATAACTTATGTGTTTTTCTATTACTACAGTTCAGTAGTAATAAAAGATGTTTTCCTCCACTGCTGCCTATTGCGTGGGCTCATAAATAAGCATGGTATTGACCTTTAATTCAGGCCACCCTAAAAGAAGTACTTAAAACCCCCGCCCCAGGTCTCACTACGCCACACCCCCAACTCTGTCAGGCCACACCCCCTTTCACTCCGCAGCCAACAGAGATTGAAAAAATAAAGGTAAAAATCAACTTCTGTCAGCTGCAGGGATGGGAGGGAGGATGACTTTCTCTCTGCAACGACACACAGAAACATTAAATGAAATAGATGAAATATACCCAGGCGAAGCCGGGTCCTTCTGCTAGTGCTATATAAAGTCCAGCTGACTTCCCATCTGCATCGTTGTCTCCACGTTAAGCCATGCTCTAGTACAGGAGTGGCCAACCTTACAGACACAAAGAGCCAGGAAAAAAAACATATGACTACCAGGAGCCACAAGCTATATATTGGCACACGATTGCCCTATAAGATGCACCTAAGATTTAGTGGAGAAAAATAAGAAAAAAAAATATTTTTCATCAGACCTCAGATCAGACTCATAAATCAGACCCCCAATCCTCATCTGACCTAAAATATGATCCTCAACACAAATCGGACTTCCAGTGTCAGACCCTCAGTGCTCAGACCTGCTCCTATGCTGAGATTAGACCTCCCAAGCTCAACCAGACCCCTCATGCTCAGATCTGATCCTCATGCTCAGATATTACCCCCCATGCTCAGACCAGACCCCTTGCACAGTTAAGACCCCCCTGCTCAGATCAGGACCCCCCTATGCTCAGATCAGGACCCCCCATGCTCAGATCAGGACCCCCCATGCCCAGATCTGACCCCCCAGGCTCACACCAGATCCCCCATGCTCAAATCTGACCCTCATGTTCAGATCTGACCCCCCCATACTCAGATTAGAACCCCCATGCTCAGATTAGACCCCCACATTCTCAGATCAGACCACCAATACTCAGATCAGACCCCCATCCCATGCTCAGATCAGAACCTCCCATGCTCAGTTCTATAATTTAGAAAAATCTCCTACCTCCCCTGATTGGGCACCTGCTACTCTGCCAGGTGATAGTGCGCGTCTCCACATACCACGTTATGATACTGTGACAGCGCCCTGTAGCTGGGTTTACACAGTTTTTTTTGTGATGTTAAGGCTTCTTTCACACGAACGTTGTGTTTTGCGGTCCATAGAAAAAAAACGGAAGACGTCCGTATGGCATCCGTTTTTTTGCGGATCCATTGTAACAATGCCTATCCTTGTCCGCAAAATGGACTAGAATAGGACATGTTCTTTTTTTTTTTTTTTTTGCAGGCTATGGAACGGGCATACGGATTTTTTTGAAGGAGCTATGAAAAATGAAAGGTTAAATCTGATTGGTTACTATGGGTTACTATGGATACGGATGCAATTGCAGACAAGAATAGACATTTCTGTGATAGCCGCGGCATGTGCGGTCCACAAATTGCGGAACACACATGGACCGGGTGCGGATCGGCACAGTGGATTATCCATTTTGAGCCAAATTTTGGCACAAATGGCTCCATAGTTGTGGCGCAGCAGGAATAGTGAATGTGGGCCATTGTGTGTTAATAGGAAGATTTCAGTAATCAGTAGAAATTATGTCAGCACCTAGAGATCTGGAGGTCTCCAGCAGTGAATGAAATAGTTGTCTCCTTTAGGCTCTTTCACACGAGCGTCGCGGATTTGTTCAGGATGCGTTGCGGATGCGTTGCGTTAAAAACACGCGGATTGCATGCGGATGCAATGCGTTGCGTTGCGTTTTTAACGCACCCCCATTCATTTCTATGGAGCCAGGGCTGCGTGAAAAACGCAGAATATAGAACATGCTGCGTTTTTCACGCAACGCAGAAGTGATGCGTGAAAAAAACGCTCATGTGAAAAGCCCCATTAAAATGAATGGGTCAGGATTCAGTGCGGGTGCAATGCGTTTGCATCACGCATTGCACCCGCGTGGAAACATCGCCCGTGTGAAAGGGGCCTTAAGTGAATATTTATAGGCTTTACTTGGATTATGCCTGTGTTATATATAGCACATTTATAGCTCATAAAAAGAGAAACAGTGTAATTTTATTATGATGAAGTAGAGCATAACTCTCAGGAATATTGCGTAGGCAACATACTTGAATTCTTTTTATAACCGGGATGTGCATATTAGGATAAATAAGTGAGTATTTAGATTGCAGCATGGAAATAGCTACCTGTAATTCCTCTAGTGGTTTATAGAGCAAGAGTCAATATGAGGTCAATGAATGGAGGACAGAAAGCTGTTAAAGAACTCAAATTACATAGCCTCCTTATCTTTAGCCTCCAAGGAGCAGTGGGAAAGAACAGAGAATTGCTAAAATAAATCTTAAAAAATTATTATAATTTTAGTGCCATAAAACATCTTATTTTAGAAGTGTCTTATAACAACTTCTACTAAGAGCCTCTGTCAGCATGATCAACCCTATTAAACCAGGCATATTGTCTGGCAGAATTGATTATGCTGATTATACGATGTCTTATCTTTGTAGGTTGCAGCATTTTGGAGATATGAGGATTTTTATCTTTATGCAAATCGGTCAGTTGGAGCACCAAGGGGCGGGCTGTAGCACTTTAAGCACCATTACAGTTATGCCCCTAGAGCTTATTACACTCCCCTCTCCTCTTTGATTGACGGTGCTAATAGTCCTGTCTAATGGCGCCAGCACTGTGACTCACTAATAATCAATGGTGGTCCAGCATCAGTATGTTATAAGGAGTCATTGGTGTCAGTGTGTTTTATTAAAATCATGCATTCCCCCATGAATGCATGATTTTGATAACGTGCTGTGGCCTATATGTATGCAATTAGTGTCGGCAGTGGAGCCTCTGCAGAGGGGAGAGAGATCTGTGCAGGAAAGAGAGAATACTAGGCTAATTTCTCACATAAGGTAAAGCTATCTGGCAAGCTGTTCCGGCAGAGGAACAGCCTGCCAGAGTGCACCGTATCCAGCCTAGCCAGATACTACCATGCACCAACATAACTTTGACTATAATGGGATCCAGAGGAGATTCGCCTGGTTTATGGCATGAACGACGTGTTACGGCCTGACAAAAACTGTAGAAACTTTTTTTTTACAAAACAAAATGCTGGCTAGTTGTTCATATAGAAAAATATGAGTTTCTTGCAGTAATTTGTAATGCAGAACTTGCTAGCAAGCTGTATGGAACAGCAGAGACCAGTCCCTCACTCGCTCTTTATGCTCAGCTTTCACTGATAAAACTCTAAAAGCTACCATATTATATCTACTATTCTCTCCCTATATTGTCCCTAGGTACTGGCTTGTGCCTGCCATTGTTTTTTGGCAGACACAGTAACAACACATCCTATCACAACCACAAATTAGAACAGAATGGTGTCTGCCTAATTCTCAGCAAAGGGGCCTGGCTGTATACTGCCCCTGATTGGCTGATCAGCCTCTGAGCCAATCAGGACAAGCCCCCTGTCATTTCCTCCCAGTGTCACGTGATCTTCATCTTCTTCCTCCCTCCTGTTTTGCTCACCAATTTCCACAGTAAAATGGCTCTGTGTGCCATTTTTGCAGTGAAATTGCCACCAAAAATACTGCCAGCTATTTTAGCTTTTCTGCACTAACTTCAGTGGAGAAAACTTCATAAATATGTTTGAAAAAAGTGAGGTGTTACTTCTCAGGTGACTCTGCACCTGGCCCAATTTTTTCTTTTGACATTAATGAGAAACTGTTGCCATTTTTGTAGCGTATTATGCAGATCAGCCTTTTTATGTGACTGAATACGCCGTGTGAACATAACCTATTGCTCCTACAGCCATATTATGAGTCGTAATCCATGCAGGAGACCTTAGGGTCCATTCACACGTCTGCATGTCATTGCGGATCCGCAAAACATGGACACCGGCCATGTGCTGGCACTATAGAAATGTCTAATCTTGTCCGTGGCTGCGGACAAGAATAGGACATGTTCTATTTTTTTGCGGGCCCCGGAACGGAAATGAGGATGTGGACAGCACACTGTGTGCCGTCCGCATCTTTTGCGGCCCCATAAAAAATGAAAGGGTCTGCACCTGTGGAACCATTCATGTGGACATGTGAATGGACCCATACTGTCAGGGGCGTAGCTAAAGGCTCATGGGCCTGATGCAAGAGTTCAGCTTGGGCCCCATTCCCTCAGTGAATTGTGGTCAGGGGCAGGGACTCACATAGCCTTCATGCTGCCTGAGGTAAAAATTGAAAGGCCCTTCCCCCATGCCAAATTCTTGACCTAACCCCTTCCCTCCAGCCAGAGGTGTAACTTGACCAGCGTGCACTTTCTATAATACTGGTATCTTCTTATGCGGCACAAGGGTCTTTGGGCCCCCTCAGGCTCCTGGGCCCGGTAGCGACTGCTATCTCTGCACCCCCTATAGCTACGCCCCTGCTTACTGTTAGGAACCAGAGGTGCTGGGAAAAAGTTCAGTACATGCTGAAATTTATGTTGTTTGTGTGGATATCAGGGGGAAATTAGATTGTGAGCCCCACTGGGGACAAGCACTGGAGTGCATGCTACCAATCTCTGTACAGCCCTGCAGTATATGCTGGCACTACACTATACTGTGTAAGCAGTGCAAATAAACTGTTTTCCATTATTACTGATTTTCTTATTTCTGTGAATACATTACACATTGTACATACTTTCAGAATTTGATACAGGCATTCCCCAGTGTAATGCAGTTTTTGAGTCAGTTCTAGATGCTTTTTGTCAAAATCAGGGGCATAGCCACAAATAAAGGGAAAGGTATTAGTCCTGGCTCTGTACAAATACTGAATTGTATGGAACCGCAATACTGCGTCCATACTGTAAGGCTCTATATCTTGTACAATCCACCGGATGGTACCTGTTCCATCAGACGCCATATTACCTCTGTACACACAACGCACGCTCTACAACAGACTCACTGTTCAAGATGGTTAAATGAGACCGAAACATCCGGTTTTCAAAAAATGCCTATACTAATATTATGCCATGTCCGTCTATCTGCCTGGACCTCTCTTGGATACAGTTTGTGCAGTTGCAGACTTGTGTGTCGTGCAGCAAGCTAACTTTGACTAAAAAGAGCGTGGAAAATTATATTTTCCATGTATGTACTAAGGCCTCATCCACACATTGTAGTCCAAAAACAGGACTTGATCTTAGGCCCCATTCAAGACCGTGTGCGTTTCTGCGGACCACAAATTGCGGATACGCAAAAACACGGAAACTGGTCATGTGTGCTCTGCATTTTGTGGATCAGAGCATTTGGCCTTTGATAGAAATGCCGGTGCCTTGTCTGTAAAACGGACAAGAATAGGACATGTTCTATTTTTTTGCTGGTACCACGGTGCAAGCCATTGACTGAGGGTGTCTTCACCAAGAATGAACACGTTGCTTCTTTCTTTCCACATTGTAGTTTTTAAAATTGCAAGTGCAAAAAAAAACCATGGCATGTAAATTTCAATGTGGTTTTTCCACTGAAATCAGTAGGAGGTGGGTGTGGATTTTAGGTGCGAAATCCGTGCCAAAATCTACGTCTAAAAGCTCTGTGTGAACATAAGCTTATCGTTTTAAAACACTGAGAAGTATTTATTTATATGGGGAGATTTAACACTTTTCAAATCTATTGTGTCTGTTTCTTAAAACTCCTACCTCTTGATGAAAAAAAATATGCTTGAAGATATTGGGTCAGATGATACTCGAAATTCCATAAGCATAAAACAATTCTAGCCGCCCAGCTGAGCAGGGTCTTGCGCTTCAGCCAACCTCGGCAAAATCATAAGAACTTCATAGCAGATTGTGGGCAATCAACGTATCTCTGAAGCAGATTATACAACAGGGATTAGTACCCATGAGTGGCTGACATCAATAGCGCCATAATAAGCTGGAATGTGCCGTTTCTGAACATTAACTGAGATACTTGCTTCATTAAACACATGAACATTCAGATTCCTCAGCAACCTCAAGAATATTACAATAAAAAGAAACGCTATAGGGAATGTGCCTGGTAGACCGGTTGGAAAATGACTTCTTTTTGAGAAGTAACCTGCATTCAGATACTCTATGATAGCAAACCCCTTAGAATGTACCACAAAATATGGACCTGGTGTGTGCAGGGTGAGAACTGCATTACTAGTGTACCGCCACACTGAGCAGATTTACCGCAGTCGAAAATTCCTAATGGATCTCATGCAGACTTCATCACAGATTTTGCAGTGGTTCCCTGTTGAAATTTGCATTGAATTTTCTAAAGGATTGTATGTCCCGTGTGATCGTACTCTGAGGGTTTATGCACACAAATGTATTTTTTTCTTTTTTTTTTGCAGCCCGTAAGCGGAACATTCACTTCAATGGAGCCACAAAAAATGGAAATGACTCGTGTGCAGTCCATGTCCGCATGTCCGTTCTGCAACAAAAATAGAACATGTCCTATTATTGTCCACATTACGGACAAGGATAGAACTGTTCTATTAGGGGCCGGCCCATCAGTTCTGCAAAACGGAATGCACACGGCTGGTATCCGTGTTTTACGGATCTGCAATTTGCAGACTGCAATGGTTGTGTGCATGAGCCCTAAAGCAGTGCATCTCCTAGCAGCCGTCAGTGAAAAATGGACTGTCCTTTAGTGTGCTTCACTTTTTTCACTGACCCATTGACTTGAACAGGCAACTCCTGGGTAAAAAAAAACAAAAAACGATGAAGATAGAACATGATGCGCTTTTTCCTTAACAGACAGAAGGTCAGTGAAATAAAAAATCTGACATGGAAATCGGAAACGAACAGAACCGATTGGAGTCATCTACTAAAGACGGGTATTGCACTTGCCAGTCTTAGTAAAAACCAACAGTTAGGGAACGTTCACATCACCATTATTTTTCCATTCTACTGATCCGTCAGAAAGAACAGAAAGAAAAAAAAAAAAAGGATCCTGTCAAAAAACGGTTTCTTTTTATAACTGTTAAAATCATAAGAAAAATGGGGACAATCCGGTTATAATTTACATCCGATTTCTGACGTAAATTATAGTAATAAGAAAGTGGCAAAAGCTGCAGATAAACTCAAGAAGTGACACATTTTTGTGCAAACTGGCATGTGCACAAAAATGTGTGCCTTTTGTACACCAGAATAATGGCGTACATGCTTTGTGAATGACTCCATTGAGTTGTCAGTGTCCAAAATGGACTGCCTTAACCCATTCGCTACCAGCGCAGTACATGTACGGCCCTAGTGCGATTGGCAAACATGGAGCCTGCTCACGCATGCAGCGGGCGCCATGGCCGGCGGGTCTCCTCCGTTTCAAACAGCAGAGACCCACAGCTAATAACCGCGACCGGCAATAATGCAGATCGCGGTCATTAAAGCCTTTAGATGCCGTGATCAAGGGAGATCATGGCATCTAAAGGGCCAATGAGGCATCTGCTGCCAATGAGGATGCCGGTAATTAAATTCAATACCCTGGGTCTCTCTAAAGAGACCCAGGGTATTGAAGCTGCAATTCTTATTTTTGCCAGCTTATGGCATGCAAACATAAGAAATGAGCAATTCTGTACAAATCATGGGTCTAAACCCATGAGGGTTCAGCATTTAAAAAATAAAATGGATTTTGTAGGCTCAAATACGAGTTTCAAAATTATAAAAAACTTTAAAAAAAACGTAAAAAATATATTTAAAAAATTGAAAAAATAAAGTTTAAATCACCCTCCTTTCCATAGAATAAAAAAATAAATACATAAATAATAAAAAATATAAGCATCATGGGCATCACCGTGTCCAAAAACGCCCATACTATTAAAATATAAAAATATTTTACCAATATGGCGAATGGCATAATGGAAAAAAGGGTCAAAATGTCCAATTTGCCATTTTTTCATCGCTTCTCTTACCCCAAAAATTTAATAAAATGTGATCAAAAAGTCACATGCACTCGAAAATGGTATCTATAAAAACTACAGATTGTCTCCCCAAAAAATGAGCCCCCAAACAGCTTAGTAGATATAATTTTGCCATTAAAAATACAACTTGTCTTGCAAAAAAAATAAACCGTCACATAGCTCTGTAAATGGAAAAATGGAAAAAGTTCAACATAGCACCTCATGGTAAAGATCTGAAAAAGAGAATTGTTGCTCTATATAAAGATGGCCTAGGCTATAAGAAGATTGCCAACACCCTGAAACTGAGCTGCATCATGGTGGCCAAGACCATACAGCGGTTTAACAAGACAGGTTCCACTCATAACAGGCCTCGCCATGGTCGACCAAAGAAATTGAGTGCACGTGCTCAGCGTCATATCCAGAAGTTGTCTTTTCAAAATAGACGTATAAGTGCAGATAGCATTGCTGCAGAGGTTAAAGGGGTAGGGGCTCAGCCTGTCAGTGCTCAGACCATACGCCGCACATTGCATCAAATTGGTCTGCATGGCTGTCATCCCAGAAGGATGCCTCTTCTATAGATGATACTCAAGAAAGCCCACAAACAGTTTGCTGAAGACAAGCAGACTAAGGACATGGATTACTGGAACCATGTCCTGTGGTCTGATGAAACCACGATAAACTTATTTGATTCATATAGGGTAAAGCGTGTGTCGTGGCAACCAGGTGAAGAGTACAAAGACAAGTGTCTTGCCCACCGTCAAGCATGGTGGTGGGAGTGTAATGGTTTGGGGCTGCATGAGTGCTGCCGGCTATGGGGAGCAACAAATTGAGGGAACCATAAATGCCAACATGTACTGTGACATACTGATGCAGAGCATGATGCCCTCCCTTCTGAAAATGGGCCGCAGGGCAGTATTCCAACATGATAACGACCCCAAACCCAACTCCAAGACGACCACTGCCTTGCTAAAGAAACTGAGGGTAAAGGTGCTGGACTGGCCAAGGATGTCTCCATACCTAAACCCTATAGAGCATCTGTGGGGCATCCTCAAATGGAAGGTGGAGGAGTGCAAGGTCTCTAACATCCACCAGCTCCGTGATGTCGTCATGGAGGAGTGGAAGAGGATTCCAGTGGCAACCTGTGAAGATCTAGTGAACTCCATGCCCAAGAGAGTTATGGAAAATGGTGGCCACACAGAATAATGACGCTTTTGTTGCTAGTGGTTTAGACATTACTTGCTGTGTGTTGAGTTATTTTGAGGGCACATCAAGTTTACACTGTTATACAAGCTCTACACTGACTACTCTACATTGTATCAAAGTGTCAGATCTTCAGTGTTGTCCCATGAAAAGATAGAATAAAATATTTACCAAAATGTGAGGGGTGTACTCACTTTTGTGAGATACTGTATATCTACTATTGGTGGACTTTACACCAAATTTTATGCCAAAATTGTGTAATTTTGGCGCAAATGGAGCATCTTAGGCAGTGGCCCTTTCCCACCAAGCTTTGCTCATGTTCTGATATGCCCTGCCCCTCACTGAGCAAGTAAAAAAAAGTGTAAAACCCTAGTTTCACCAAATTGTGTCATTTTTTAGACAGATTCTAGGCCCTGACACATTAGTAAATCTGGGCCAGTGTGTTTTGGGGATGGGGGTTGCCATGTATTTGGGCACATTACCCTTTTTCACATCATGCTCTGCTTATAGCTTTGTTCAGAGACAATCTCTCCCAGACTGTAGCCTTCGGTGATTTTGGCTGATCACACTGGGCCACTCTTTCCAGCCAGCCATTTTCCCTGCAGCAGGCGTGTGCTGTGTTATACGGTGGCCATTCCGAAGGACACCAGGAACGGCGCATAGATGGGGACAGGGGTTGTATTCATGAGACAGCCCCTTTAACCAGCACATTTGGACATGCTAGAAAGCTGGCAATTGGCATGAACACCATCATTTCCCATGTATTTATACCAGAAAACTTGAGGTAAATGTCTCCTAATAAAGGGATACAGATGACAAAAAAGTGTTTTCCAAGGCACATGACTATTAACTGTGACCTAACGACATAAAAATGCACAAACAACTAAAAAACATGATTATTACATCAGACTAACATAAATATACTGAGAGGAAAACAGAATCCCAGCTGCCGAAACCCGGGATCGAACCAGGGACCTTTAGATCTTCAGTCTAACGCTCTCCCAACTGAGCTATTTCGGCTCTGTGGTTCCTGATCTGAGATAAGTAGTAATAGGTTCCCTAGTGGTCGTCTCTGTGTAATTACATCTCCCTGTGGTACTTTTCCTCCCCTGTATTTCCGCTCGCAGTTATAACACCGCCCGCCTCAGTTTCCCAATGTAAGTGCCTCAGCATATGTACAGTGCGGAAAAGCGCCATACCCAGCTGCGCATGCGCAGTGTAGAACACTCGGATACCGTGAAGTGTCTGTGTGGTGGCTGTATTACGTCCTGTATGTGAATGTGAGGAGCTGACTGCAAATGTCGTCCGTATCCACATCGGGTCATGCGGCAACGAGACATTTTCCAGTGTGTCTGTGTAATGGAGGCTCCCTATAGCTTCCCTCCCTACATAGCGGCGTGCGCTCAGCATATTATAGGGATGTCAGCCTTGTCCCCATGTATAGCGAGTGTTTACACCTGTATATAGATGCGGTTTGGCGCCTGTGGTAACGTATAGTGAGCAGGATTGGAGCATTTCGGTACACTGCATATGGGCAGGTGGGCGGGGACCCAGGCATTACTGCTTGTATGCCATATATAAGGGTACATTGACACTGGTTGCCGGCAGGATCACAGTGATGGTGATCCCATAGAAATGAATGGGGTGGCAGCGAGGCACACGTGTGCTGTGACTGTGACACCGAATCCCAAAAAATCCAACTCTGCTGGATCTTTTGTGATTCAGGGGTCGCAGTCATGGCACACATACGACATTCATTTCTATGGGACACCACTACACTGCAGCGCTCCTGCAATCATGGCTACAATGGGTGTTGCTTTGTAGCTGTACCCTTAGGCCTCATGCAGACGACCATTGCCTGTTCTGCATAATGCATTTCGCTTAATGTCCGGCCCTTAATAGAACAGTCCTATCCTTGTCTGTAATATGGACAGGAATAGCACAGGAATATTTTTTTTGCAGGGCCAGAGAACGGACACACGGAGGTGTACAGCACGTGGTGTAGTGTCTGCATCTTTTGCGGCCACGTTCAAGTGAATAGGTCCACAACCGACCTACAAAAAATGCGGACAAAAAATACATTTGTATGCATGAGCCCATAGTCATGGATGCTGCTACAAGGAAGGGACATGGCTGTGAAACATCCTGGACACATAAAAGTACAATGGAACCCTATGGCAGTTGTCAGTGGCATCCGTTTAATATATACGTTGTGTGTATACCTGAAACTTGGGACAAAGCGTGATGTGAACACAGCCTTAAAGGACTGTCCCATTAACATAACTTACCCCACCACTGGACCCCTGCTGATCACAAGAACCTGCCCATGCTGTATTCAGAGATAGCACAGTACAAGCGTTCAGCTATAGGTCTGAATAGAGCAACATATGCATGTTCCCCATTCCATGCAAATGGGAGAGCACGTGGATCCGTCCTTGTGACTGGCGGAGGCCCCAGTGATCAGACACATCCCTTATTCTGTGGATAGGGGAATATGTTAAGGGAACAACCCCTTTAATATTGAACCCTAGACTAGGGACAAGAGCAGAGCGATCAGCCGAGTGCCACTGGTCGCCTCATGTGGCTGTACGTTTCACCCCCAGGGAATGCACACACATGCCACGTCTGCCAGAGGGGAACCAGCAGGGCACTGCACAGGGCTTGCCTTGCCCCCATCCAAATTTACTTGCAATATCATATACAAATTCAATTTCATGCGCCTCAAGTAACACAGAATATGGTCTGCTTGTGTCTGGACATTCCCTGTCCCCAGACTGCATAGTGCTGATGAGGACTGGCACCGAGATCCATGTTGAGATAACAGTGCACTTCCCAAATTCAGTGACATGACTGTGGATAGCCGGTGGTACACAGGGGCACTCCGTAACTCAGAATACCTCCGGAGTATGTCTTATTTCCTTTTTTTGTCAGATTCATATGGCGTACGACAAATCAAAGTTTCCAAGGACCCATAGACTTCTATGGATGCTGTGTAATAGTATAATTTACAGGCTGTACAATTACAGTCTATGGGCGTATTCACACGTCTGTGAATATTAGCCATCAAAAAAATAAAACGGCCTTTTTTTTGTCTGTTTTCACAACCCGATAGCCCCATACAATTGAAGGGGATCATTTTTAATGGCATCAGTTAATTGATGGCTGTGAAAAACTGACAGTTTAACCATTTTTTTCCCACTGTTGTGTGAATGAAGCCTTATGTTCCAACAGAGAATAATGGAAACGAATAGCAGTGCTGTGAATCCACCCTTAGTGGCCAGAGTGAAAACTGCAGGATTTTAAGAACGTTTTGTAAATAGAGATAATAACATTGAAAACTGGAAGAAAATCACCAAAAAAAATAAAATGTTTTATGTTTAACATAAAAATGGAAGAATAGGTCATTTTTGGATGACGCATTCTATGACAGAGAAATAAAACTGCTGGTAGCGAGCTCAAAGGGGCTTAACAACATAAAAGAACGGACATTCACCCTGACCGGCCGCCTGCTGCTCCAGTCCCTGTTGCTCTCCACTTCCTGACCTGGCTGCACAAGCCAGAAATGTTAGGAAAGGCCTGCTCAGCCGATCACCGTCTGAGGCAGGTCATCGATGCGACCAGCGATCGGCTGAGCGGGCCTTTCCTCACATTTCCAGCATGAAGACCAGGTAGTGGAGAGGAGCGAGGACAGGAGTAGCATCAGACTGGTGGGGTATTGGTGAGAGTGAGCATCCATTCTTTCTGCTGCCACTGATTTTCATTGAGCTCCTTTAATAAGAAGTATCTGTGTGTAAAGGTCTCTTTAGACAGGACAGTAGGCGATTGTCGGGAAGAAAGTGTTCCTTCGAGGCAATTGCCTGCTCGTCAGTAGAGGACACTGCTTTATTCACAAGCAGAAATCCATTTACATGAAGTATACAGGGGATTTTCCTGTAGTCAGGCTTGTTGTCTCATTCATCCTAATGGATCCTGCTTCTTCCAGTCAGATGAATGGATCTGATTTTCAGCTGTAGAAATATCTTCTGCCGCGTGTGAACACATCCTTACATTCTGCACAGAACACGGATACAGAATGGTAGAAAACTTACCATGTTTATTACTAAATTACAAAGGTTTGATTTATTAGGCACTTAATAGACAACATTTTACAGTACAAAATTTTAAAAAATCTGAACTTAACCCTTTTTGTACATTTCAGACTTGCGTTTACCATGTAATACAGTTAATTACATTAAAACAGACATTAGGACCTGCAGCAGAAGCCTCGCCTTAATAGACATACAGTATAATAAGCCCGAGCCGCAGTCCACGCTAATGTCAACTGATAAAGTGCAAATAAATCTTCATATAATTGTAGACTTTAGAGGGAACCCGTCAACAACTCGCTGCCCTCAGTGATCTGGTAATGTAGGTTACAAGCACTTACCTTTGTAGCGGGTTGTGCAGTAATATAAAACTATAGAAAAATGATTGTTCACTTACTAATAATAATGGGGGTCGTCTACTTTAGGCATAAAAATAGTCACACGGGCGTTTTACTCTGCATTTGACACAGGGAGCTTGTGGTAGCTGGAACATCGGCCCTGGCGAGTTTACTAACACACTTACTCCAGTCAGACCGCTGCCAATGCTTTATGCTGCCCTCAGTGAGTACCGCATAATGCTCATGACAGGTTCCCTTTAAATGGCTAACAATCTTATCACATAACACTGGCGCATTGTATCACTGCACAAGCCCTGAAATGGGTCGGGGTCCAAAATGTCTTATGGGGGGACCAAGGAGGTGAACAGGATTATGCATATGGTCACATACATCCTTTTTTTCAACATTTTATGATGTGGCCTAAGTTACATACATTCACGTGTCATATTTTCACATGTATTTGGTGTTGAAATACGCTAACAAACCATGTCCTATCGATTTTAATAGGAAACACGCATTGTAGTTCATTGTAAAATAAAACACAGTAAGGCCACTTTCACGAATGCGTCAAAGAAATCCATCAGAGAACAGCGTGCTGGAATTCTACAGAGCCGGCGTAGCAGGACAGTGGTGTGTACCCACCTGAACCCCTTGACTAGAATGGGATGTGGCGGGGATCCGGCTACTTGCTACAAAAATGACTGCACGCAATGGTGTTTGTCCGTCTGAATCCCAGCATCCAGTTATAGTCAATGGGGTCCAGCACTATCCGGCTACACCAGGACTCCCGCAGGTTGTTCTCTGCCACAACGGCCTGCCGGATTTCTTTGATGCATATGTGAAACTAGCCTTATAAACACATGGATTTCTGACGCCGACTGCTCCTGACATCAGTGTTGTATTTTCAGCCTGTAAAAAACATTGGGGGAAATATATCAAGTTTGTATGCCAATTTTCGGGCATAGAAGAGCCATAAATGTTTGGCGCAATTTCTGCTTTTCGCAAACCTTTTCCACTTTTTGCCATTTAATGCCATCACCACTTTTGAAACGCACCTTACTAGTGGGAGTGGCTCAGTATGTTAGTTTCATACTAGATTGTGTTCTTCCAAAGCTTAAAGGAGTTTTCCAGGATTCAAAATATTGATGACCTATCCTCAGGATGGATCATCAATCTCTGCTCAGTGGGGGTCCGACTCACAGCTCCCCCGACGATCAGCGGATTGAGGAGGCCTCTTTCTAGGCCAGTGACGTCATGTTCACTGGTCACATGACCTAGGCGCAGCTCAGTCCTATTCAGGTGAATGGGCCTGAGGTGCAATAGGAAGCACAGCGGCTATACAATCTACGGCACTGTGCTTGGTTAGCTGTAAGGAGGCTGCTGCTCTCACCGTGTGCCCCTCTTCAAACAACTGATCGGCGAGGGTGTCAGATGCCCACCGATCAGATACTGATGAACTACCCTGAAAATAGGTCATCAATATTGTACTCCCAGAAGACCATTTTAAACCCTTTGGCATATAAACCTAACTTCATGGCAGTCAAACACCCCAGTGCTGCAGATCTACAGTCCACGTACACTGACATGGTTGGAATCATGCTAGGACCATGCCATCGTCCACTTGTCCTCTTCAGAGGTAGAACAGAATAATTATACCGCCTTGTGTTCCCACAATCTGACGTTCTGCGCGAGCTATGCTTGACTAACAAACGGTTGTAACGCTTTCTCTGCATTCTTCCAGTTGTGGAAATTGTTTTTATACCATTGCACTAAAAGGGAAAGAAAAAGAATCAAGTTAGGAGATCTGACCATAAACACCACACATTGATATTCTTTAAGGTTTGTCCAACAACCCTTATGCCATGGACCTGTACCCGAGCATGAAAAAGACTCACCTGCCTGCGGTCCCAGCGCTCCTCTGTTCCTTGCTGCAGCCAATCACAGGCCTCAGTGGTCACAGCAGTGACGCATCATTCAAGCTTCTGTGAGCGCTGAGGCCTGTGGTTGGCTGTAGCCGTCATGAGACCTAGCCGTTTCCTGGTCTCATGGGAACTCGAAGCAGCCGGGAACAGAGCAGCGGTGGGAACATGGACGGGTAAGTATTCTTTTTTATGTTCAGGGGTACAGTACAGGACCATAGCATAAGGGTTGCTGGCTTTAAGGCCAGACAACCCCTTCAAATGTCTAAAAAAAAAAAATCACTAGTATATGTGTATGTATGTATTATACAAAATGGAGTGCAAGAAGGTGGGTGCCCAATATGGCCTGATCCACTGCCACGAACAGGAGTGCCTGGGAGGTCTGTGTTACACATATCACACATACATTTTTGATATTCAGATGTCACAAAGAGGTAGGTAGGGACTGCTAATCTAGGCAAAATTATTCGTTTCTGCCATTTTCTGCTCCATTAACGTTTACCACTTCACCAAATAGGTGATCAATGTCTGATCACTGGAGGTGCCACTGATCACTAGGAAATGACTGCAGTGAGGAGGAGTGAATGGAGCTGCGGCGGGACAGCACCATGACGCTCCACTCAAATTTCTCCTCCTTGTGGTCAATCAGGGAAGAGGAATGGAGGCCCCGGGACCTTGTTCTAGTAAGACATCTATCTCCTATCACTTTTCTCACTGAACAGGTGAAACATTTCAATTGGGAGGAAATCCAAAAGGGGTTTTTCAGTATTTGAATACTGAAGGTCTAACCTCATAGTAAGCCATCAATGTCCCAAACTGCAGGGGTCTGACACTCTGCGCCCCTGCTGATCAGCTATTTGGGATTTGCTCCAGCGCTGCAAGTTCAGCTCCATCCATTGTGCTCCCATTTTAAGCATGGACACCCAGAAGATGACACTGATTTATTTTACAGGCCCAGAAATTTGCCACATTTTACTTCACCGCACTTTTTATTATTTAGAATGAAACGCCAGTCTTAATATGACCTTTTCAATCCGCCATCGATCCAGTGCAGATGCTATGGTGGCCACTCACATGCGGTGATGTCAGTGAGTATAGTACATGACTGCTGAGACTGGCAGCAGGCCACCACTGCAGCATCTGCACTGATTTGCACGTGGTGGAAGATGGCAGGGCTGTGGAGTCGGAGTCGTGGAGTCGGTCACCATTTTTATAAAATGGACCGACTCCGACTCCTAAAATATATAATGAATTAGTAGATTTAGTTCAGTGCTGAATATATTTTTATAAGAATTTGTGAAAATGATGAAATGTCCTATAAATGTCTGTTCTATTCCTGGTCTAAGGATTTAGGCTTTTAGTTGAGATGACTGTGTACTGCCCTTTATGTCCAGTGCATGTTCTCTCTGTATGCTTTATGTTTCCTCTGAGCTCATGTTTGGAGAGGTTAGCTGCTCTCATGGCTTCTATCTGCTGATGTAAAACACCTAGAGCCTTATGTATGAAAACTGTCTAGGTGTAGAAGTTTCTTTGTTGCCCATAGCAACCAATCAGAGCTCCCCTTTCATTTCATATAGTGCTCTGGAGAAATGAAACGGGAGCTCTGATTGGTTGCTATGGGCAACAAAAAAAGTCTTAGACCTAGACAGTTTTCATACATCAGGCCCAGAGGCATAGCTACTGGGGGGGGGAGGTGATGCTCCGGGCCCAATACCTCTGGGGGGGCCCAGCAGGGATGGCCTTAGTACAATCAGGCTAATACAAGTGAGCGCTTCCATTATGGAGTCTGATGGGGGCACATTAAGCCGATCTGAGGTCTGATGGGGGCACATTCTGCTGATCTGAGGTCTGATGGGGGAACATTCTGCTGATCTGAGGTCTGATGGGGAACATTAAGCCGATCTGAGGTCTGATGGGGGAACATTAAGCCGATCTGAGGTCTGATGGGGGCACATTAAGCCGATCTGAGGTCTGATGGGGGCACATTAAGCCGATCTGAGGTCTGATGGGGGCACATTAAGCCGATCTGAGGTCTGGTGGGGGCAAGGGACTGTTAGTTTAGTGATGTAAAAGCTGGGGACAGATTTCCTTTAACATAGGAGTCCCCTTTTTTACTCCTATTAATCCTATATTTTACTGCATTATGTGGTAGAGCATTTAGAGTAGGGTATGTAGAAAGTCTATTGTACTGTACTTAACAGCATAGATGATCTAGCAGTTTATACAGTCATCTTTCTAATACAATATTATAACCACAACTAGTAGAATGTGCCTGTGAAGTTGGAAACGTGCGTTTGGGAAGCCAATAAGTGGGGGGCCCACTCAAGTATGTTTCGCCCCCCCCATGTGCTGAACCTCTAGCTACGCCTCTGATCAGGCCCTTAGTGAGCTGTACCCAGAGAAGCCTGATAGATTACAAACTGTTTTTGTCATGACTTATCTGTACTATTGATTTTATGCAAATTTGTTTAAAGTTATCACTTAAACATGCTCCATGTATGAGGGAGTCGGGAGTCAGAGTCAGGGGAAATTGAGGAGTCGGAGTCGGGGCTTTGGCTTACCGACTCCACAGCCCTGGAAGATGGGAGTACTTTTTTTCATTTTAGGATATTTTCTGCTTCTTTTTTTTTTGGGACTTTCAGACACCCTTGTAACTCAGTGGCTGTCATATACTGAACGCTGGTACGATGAAATGATACAACATACTTGTTCTTTCAATGCCTTCCTTCCACTGTACTTTTGGTCTCCATCCCAAGCTGTGCATTTTTTCAGACTTCATCAAGTAACGAAGATCATTGACAGGCCTTTATTAAAAAAGTAAAATAAATTCCTTCAGATCAAAATCATTTGGGTTACAGGGCATACCATGTCATGTCTTGATATGCTATTCATAAATATTAAAGGGATTCTGTCACCACCATTTTCCATATTAAGTTATTTATACCACTGGATTTATCTCATCATAAGGATCTCCAAATGGTTATTGTTATAGGGCCCAGATGAAGATTTGTGGTGTAAAAATCCTTTTTTATCTACTGTCAATCACTTACATTAAGGAGCCCAAGGGGAGTTGACCATCGTTGCTGGAGCCCGGGCTCGGCGATTCCGTTGGAGCCCCGGACCGCCCACCTAATTAATATTCACTTCACTGAGTGAGTCACTGAAGCTCCGGCGTGGCTGAAATCCCGCGCAGGCGCAGTACATCAGGTGAGGCCGCTGCCCGCAGACCGCACGGGCGCAGGCCTCTTGATGTACTGCGCCTGCGCGGGATTTCAGCCGTGGCGGAGCTTCTCTGACTCAGTCTGTGAAGTGAATATAAATTAGGTGGGCGGTCCGGGGCTCCAACGGAATCGCCGAGCCCGGGCTCCAGCAACGATGGTCAACTCCCCTTGGGCTCCTTAATGTAAGTGATTGACAGTTGATAAAAAACGATTTTTACACCACAAATCTTCATCTGGGCCCTATAACAATAACCATTTGGAGATCCTTATGATGAGATAAATCCAGTGGTATAAATAACTTAATATGGAAAATGGTGGTGACAGAATCCCTTTAAATAAATTGACATGATATACTGTATTTTTCGCTTTATAAAACGCAATTTTTTTTAGCAGGAAAAAAATTTGCCAAAAAGTGGCTGCGTCTTATAAACGGCAATCAGGGAGATCCAGCATGGCCAGACCCCCTGACTGCTTCCTTAATGATTCAGCAGACAACTCATACAGCGCTCTGCCCGATCAGTGATCTGTGTGATCAGCAGCTGCAGAAGAGCACATGAGGAGGAAGGTCCTACAGCTGTACTGAAAGGAAATGAAAGTGTAGCTTAAAGGGGTTCTCCGAGTTATATATATTGATGGCCTAACCTCAGGATAGGTCATCAA
Source organism: Rhinella marina (assembly GCA_900303285.1). Lineage (NCBI taxonomy): Eukaryota > Metazoa > Chordata > Amphibia > Anura > Bufonidae > Rhinella > Rhinella marina. The sequence goes on along the minus strand of ONZH01022798.1, from coordinate 53,403 downwards.
TATCGGATTGGCGGGGGTCCGACACCAGGCACCCCCGCCCATCAGCTGTTTGAAGAGGAGGCGCGCGCCGTATCAGCGCTGCCTCCTCTTCACTGTTTACATTCTGGCCGACACGGGGGTAGTGGTGAGTAGGTGTAATTACATCTCACCGCCCCATTCATTTCAATGGGAAGAATCGCTGATACGGCGCGCGCCTCCTCTTCAAACAGCTGATGGGCGGGGGTGCCTGGTGTCGGACCCCCGCCAATCCGATATTGATGACCTATCCTGAGGTTAGGCCATCAATATATATAACTCGGAGAACCCCTTTAAGGACCTTTTATGATGGGAAAAGCCAGAGCAGGAAAACTATACAGCAGGTACTAGTGCAGGGAAATGTGAGTTTTTATTAAAGATAAGTGTGTGTCTAGCAGAGCTGTATGTGTGTAACAGAACTGTATAGGTGTAGCAGAGCTTTATGGGAGTAGCAGAGCTGTATGTGTGTATAGTAGAGCTGTGTGCATATCAGGGCTATATCTGTGTGAAGCAAAGCTGTATGTGTGTATGGCAGTGCTGTGTGTGTACCAGAACTGTGTGTGTGTGAGTGACGCATTGACGCACACAAATAATTAAAAATAACCTAGCAGAACAAGAAGCATGGCAGGACACAACAGAGCAATGGCAGGAGATACATTTATTTGGATAGGTATTTTTAATGAGGTGACCACATGCACCTTGCTCGCTGTTACAATGGTCAGATGACACAGTAAGGGTAACAGGAGCTGCCCCTTTCACACGAGCGGGAGACTCGCATGTCTCCCGCAACGCATCTAACAGGGCTGGACTCTGCACGGACAGGGAATCGCATAGTATTATATGCGATCCCAGTCAGTGCCGGAGTCCAGACCTGTAGATGCGTTGCGGGAGACATGCGAGTCTCCCGCTCGTGTGAAAAGGGCATAAGGGTAACAGGAGCTGACCAAAACTATCCCCCCCCCCATGCTATACCCTAAAGTTACTGACCTTGACCCTTCCACTTCAGTAAAACAGCAGTAAACCACATTCCCTTCAGAGTCTGTGCCTGGTGCTGCAGCAAGAGTGTGGTGCTGTGTCAGCTCCTGAGACCCCACGATCATACACTGAATTAAAAGCAGAACTAAACCTGGTGTAAGCTGTTGGCCTGTGGGGTTTATGTCTTTAACCAACTACATATTTAGGAGATACATTTATAGTAAATGGCTGACATGGTTGCTGCTGGGACAATTCATTACCTGTCATTAACGTAATCCATCCAATTCTCCGTTTCTGTTTCGGAGGAGGTATTCTGGATCTTAAAAACAAAACATTAGAAAAATAACTGAAAAGGCACGGAAGAAATGTCCTTTCATTATAGAGAATATGAGAAAGTCATGAAAACAGTCATGAAGAGCGGAGTGGACATCTGGCTGTTTAGATGCTTCATACATAACGGGTGTCTATTTCATTGACAACAGCTTGGCAGTAATTGGTAATCATGCATTGCTACGTGCTATTCCTGAGATCCGAAGGGTGTAAATGAAAATCTTTTATAAAGAAGCAGCGTGTTCGTATAAAACTGGTTAATGTTCTTCAATGCACTACCTGCCTTCCTCTAACCAAGCTTTGTTAGGGTACATTCACATGACATTGGAAAACAGCCATTTTCAGAACCACTGCAGTCTATGGAGTATTCACACAGCCATTTTTTAACAGCCTGTGAATACCATCCTTCCAAAAACAGGACATGTTCTGGCCCATCTTCTGAATTTAAAGGGGTTCTGTAGTTTTTTAAAACTGATGATCTATCCTCTGGATAGATCATCAGCATCTGATCGGCGGGGGTCCGACACCCGGGGTCCCCGCCGATCAGCTGTTTGAGAAGGCAGTGGCGCTGCAGGAGCGCCGCGGCCTTCTCTGTGTTTACCGCAGGCCAGTGACAGCACGACTACTATCACTGGCCTGGGCGCGGCTAAGCGCCATTCATGTGAACAGAGCGTAGCCCCGCCCAGGCCAGTGATACTAGTCGTGCCCCATGTGGCCCCATTGAAAATTTAGCGGAACGGATGCGGACCCATTTTCCGGACGTGTGAATGAAGCCTAAGAAATGGATGCACACACGGATGCAAAATGGAAAACTGACGGTTTATCCGTTTTTAGCTGACTTTTTCACCCTCATTTGAACTAACCTTTAGTCTCTCAGGACAGATTCCAATCCAGTCCTTGGCACTATATATATATATGGCTCCTGCATGAAGCTGTCATAGGAGCATGTGAACAGAGTCCAGCAGTATCACATGAACTCATTGGCAGGTAAAGCCCTATAGACAAGCATATGGAAACCATGTAGATATGTGGAAAAACGGAACTTCTACCGAACAGCTGCTGCTGCATGTGGCCTTAGGGTAGCCATAAACATTGTCTGAACTCGCCAATTTCAGCAATACAGGCCAACCATCTAACATGTATGAGGGTGTCCCTACTATCACCAACGACAGAAGGGTTGGGCTGTCAAATATTAACATGTCCAATTCTCAGATGTGTCTAGCAGCCGCTTATTCCCCCCTCCCTATAGAGAACACATGCATGCTCAGCCAGCATCTATCTAATGTGTATGCCCAGCTTTACCCGGACGGGGAAGGATTTTATGTTTTATACCTTATCATTAACCCTGTTGGTCTGGTTTCCGTGAAACAGACATGGTTCTCTTTGCCACCCCCAGCAAAGCCAATGCTTAGTAAATCTCATAATCCCCATCATAAAAGTACAAACAGCCATTATTTCCTAGCCCAGAACTCTTTCAATAAAGCCCTGTGCAATAAGCAAATCACAGCTTCTTAAGAAAGTCTCTACATCTGTACCACCACCAAACCCTGAAGACATCTGAAAACACGATGTAGAACTGGAGAATGCACAGGAGGTGCCTGGGATTGCGACTATTTCCACTTTACATCAGTACCGCCAGAGTTATTTCTATGAATACCCTGTTTTCTCGGCTAGAATAATGAACAGTATGTCATTATCAGCAGGAATGATCTGAACTTCTGTCCTACTACATCTTACCATTCGGATAAGTTCTTTAGCAAGCTGGGTGACGGATATTTCAAAACTGGTCCCAATATTGTAGATTTCTCCAACCTTCCCCATCTTTAGAACGGTCAGTATTGCGTCCACTAGGTCAGAGGCGTACAGAAAACTCCTGGTTTGTCTCCCAGAACCGTGGATGCAGCTTTAAAAAAAAGAGGGAAAAAGAACAAATTCTTTACGCATTCAGAAATATGCACTAGGGGGCATTTATCATCCCCTCAACGTCAAAAAGTTGCAAAGTACTTTTTTTGGGTTTCACTTGCTGCTTGCCACTTTCCAGTGAGTGGCCGGTGTAGGCAGTTCATCATATGTATTATAATCTAGGCCAGGAGAGTGGCCTCGATTATAGCGGAGATGAACACCAGCTCCCTTGCTGGTCTAGATCTCTGCTTTGTCGCACAGATGCTCCACAAATATTAAGAGGCCTGAGCATCTAAAGCAAGCAGGGGAGAGACTGAGACTGGCGTGTGATACACTGCTCTTGATAAATGGCCCCTAAATATTTCATGCTAAATGGAAAGATCAACATGGAGAGATGTGTGCTAAAGGGGTTGGCCCCACTTGCCACAGGATCTGTGATAAATGTAGCATTGTTGGGGGTCCGGCTGCTGATTATGAGAATAGAGGCCCCCAAATGGATGTGTAACCACCGCTCCATTCACTTCTGAGGGACTGCCAAGTACAGCGCTCGGCTATCTCTGTCATTCCCATAGAAGTGAATGGAGTCATGCTCCATGCACACAGAAGACTTGAGGACCCCTGTTCTCATACTCAGTTGCGGTCCCAGAGAACATACATCCTGTGGAATGGTGATAAATGTTGGTAATGATGAACCCCATTATACTACACGTGGTCAACTCCTTATGTGAAGTAAATGGCTAGCGCCATATTAATAAACCCCGTACCTGCTGCAGCTCTTTAGGGAGCCTGTACACCGCGTGGCCCTGGGATCTGCATGTGGATAACCGCTAATTGCTGGGCCATACATGTACTTACCATTGTTTCAAACAGAAAGTACAGATGTGGCCCCTTAGTGGTAACTTGCATCCAGATCCTGCTTCTGGACGGGACCATGTACAGGCATCCTTATGTTATCTGCATCTACATAAGCATTTACTAGACTAAAGGCGGGTTTAGGTGGGCCGATGGAGCTGCCGATTGTCGCGTTCCTTTCCGACAGCTGACTGCTCGTTCAGTGAAGGTGATCCCTCGTCCTCATACAGAATCATTGTTTCTGGGCAGCAGATCACTGTTTAGATGGCACGATCTGCTGCCCAGAAGCGATGATTGGTGGTGCCTGCACGAACGACAGGATCACCCGATGAACCAGCGTTTCGATCGCTCATCAGGTGATTGGCGGCACATTTGCACGAGCAGATCGTCAGGAACAAGCGTTCTCAGGAACGGTCGTTCCTGATAATCTGGACGATCATTGCTTTGTCTAAATCCACCTTAACTCACCATTTTCTGTTGTGCTGCAGCAACGAGATAAACTTTGGTATAACCTGAAAGCAAACAAAGAAACTATTACAGGCTTACAAAAACTTTACATTTTGCAACTCGGGTTTTCCGGGTCTTCTATATTGATGACCTATCTTCAGAAAAAGGTCATCCATATCTGGTCAGAGGGGGTACAACTCCATCAGCTGGTTGAAGAGACCAGGAAAAGGCCATGACGCTCTCATCAAACAGCTGATCGGTGGGGTGCGGGGAGTGAGACCCCCACTGATCAGACACCGATGATCAATATACAGGACCCGGAAAGCTCCTTTAACCTTATTAATGTGGGGGTGGGGTACAAAAAAAGCTATAGGATACAAATAATGGTGCAATGCGCAGTAGAATAGAAGCGGAGGAGAAGATGCCATCAATTAGACGTTTATTAGCCTACTGAGCACCTAAACACACAGAGGTGTCATTTTAGTGGGTTATTTCAGGGCCCGCGCAGATTTAGTGGTGAGTGTAAAACCGTAAAGTGCAATTAAGATCACATAATGGTTCTCTTTCATACTGTTTTACTAAAGTAATAACATGGTGTGCAGGTAATAAAACCAGAATTACAGAACAGGAAAAACAGATGTTAACCACGCATTCTGCAATTAATGCCGCTACAATGTCATTTAATGCAGCATTTACAATCACGCCGGAGCAGAAAACACTTCAAACCTTCTGAATGAATCAGGAAAGAGATGGATGAAGATTACAGCAACGTGTAAACTTCTCCAGAAGCTGAACAAACTGAGAGCAGCTCCCCAGTATGAGGACCCCCCTTCCCCACTAAAAAAGCTTCCTGTATAACACGGGTGGAGCGAGAGATTGGGGGGCAACAACTGAATGTAGGAATTGTGGCTGAAGTGAAATCCAAGGAAGAGACTTCCAGGACTGTAAGTGGGCTCTTTCACTGAGGAAGACTCAGGAATACATCCGGTCAGGACCTGAGTGGAAGAAGCCCGGCAGCAGAGATGGTACTGCAACGGAGGGGTAAGTACTGTGCACACTATCTTCCCTCCACAGGTCAGCGCGCGGCAATATCTTCACCAGAGCCTCAAGAAGCCCATGTCCACAGTCATGAATAGGACAGCACTCGGGCTAGCACAGCTTGAAGTCACACTGGACGGGGATTGAAGGAACGGTTAAAGTGGTCAGTGCCTGCAACTCATGATGTTACCCTTACTGACTGAAAAAAAGGAATCTAATGAAACCTTCTATGTGTGAATGTAATGATGATACATGTAAGTGATTACAATTTTAGATTAGACAGCATGACCTGCCGCCCAGAAAGAAGGTGCCTGCAGAAACGAACGGATCATCTGATGAACCAGCATTTTGTTCATTCATCAGGTGATAAGCGGCACCTTTATGAACGTTCCCGATAATCTGCCTGATTTTTGCCCTGTATAAATCCATCTTTACAGTATACATTGAAGCATCAGGAGTAGTGTAATGTGTATCACAGCACCATTACTGGCCACGGAGTGGAAGGGCATAGTACTGTCTGCAGCATCAGAGCCTTGTGATAACTAGGTGGTTCGGTATACCAAGCACAGCCGCTACGTAAAGTACAGCTTTGTGCAGTGTAGATGCTAAGGGTTGAACCCCCGCTGAACTGATACTTCTGGACAAAATATTGTAATCCCAGAAAACCCCTGTAAGCCTCTGGCTATAAAGAGAAAGCAGAGAACTTTAGATTTGCTGTAATTGCAGCCCACGCTCTATGTGCACTCCACATACTTCTCCATGTTCTTTTTTTACTATCTGGAATATACATATACATTCACAACGCAATGCTTTAGTTCTGTGAAGACAACTACATGCTCATTGGTTGTTATCAGAAAGCAACCGCAGAAATTGTACAAATGGTTCTAAGTAAGAGAAAATGTATTAAGCAGTGACAAAATAACTAACCCAAATGGTAACAAGCCCACTTACCTTTTCCGGGTACTGATGTGGTCCATACACATTGCTGCTTCTGGTGATGATAACTGGAAACTGTAGAGAAACATAACTGGGTTTGATCATCCACATTATCAAAGACAAATATTCCCTTGAATATCTAGAACACAGACAAGGACATACTATATGGTCAGCCTGATCAAATATTACGGGGGTCATTTACTAATTGGAAATGCAGCTAAATAAGGCATATATCGGCGTATTTCAGTAACGTTTCCCCGCTCACACCATGTCTAAAGCAGTGGGTGGGGAGAGGCTGGCTGGCCCATCTCATTCATTATTTTCTACGCCTGTTTTAGGCGTAGAAAAAGGTCTAAATATAAGACAGCAAGGAAAATGGTTTACATTTAGAACTGGATGCGCCAAAGTTATGGACAGGCTGCGCCTGATGATCACTTACAATTTCATTTTTTCAGACTTGAAATTACTATGTGCGCCTCCTAGTGGTCGCTGTGACCTCAGTTTGGACCATAACAGAGAATAAAGGAACAGTATCAAACACTATGCATCTGGTGACCTCATTTTCGGCTAGTCCTACCTATAAGAAACAGGCTGAGGGCATTTTATTCTGTGACACATAGCTGAAAAATCCATCCATAACACAAAACTATTAGGAAACTGCAGCATTAGCACTAGGGATGAGAGAATCGCCTTCTGATGCTTCATCCGAAGTTGATTTGCATAAAACTTTGAATACTGTACGGAGCGAGGTGGTACCTTGGAACTGAACCAGAGTTCGGTACCAATGTTTTTCTACAGTAGAAATTAATCTCGCAAGACTTCACGAAGTAATAACTTCGGCTCATTAGAGCCAATACTTTCTAATACTGTACGGAGTGCTCGCTCCGTACAGTATTCAAAGTTTTTTGCAAATCGATTTCGGATGATGCATCCAAAGTCGATTCGCTCATCCCTAATTAGCAATTTCCTAATAAATACCTTATGCCAATAGAGTACTGTTGTCAGCAGGTTACCTTAGTGAAAGGAGAAATACAGTCACAAACAGCACATTGTGACAGCCCCTCTGCTCTAGTCCGCTGCTAGCCCAATGCCTTAGATTAAGCAGTTTTTTATATTATTGCATTGTACTCATTTTGAGCTAAATATAATTTTTTCAATTGGTCTTTAGTAAAAATGATGAGCCGTTTTCCCTGCACAGCTTTGAGATTCTCAGGATCTGTATTCTCTCTCTGCTCCGACAGGCTCCTTCATCTATGACATTATAAACATTCATTATAGCTCAGTTCTTATCTTACTGATAGGAATGTGGCTTAGGCTACTTTCACACTTCTGTTACTGATAATACAACCGTCTGCATCCGTTATGAATGGATCCGGTTGTATTATCTTCAACATACCCAAGACGGACCTGTCATGAACTCCATTGAAAGTCAATGGGGGACGGATCAGTTTTCTATTGTGGCAGATTGTGTCAGAGAAAACGGATCCGTCTCCATTGACTTGCACTGGGGGCCATGATGGATCCGTTTTGCTCTGCATCTCAGGACGGAAAGGAAACTGCAGCATCCTCTCCAGTATGAGAATTTAACGGAATGCATTATGGAGCGCTCCATTCTGTTCAGTTACGTTTTGTCCCCATTGACAATGAATGGGGACAAAACGGAAGTGTTTTTTCCGGTATTGAAACCCTATGACGGATCTCAATACTGGAAAATGTAAACGCTGGCGTGAAAGTAGCCTTAAATAAGTGTTTATGACCTTTTAGTAATTTACAGATGAGGTTTATTAGATGACCAGCAGAAAGTGACAATACCAGTCACACAGCTAGAAAACATTTAACCCTTTGTGAGAGAACGGCTCAAGGACATGAAGACAGAGACGACCCCTTTAAGCCATCATGTCCTGTACGGTAATGCATTCTGCCGTACACTTGATGACCACAGACTACTGCCTGAAGAAAATATAATGGAGGCACACACACAGAGAAGCTCTGTGGTACCATTACCGATACGTGGCTGGTAGTAAATTTGTGATAACTTTTCTATAATGTAAGTCTCTTTTTTTTTTTTGCAGAGCAATTGATTAAACTGAACAATTCTCATAAGAAGTAAAAGTACCACAGATGCTGCGCTGAGTAAAAAAATGGCACCAGTGTATTTATGCCGCCATTCTGGACAGATTACGGGCTGCAGTTTCATAGAGTAAGAAATAATGACAGCTGGTGCATGGCAGAGCAGGTGGGACATTTTGGTCCACATCCTAAATACATCCAGCAGCAGAAATAATCATTTCACACTCCACAACATATGGCTGTGTGATGCTTCATTTACACACGTACCCCGCTGAATACAGCAAAGACTCCCAATGCTAATATATCCTTGGCTCTTCCCTCGCCTCCTTACCTTGTATCTTTCCCAGAAAGACAGCACAAAGCTTTCTGCAGCTGCTTTGGACGCCGCATATGGATTCGTTGGCCGTTTTGGTGATGTTTCATCAAATTCCTAATGAAATATGAATTTTTAAAGATGGCAGCGGAGTGGAATAATGTTCAGAATGCTGGGCAAAACATTCTGTAATAAAGAGATTCATCTACATAATTGTGTACTGGGAATAACACCGTCCAAATGCTGAGAATCATTGTTTACACCAATGTGACCTCTAACCACTGGAACATGGAGAGAAGAGTACAAGCCTACAGCTCCTTGCAGGGAGGCAGGGCTGGGGGCTATAACATTTAGGAGCACAAATACCAAAATACCCCTGGACAGCCGGAACCCCCAAACTACATAAAAGCCACTACTTCAATAATAAGACCTAATGCTACCAAAATAAAGGAGTGACCGCCTATGTTACCGCACACATGGGGGCAGATCGTCAGAAAATTGCTAATAATTTTACCTGTACACTAAGAATAAGATATTACATTTGAAGCCACATTAAATGGGGAGATAATCGTTCCGATCATCACTAACAAGCATTTGTAGTAACGTGCGTTAGTGATGATCTGGCAGTGTATTACTGCCGCAGATTACCCGGGCAATTGGAATCTTTCAGCAGGTTGAAAAATTATCATTCGCCGGCGGCAGATCGTGCTGTCTAATTACAATCTGCTGCCGGCAAGCATAGCGCTCGCTTCTCCCTATACTGAGGAAGAGATCAATGCATGTAATAGTAGCAGTCTCCTCCGCTGACAAGCAGGCAACTGCCGGGAAGGAACGCTTGATCACCTTGAGGACCTGCCCGTCTAATGTAAACCTTAAAGGGGTTGGCCACTTTCCGACCATTGTTGACAAATGTGTTTGTAAGATGTCTATATGGTAGAGGTTCTGCACCATTTTCTATATTTCATAAGGTATGTCTCCTTATTTACAGAGTCCTATGTCCTGTCCATAAGATGGCCGCTGATGGAGGGTCATGTGACCAGGCAGCAGCTCCATGTGACGACCTCCACCATTCACACATGTTGCACCTGCACTAAACTCCCAACAGAACAAGTACAGATGGCAGGCGCAGTGTATCTGAATGGAGGAGGCATCACATGAAGGTGATTGTCCTGGTCCCATGTCCCTCTATCAGAGGCCATCTTATGGACAGGACCTCTGTGTGGACAGCAAACAAGACTCTGTAAATAAGGGGGCATACCTTATGAAATATAGAAAATGGTGCAGAATTTAAACAAACACTATATTAGAAAGTGCCAGATATTCATCTCACAAAAACATCGGTCAACAGTGACCAGAAAGTGGCCAACCCCTTTAAATAGGCTGCTCAGTCTTTACTAAGTGATGGCCTATCCACAAGATAGGCCATCACTAGCCGATTTGCAGGAGTCTGACACACTGCACTATAATGTTAACCTTTGCATAACCTGCATCGTAGGCAGCGCTGGCAGAGCCTCCAACATCACAGCAGAAGACTGTCTGCTCTGCCTCATTAGTTCACTCGGGTGAAAGGATCGTAGAAAGACACCAAAATCATGTTTTCTGGGCAGCAGATTGTCCTGTGTAAACAGGGATCTGCTGCTGGATGGAGAGATGTGATTGGACTAGCCTTCGCTCCTTCCCATACAGAGGAGATGATTGCTGTAATTGTCAGGAACTAATGGTCCATCCCGATAATTGCCTGTACAGTTTGTACCCTCAGATTTCGGTCACAGACTCCACAGCGGATCCATGTTGGATTCTTCAGGTGTGTTTTAAGCTGTGTGAACGTACCCCATTTCCTGCCACAGGTTTGTGCATACAGTAAATTACAGACACAAGGTGTGGAAAACTGCAGAAATGATAAGAAAATAACAGGCGAGAACAGCTACCTCATCGAGACTCCCACCATAAACTTCATCTGTACTTATGTAGAGAAACTTTTCCACTCCAGCCTCATAGGCCGCATTAAGAAGAACGTGCGTTCCATAGATGTTCACATACGCAAACTTAAACGATTCCAAAAATGATAGATCTGTAGAAAAAAGGCCACAGTAAGTAATAAAGGAAACCTAACATCCATAGCACATAGCTGCAGTAATACACCCTGAGAAGTGGAATCCGTTTTCACGGTTACTTTAGACTGGTCTGAATACTCCTCTAACATACACCCTTCTCCCATTATGATTACAAATCTTCTCCCACATATTAACCACCTACATGCGAACATTCAATGTCATTTTTGTTAACAAAATTGGTGGATGGTTTTCTGGATATGGATTTCTGAAATCACTCCATGTATTCTACTTCCTGTCCTACTTCACTTGATGTTCTCAGTCAGACCATCACTGCGGCCAGAGAGAGAAGGGGGCGAGTGACTCAACCAGAGCATCACACATTACACTGATACAAGACAGCTATCAAGAGAACAGCAGAGCTGTCATACTGCCATCCCAATTCTATCTCTACTATTACTCTAGCAGATAACATCTTCCCCTCACAGCAGCAGTAAACTTAGAGTTGTATCTCTCTTTGCTTACTGCTACAGAAGGACAATGCTTTATATTTCATTTTCAATGGTATAGTACTGCCGAAGATTCTAAATTCTAGATTTTGTATGAGTATTAAAAAAAAAAACCCTTTTCTGAAGAAGGAGCCCCTTTAATATAAAAGTAATAAGGTAGTGTGAACAGGCAGCTGTGATGTTCTTGTAACTTCTGGTGTACTACAGACGATTCCTATCTGTCTGAAGGAGTATCCAAAGGACAGGCCATCAACACTGTAAACTCAAGAAACCCCTTTAAGAAATCCAAGAACATAATGCCTATACATTGGCATCCCGGGTTCCAGTTCCCAACAGACTTCTGGTTGGCAGAAACGGCAAGTAGGTTATTCTCGAAAGCTCAACCCCCTGCCATATACCGTATATTTACAAAAATCACACCATTTGTGGATAAGACACATACCAAGTGAGTGTTTGCAATGTTTTTCTTAGCATCCCATGACTGCGGGAACCTGAGCAAGAAATGGCACTGCCGCTACCTGATCTGTATACCTCAATGGAGATGGTGAGCACGGTAAGAAAAACCACCCCTGTCCTCTCTATGGGGAGCCTGGCTGTCACTGACTGCACGACTAGAGTGCAACCACCATCTGTGCAAGGACGTGGACTGCCAGGACATACAGTGCACAGCAAAACAGGTTAAAGGGGATGTCCAGGATTTTTGATATTGATGGCCTATCCTTATCAGATCAGCGGGGGTCCGACACCTCGCACCCTCACCAATCTTGATGGCTTTTCCTCAGATTGGCGGGGATCCAACACCCTAACCAATCAGCTTTTACCTTGTAGCTCCAGAGCCTAAACTACACGGCTCCGCTCACCGTGTAGTGTATACATTGGGGACCTTCAATGGCAGCAGTGCTGCAGTAACCAGCCCTGTCCACTACACAATGAGCGGAGCTGTGAAGTTCAGGCACTGGAGCTACAAGGTAAAAGCTGATTGGCTGGGGTTTAGGGTGTCGGATCCCTGCCGATCTGAGGAAAAACCATCAGGATCCTGGACAACCCCTTAAAGGAAATTCCATTATGTAAACCAGTGATTATAATAATGGTTTTAAATGTCTCATTTTTATGACTATCCACATAATAAATCTTGAAATCTTGCAGTTTTCAGTCACAATAAGCTGATACCTCCTGAGAGAGGATGAGGGGAATCATCTTATAAGCATTACACAAAGGGAGGATGGGGGTAATAATGACACCTCCTAGGATAGCAAAACTATACACATCCCCACTGCTATGGGGGTGCCATCATTTCCTGGAATTGTCTGACATTTCTTCCAATTGACTCCCACTCATTTCAGCTGCTGTACTGTCTATGCAGGAGTGGAGTCTGTCTCTCCAATATGGCCGTCCACGTGAATAGCGTCAATAAGCTAAGAAAACCACGTTGTTTATCATCTGCGTAAATCGAATCCACGCCGCATTACAGAAACTTGTCACTTGTCAAAGGGAATGCACTTCAGAGAAATAATAATGTAGACGCTCACCTACATGGGTCTGCGCAGCAAAATGGAGAACCACGTCTATGTTTTCTGCTTCAAAGAGCTGTTTTATGAAGTGCGAGTCACAGATATCCCCCTGAGGACAGAGATGACACATCAGCACAGTATTACTGGAGAACACACACTGATTTCACAGCTCATTGCTGGATATGAATGGAGATATTCACTGTGCACAGAGCTGAGGCATGGAGAGAAAATCCGTGAAGTTATATGCGTATTCTGCAGCGAGCAGGCCGGTGTAGGATGTGACCGCATACTCCACCTGCTTGCTTTATGTGAAATGCGACAAGGACGGGGCTACATGTAGTGACTGAGGTGCGGGCAAGATGCATCCCAAGACTGGTTTTACCATAAAACACAGTGGTTTTCTGACGCTCTTTTTTGGCCGCACAGTCTTTACAGGTTTAATGGGGGTCATTTACTAAGAGAAATTTGCCTACTTTTGGCATATTTCTGGCACAGATTATGGCACAAACGTTATTTGTACTGCAATCTTCAACTTTTCCATGCTCATGTCAGGTCTAAAAAAGGGGGCGTGGCACGGATGGGGAAGGGGGCTGGCCGGTCTCATTTAAAGCCTAAAACAGGCGTAGAAAATGGTCTAAATGTAAGACAGCTAGGAAGATGGCTTACATTTAGAAGAGGTAGAAGTTGGTGAAGTTATGTAGAGGTCGTCTAAAACGCTGGTCTTAAAGGGTTTCTGTCACCAGTTTTGGGCATATAAAACAGGATGACATTTGCAATGTGCAAACGTCACCTGATGCCCAATCTGTTAATCATCATCATCGGTGCAGGCGCAGTGAGGAAGCCGGGAGCCAAGCGGCACTCACTGCGCTAGCGCCGAATGAAGGCCGCACGGCGCAGACGCGGGATTTGCAGCACGGACAGGGCCGGCAGCAGATAGAGGGAGCTGCCTGGCCCTGTCCATCACAAGCAAGGGGGCGTAAATAAAGGTGGGGGAATGGCGCTACTAGGTGCAGGGTTACCGCCCCTTGCACCTAGCAAGGTTCATTTGCATATCACAAAAGTTTATTTTTTACAAAAACGGGGACACCAATATTAAAATGATTAACAGATTGGGCATCAGGTGATATTTGCACATTGCAAATGTCATCCTGTTTTATATGCCCAAAACTGGTGACAGAAACTCTTTAATAAATGACCCCCATGTGTTTTACCTGTGAAATGGCTGGTGGTAAAATGTCATGCACCAGTTTTTTGCCCAGTTGCCTAAGGGTGCTGCCAGATGTCATGGCGGTGCTGTGTTTTGAATGTGGCAAAAAATACATACAAAAAAAAAAAAAGAGAGTGCATTTTATGCTGTTTTTTTACCGTGTCCATCACAACATGTGGCAGCATCCTAATCTTACAGGGGTTTTCCGAGAGTTTTCTATTGATGGTCATCAGTATCTAATCAGTGGGGGGGCCAACCCCCGGGAGCCCAGCTGATCAGCCGTTTGAGAAGGCACCAGTGCTCACAGTAGTGCTGCAGTCTTCTCACAACTTAGCCGAGGCCACTGACATCACATACATCGGTCACATGACCTAGGGGCAGCTCAGCCCCATTTAAGTAAATGGGGCTAAGTGCAATTCCAACCACAGCCGCTATACAATGTACGGCACTGTGCTTGGTGAGCTGAGTAAAGGCTGCAGCCAATCAGATACTGATTCCCTCTCTAGAGGATAGTATAAAATTCTCAGAAAACCCCCTTAAAGATGGTTTACAATCCAACCCAACCTGTGGTGTGTGTGTGGACATACCTGTACGAACTTGTAATTTGGTTTACTTGAAACAGCATCAAGATTTTTCAAGCTGGCGCAATAATCAAGCTGAGGAGGAAACATAATCCATATCAGTATTAATAAAAGATCTGTAAGCGGGAACAACTGTATTATTAAAAACCCACGTGTGAATATCAGGACACCTCAAGTCCAAACATCGCCTCACTGACTTATTTAATATTCTCCATGATCTTCTCTGGTTTACCACAGACTGGACATGACATTTCCACAATGACCATTACATGTGGAAACCCTCCTTATAATTCAATGGTGGCCTGAGATGGGAGTGTAAGGGTGGCCTTGTTCATTAGATGAATTCCTGCTGAACCCAACAATTTCAGCAGGGCCTGACAACCATTTAAATTATGGTGCTGTCCTGACTCACCCCCAGGTCCCAACATGGCTGCTGATGGAGAGGCAAGTGACTGGACGCGTCCATGTGAAGCCTGGCTGTATGTGGATGAGTTTCCCATCATGCAGTGTTATTCACCTGAGTCTGCTGGCTCTGGTCAATTACCCCCCCCCCCCCATCAGCAGCCATGGTGGGACTGCCACGCAGAGAGAGGAGTGACCCTAAAGGCCATGTATACCTTTGGGGGCATTTTTTTATTATTGCATTATACTTATTTTGAGCTAAAAATCATTTTTTCTATTGGTCTTTATTATTAGCTGCCTGTCTTTTCCGTCATTTGAGAAGCAGAAGGACTCCTTATCTCTGCTCTCTGACCTCCTAAACACTCATTATAGCTCAGTTCTTATCTTACTGATAGAATGTGGCTTAAATTCGCGTTTATGACCTCTTAGTATTTTAGGAATAAGGGTTATAAGATGACCGGCACAAAATGAAAGTGCCAGCCACACAGTTTGAAAAACAGTTAACTCTTTGTGACAGAATGGCTCAATATTTTTAGTAAAGGCCAATTAAAAACATGTTTTTTAACCAAAAATGAGTAAAATGCAATAATAAACAAAAAAATGGCCTCCAAAGGTGTACATTGCCTTTAAACAGGAGGGAGACCCAGTACTTACCTTATCAAGATTAATAACTAGGTAATCGGAATGGTTTTCAACCAGTGAAATGATCATATGGGAGGCACTGCAAAAGAAACAGACAAGGGTATTATTCTCCAGACAGGACATTGCCTTCATGAGCTTTATCTCCATCTCTTTATAGCAGTCATCAGAGCCCTGATTTGTGACCATATGAGCTGGCTACAAAACTACAGACATCTCCTATCCCCAAAAGAATGCAGATTTACAAGGTATAAGAGCACAATTTCAAGATGTCTTTTTTATTTCCACACTTAAAGGGGTTGCCCGGGTTCAGAGCTGAACCCAGACGTACCCTTAATTTCACCCAGGCAGCCTGCCTGATGTTAGCATCGGAGCATCTCATGCGATCTAGCGCAGGGCAAGGGAGGTCATCGGAACATGAGATGCTCCCATGCTAACATCAGGCGGGCTGCCTGGGTGAAATTATGGGTACGTCCGGGTTAGGCTCTGAACCCAGACAACCCCTTTAATGTGTGTCTTCTCCATTTTTTGTGCAGTTCCGACAATCAATCAAGATAAGTGTGGGCCACAAGTTACAAAAAGTTGATAGACCTCACCTTTACCATCAACCACATATAACCAGGGAACTTTCAATTTGGAGAGACACTTTTTTGAAGACTGTGAAACAGAATATTATTTTCTGGGTGATATTCTAAGTAGAATCATTTCCATTACACATTAGCGTTGACATGAAAGCAAAATGATAGAAGACACTCGTATTCATCACGGAAAGCATCAGGCGGACATTTCTAGTAGCACATGCTCGTGGAGTAGCTGAATAACCCCCATGTGGTAGATTGCTTGCAGCGTTTCCAGATACAGCAAGTATTTATTAAAATATGCAATGGAAGTCATACTACAGCAAGGCACAAGACCCTCACAAGATCAAGTGAACCTGTCAAGAGGCCACCACACTGCTGGGCGCACAATAGGACACTTATATCAGGGAACAAAACCGCTAAAAAGAGACAATTCTATAAGAAATATGTCTGAGCATATTAACCGCTTCATGACCAATGTCTTCTCATTCCTGAACAGCGAACTAACTGCATGCTATTAGCAGTATTCATTTAGATAGAATTATATACAGTACCGTGCAAAAGTTTTAGGCAGTGCCTAAAACCACCACCGATCAGATACTGATGATCTATCCATTGGGATAGGTCATCAGTTTAAAAGTCTCAGAAAACCCCTTTAAGGCCTTGTTCACATATCGGTTATTTGATCAGTTTTTTTCCATCAGTTATTGTGAGTCAAAAAGCAGGTGTGGGTCAAAAACACAGAACAGGAGCAGATCTTTTTATTATACCTTACCTCTGTGTAGCCTCCACTCCTGGTTTTGGCTCACAAAAACTGATGGAAATAACTAATCAAATACCGTATTTTTTTCTTTATAAGACGCACTTTTTTCCCTCAAAAGTAGGGGGAAAATTGCGGTGCGTCTTATAAAACGAATACAATTGAGTGATTCCATTATGGAAGCGCTCACTTGTATGTTTTAGCTGCGGCACCCCATCAGACCTCAGATCAGCCCACCCAGCCCCATAACAATAAAATAAAAACCTCTCTAACCTGTCCAGCGCCGCGGCTCCGCTCCGGGTCCGGCGCTCATCTGGCTTCCCGGGCCAGCGCTGCACTGTTCTGACTGCGTACACCGTCAGGACGTAGTGCGCGCACTATGACCTGACGCTGCACACAGTCAGGACAGTGCAGCGCCGGCCTTAGAAGCCAGAGGAGCGCCGGACCCGGAGCGGAGCCGCGGCGCAGGACAGGTAAGAGAGGTTTTTATTTTATTGTTATGGGGCTGGGTGCGCTGATCTGAGGTCTGATGGGGGCACACTGGGCTGATCTGAAGTCTGATGGGTGCACACTGGGCTGATCTGAGGTCTGATGGGGGCACAATGGGCTGATCTGAGGTCTGATGGGGGCACACTGGGCTGATCTGAGGTCTGATGGGGGCACACTGGGCTGTTCTGAGGTCTGATGGGGCACACTGGGCTGTTCTGAGGTCTGATGGGGACACACTGGGCTGTTCTGAGGTCTGATGGGGACACACTGGGCTGTTCTGAGGTCTGATGGGGGCACAATGGGCTGTTCTGAGGTCTGATGGGGGCACAATGGGCTGTTCTGAGGTCTGATGGGGGCACACTGGGCTGATCTGAGGTCTGATGGGGGCACACTGGGCTGTTCTGAGGTCTGATGGGGGCACACTGGGCTGTTCTGAGGTCTGATGGGGGCACACTGGGCTGTTCTGAGGTCTGATGGGGACACACTGGGCTGTTCTGAGGTCTGATGGGGACACACTGGGCTGTTCTGAGGTCTGATGGGGGCACAATGGGCTGTTCTGAGGTCTGATGGGGGCACAATGGGCTGTTCTGAGGTCTGATGGGGCACACTGGGCTGATCTGAGGTCTGATGGGGGCACACTGGGCTGTTCTGAGGTCTGATGGGGGCACACTGGGCTGTTCTGAGGTCTGATGGGGGCACACTGGGCTGTTCTGAGGTCTGATGGGGGCACAGTGGGCTGTTCTGAGGTCTGATGGGGGCACACTGGGCTGTTCTGAGGTCTGATGGGGGCACACTGGGCTGTTCTGAGGTCTGATGGGGGCACACTGGGCTGTTCTGAGGTCTGATGGGGGCACACTGGGCTGTTCTGAGGTCTGATGGGGGCACAGTGGGCTGTTCTGAGGTCTGATGGGGGCACAGTGGGCTTTCTGAGGTCTGATGGGGCACACTGGGCTGTTCTGAGGTCTGATGGGGCAACTGGCTGTTGGCTGATGGGGCACTGGGCTGTTCTGAGGTCTGATGGGGGCACACTGGGCTGTTCTGAGGTCTGATGGGGCACACTGGGCTGTTCTGAGGTCTGATGGGGGCACACTGGGCTTTCTGAGGTCTGATGGGGCACACTGGGCTGTTCTGAGGTCTGATGGGGGCACAATGGGCTGTTCTGAGGTCTGATGGGGGCACACTGGGCTGTTCTGAGGTCTGATGGGGGCACACTGGGCTGTTCTGAGGTCTGATGGGGGCACACTGGGCTGTTCTGAGGTCTGATGAAAAATATTTTTTTCTCATTTTCCTACTCTAAAATTTGGGGTGCATCTTATAAAGCGAAAAATACGGTAACTGACATGTAAACAAGGCCTAAAGATGGTTTACAATCCAACCCAACCTGTGATATTGGTGGACATACCATACCTGTAAGAGTGAGGGTAGGCTCACACAGTTTTTTGAGGGATTATTTTGCCACAATTTTTCCACAAACTTAAATGTATTTTATTGAGATTTTATGTGATCGACCAACACAAAGTAGCCCCGCTGAGTCAATACATTGTAGGATCACCGCTGCAAGTCTTTTGGGGTACGTCTCTACCAGCTTCCCACATCTACAGGGTGGGCCATTTATATGGATACACCTAAATAAAATGGTAATTGTTGGTAATATTAACTTCCCGTTTGTGGCACATTAGTATATGGGAGAGGGGAAACTTTTCAAGATGGGTGGTGACCATGGTGGCCATTTTGAAGTCGGACATTTTGGATCCAACTTTAGTTTTTTCAATGGGAAAAGGGTCAAGTGACACATCAAACTTATTGAGAATTTCACACTTGGCTTTAACGTAACTTTATTCTTTGATGAGTTATTTACAAGTTTCTGACCACTTATAAAATGTGTTCAAAGTGCTGCCCATTGTGTTGGATTGTCAATGCAACCCTCTTCTCCCTTACCACTGATGTGCTAGCACAGGCTTCCAGTATCCTGTAGTTTCAGGTGCTGCAGATCTTGTATTTTCACAGCACAAACAATTGCCTTCAGATGACCCCAAGATAAAAGTCTAAGGGGGTCAGATCAGGAGACCTTGGGGGCCATTCAACTGCTACATGATGATGTGTTTCCCTCTTTATGCACTGAAGCTGGCACGTTCCCTGAGTTTTTCAAGCAAGATGGTGCACCACCACATTATGGGTGTCAGGTCCGAGCATTCCTAGATGAACAGTTTCCTGGAAAGTGGATTGGTCATCGTGGGCCAATTGAATGGCCCCCAAGGTCCCCCGATCTGACCCCCATAGACTTTTATCTTTGGGGTCATCTGAAGGCAATTGTCTATGCTGTGAAGATACAAGATGTGCAGCACCTGAAACTACAGATACTGGAAGCCTGTGCTAGCATTTCTTCTGCGGTGTTGCTATCAGTGTGTGAAGAGTGGGAGAAGAGGGTTGCATTGACAATCCAACACAATGGGTAACACTTTGAACACATTTTATAAGTGGTCAGAAACTTGTAAATAACTCATCAAAGAATAAAGTTACGTTCAAACCAAGCACACAATTGTTTTTCTTGTGATATTCTCAATAAGTTTGATGTGTCACATGACCCTCTTCCCATTGAAAAAACTAAAGTTGGATCCAAAATGTCCGACTTCAAAATGTCCGCCATGGTCACCACCCATCTTGAAATGTTTCCCCCTCCCATGTACTAATGTGCCACAAACAGAAAGTTAATATCACCAACCATTCCTTATTTATTTAGTTGTATCCATATAAATGGCCCACCCTGTAGAGTCTGAAATGTTTCCCCATTCTTCTATGCAAAATAGCTGAAGCTCAGTCAGATTAGATGGAGAGGATCTGGGACACCAATTTTCAAGTCTTGCCATAGATTCTCAATGGGATTTAGGTCTGGACTTTGACTAGGGTCACTAGGCCATTCTAACACATGAATATGCTTTGATTGAAACCACTGCATTGTAGCTCTGGCTCTATGTTTAGGCTCGTTGTCCTGTTGGAAGGTGACCCTCCGCCCCAGTCTCAAGTCTTTTGCAGGTTTTCTACAAGGATTCCCCTGTGTATAGCTCCATCCATTTTCCCATCAACTCTGACCAGCTTCCTTGTTCCTGGTGAAGTAAAGTATCCCCACAGCATGATGCCTGCCACCGCCATGTTTCACGGTGAGGATGGTGTGTTCAGGGTGATGTGCAGTGTTAGTTTTCCACCACACATAGCGTTTTGCATTTAGGCCAAAAAGTTCAACTTTGGTCTCATCTGACCAGAGCACCTTCTTCCACATGTTTGCTGTGTCCTCTACATGGCTTGTAAACTGCAAATGGGACTACTTATGGCTTGCTTTCAAAAATGACTTTCTTCTTGCCACTCTTCCATAAAGGCCAGATTTGTTGAGTACACAACTAATAGTTGTCCTGTGGACAGATTCTCCCACTTGAGCTGTGGATCTCTGTAGCTCCTCCAGAGTGACCATGGGTCTCTTGGCAGCTTATCTAATTAGTGCTTTCCTTGCGACACAGGTAGGCAGGGCCTACAATACCACTGTGTGACAACTAGACACAATCCTGACTGTATACTTGTGACAACTAGACACAATCCTGACTGTATACACGTGTGACAACTAGACACAATCCTGACTGTATACACGTGTGACAACTAGACACAATCCTGACTGTATACTTGTGACAACTAGACACAATCCTGACTGTATACTTGTGACAACTAGACACAATCCTGACTGTATACTTGTGATGTGACAACTAGACACAATCCTGACTGTATACTTGTGACAACTAGACACAATCCTGACTGTATACATGTGACAACTAGACACAATCCTGACTGTATACTTGTGACAACTAGACAACAATGTGA
Organism: Rhinella marina; assembly: GCA_900303285.1. Taxonomy (NCBI): domain Eukaryota; kingdom Metazoa; phylum Chordata; class Amphibia; order Anura; family Bufonidae; genus Rhinella; species Rhinella marina. The sequence goes on along the minus strand of ONZH01022798.1, from coordinate 31,931 downwards.
CTGTATACATGTGACAACTAGACACAATCCTGACTGTATACGTGTGACAACTAGACACAATCCTGACTGATATACACGTGTGACAACTAGACACAATCCTGACTGTATACAATACAACGTTGTGACAACTAGACACAATCCTGACTGTATACACGTGTGACAACTAGACACAATCCTGACTGTATACACGTGTGACAACTAGACACAATCCTGACTGTATACTGTGTGACAACTAGAACACAATCCTGACTGTATACTTGTGACAACTAGACACAATCCTGACTGATACTTGTGAAACTAACACATCTGACTGTATACTTTGACAACTAGACACAATCCTGACTGTATACTTGTGACAACTAGACACAATCCTGACTGTATACATGTGACAACTAGACACAATCCTGACTGTATACTTGTGACAACTAGACACAATCCTGACTGTATACATGTGACAACTAGACACAATCCTGACTGTATACTTGTGACAACTAGACACAATCCTGACTGTATACATGTGACAACTAGACACAATCCTGACTGTATACTTGTGACAACTAGACACAATCCTGACTGTATACACGTGTGACAACTAGACACAATCCTGACTGTATACACGTGTGACAACTAGACACAATCCTGACTGTATACACGTGTGACAACTAGACACAATCCTGACTGTATACACGTGTGACAACTAGACACAATCCTGACTGTATACTTGTGACAACTAGACACAATCCTGACTGTATACATGTGACAACTAGACACAATCCTGACTGTATACACGTGTGACAACTAGACACAATCCTGACTGTATACACGTGTGACAAACTAGACACCAATCCTGACTGTATACTTGTGACAACTAGACACAATCCTGACTGTATACATGTGACAACTAGACACAATCCTGACTGTATACACGTGTGTGTAGACTGACAACTAGACACAATCCTGACTGTATACACGTGTAGACATCCTGACTAGACACCAATCCTGACTGTATACAACGACACAATCCTGACTGATGACAACTAGACACAATCCTGACTGTATACACGTGTGTGACAACTAGACACAATCCTGACTGTATACTTGTGACAACTAGACACAATCTAGTGACTGTATACATGTGACAACTAGACACAATCCTGACTGTAACTACAATGACTGTGTGACAACTAGACACAATCCTGACTGTATACTGACGTATTGTGACAACTAGACACAATCCTGACTGTATGACTATGTGACAACTAGACACAATCCTGACTGTATACATGTGACAACTAGACACAATCCTGACTGTATACACGTGTGACAACTAGACACAATCCTGACTGTATACATTGTGACAACTAGACACAATCCCTGACTGTACTAGACACAACTGACTGTATTGTGACAACTAGACACAATCCTGACTGTATACACTGTGACAAACTAGACACACAATCCTGACTGTATACTTGTGACAACTAGACACAATCCTGACTGTATACATGTGACAACTAGACACAATCCTGACTGTATACTTGTGACAACTAGTGACAACTAGACACAATCCTGACTGTATACTTGTGACAACTAGACACAATCCTGACTGTATACATGTGACAACTAGACACAATCCTGACTGACTGTACAATACGTGTGACAACTAGACACAATCCTGACTGTATACATGTTGACAACTAGACACAATCCTGACTGTATACTTGTGACAACTAGACACAATCTGACTGTATACATTGTGACAACTAGACACAATCCTGACTGTATACACGTGTGACAAACGTAGACAAAATCCTGACTGTATAACTTGTGACAACTAGACACAATCCTGACTGTATAACTGGTGACAACTAGAAGCACAATCCTGACTGTATACACGTGTGACAACGTAGTACACAATCCTGACTGTATACACGTGTGACACTAACACTGACTGTATACTTGTGACAATTAGACACAACATCCTGGACTGTATACACGTGTGACACTAGACACATTCCTGACTGTATACACGTGACACCTAGACACAATCCTGAACTTGTATTACACGTGTGACAACTAGACACAATCCTGACTGTATAACACGTAACTAGACAATCCTGACGGTATACATGTGGACAAATTAGACACATCCTGGACTGTAATACACGTGTGACAACAAGACACAACCATGACTGTATACACGTGTGACAACTAGACACAATCCTGACTGTATACACGTGTGACAACTAGACACAATCCTGACTGTATACACGTGTGACAACTAGACACAATCCTGACTATATACACGTGTGACAATCCTGACTGTATACGTGTGACAATTAGACACAATCCTGACTGTATACACGTGTGACAACAAGACACAACCATGACTGTATACATGTGTGACTAGACACAACCATGACTGTATACATGTGTGACAACTAGACACAATCCTGACTGTATACGTGTGTGACAATGACAATGGCGGCGGGCCCTGTCACTTACATGAAGCCCGCCCCGCCGGTCACCAGCAGCCTCTTGCTGAAGCCCCCGGGCGGCTCGCCGTCAGCACTCATAGTTAGGAGGTGAGAACTACCACAGGGCAGGAGGAGAAGGACATGCTGCGGCGTCCCGTCTAATGGCCGGGTCTTCGTGACACTGTTGTATAGAGCACATCATAAGTCGCCGACACAGGCAGCGCTCCTCTCACGATACAGCATTGCGACAGCCGCGCTTTACGTCTCTACCTGGCGACAGTTACACGTAGCCAGTGTTTCGCTTTCTCCAGGGCCGCCAGCTGATTGGACGCGCGGTGTGACGTCACGACCCCGCCCCGTTGCCTCTGCAGATGTGGCGGCTGGAGCTGCACATGTTGCCGGTATAGGAGGAGATGCTCGGGCTGCTGCTGGCTTTGTTGTCGCTTCTTCCACTCACAGCATGGGCCAAAACTGTGCATGGCAGCTTTGACAGCGCCCTGGCGTGGCACGGCCGCGGGCAGCACATCTTCACCTTCCTATTTCATGGTGGGTACACGGTGGCAGCATCTGCTGATGCAGTGCAGCTCCTGGGCCTAGTGCTGGAGTGACAGAGAGCAAAGGCGCTGCAAGCAGTGACGTATTGAGCCCTATCGCACGGTGTGAACATATGTTTACCTATAAATCTGGTGTAGGTGGGCTTCTCACTAATGAGCAGAGGGAAGGCATCATCTGGAGAGAGTTATATAATGTAGATCTGATGATCCCACGCTCAGTACAACCGCCCCACAAGAACCACCATACCAACCACAGATTACCACAGCGGGCAGTGAAATTCCAGAATATAAAGCTGTGTCAGTGTATATCCTGTATGGAGGCATGTACTGAAACTGAAAGCATTGGGGAATAATGCAGTTTAGGAAGGGTTAACATCAGCCTTGTATGACGGGGCTCTATAAGAAGGACACTGGTGTCTTATATATGGGTTATTAACATCTTCCATGTCTCCTGTGACTAGGGGAACAGGCCGTGCTGCGGGTCCGGATCAGCAATGTGGCGGCAGCGGTCGGGAAGGATGCAGCGCTGTATCTGTACCAGGATGAAGAATGGGTGAAGATGCACCGGAGCCTGGAGGAGTACAGCTGTCCAGAGAGGCTGGCGCTGGCACAGATATCCAGTACGTATACATATAGGGGGCTTGTCCCGACCAGAGGTCGCACTACATTTATTCCAGGAGATTAAAGTTACTAAGTTACTCCTCTTACCATTTATGAGGAGTATTTTTAGCGGAGGAGGAGTAGGAAAGCTGCAGTAATACAAATACATAATGTTAAGGACTTGTTCACATCTGCGTTGGAGGCTTTGTTCGGGGCATCTGTCGCAGATTCTGTCAAAAAGACATGTATGTCTGGTAAAAGATAAGATCCCAAATGGAAACGGAACAGATCCCGCTATGGTCAATGGAGTCGGTTATGTGCCTGATTCTGTGCATCTGACGGAGCAGTGGTGTGAACATGGCCTGAGAGGTTGGTATTTATCCAGGCGAACCTTTTCTTGTCTAAATAACTTCTCACCCCTTCATTCAGCCCCCACCAACATACAGTCCCATGTAAATAACATCAGTGTCTTCCCTTCAGCTCCTCCAACATACAGTCCCATGTAAATAACATCAGTGTCTTCCCTTCAGCTCCTCCAACATACAGTCCCATGTAAATAACATCAGTGTCTTCCCTTCAGCTCCTCCAACATACAGTCCCATGTAAATAACATCAGTGTCTTCCTTCAGCTCTCCAACATACAGTCCCATGTAAAACATCAGTGTCTTCCTTCAGCTCTCTCCCTGTATAATATCACAGTCCAACATACAGTCCCATGTAATAACATCAGTGTCTTCCTTCAGCTCCTCCAACATACAGTCCCATGTAAATAACATCAGTGTCTTCCCTTCAGCTCCTCCACATACAGTCCCATGTAAATAACATCAGTGTCTTCCTTCAGCTCCTCCAAACATACAGTCCCATGTAAATAACATCAGTGTCTTCCCTTCAGCTCCTCCAACATACAGTCCCATGTAAATAACATCAGTGTCTTCCTTCAGCTCCTCCAACATACAGTCCATGTAAAATAACATCAGTGTCTTCCCTTCAGCTCCTCCAACATACAGTCCCATGTAAATAACATCAGTGTCTTCCCTTCAGCTCCTCCAACATACAGTCCCATGTAAATAACATCAGTGTCTTCTCTTCAGCTCCTCCAACATACAGTCCCATGTAAATAACATCAGTGTCTTCCTTCAGCTCCTCCAACATACAGTCCCATGTAAATAACATCAGTGTCTGTCTTCCTTCAGCTCCTCCAACATACAGTCCCATGTAAATAACATCAGTGTCTTCCCTTCAGCTCCTCCAACATACAGTCCCATGTAAATAACATCAGTGTCTTCCTTCAGCTCCTCCAACATACAGTCCATGTAAATAAATCAGTGTCTTCCTTCAGCTCCTCCAACATACAGTCCCATGTAAATAACATCAGTGTCTTCCTTCAGCTCCTCCAACATCCAGTCCCATGTAAATAACATCAGTGTCTTCCCTTCAGCTCCTCCAACATACAGTCCCATGTAAATAACATCAGTGTCTTCCCTTCAGCTCCTCCAACATACAGTCCCATGTAAATAACATCAGTGTCTTCCCTTCAGCTCCTCCAAACATACAGTCCCATGTAAATAACATCAGTGTCTTCCCTCAGCTCCTCCAACATACAGTCCCATGTAAATAACATCAGTGTCTTCTCTTCAGCTCCTCCAACATACAGTCCCATGTAAATAACATCAGTGTCTTCCCTTCAGCTCCTCCAACATACAGTCCCATGTAAATAACATCAGTGTCTTCCCTTCAGCTCCTCCAACATACAGTCCCATGTAAATAACATCAGTGTCTTCTCTTCAGCTCCTCCAACATACAGTCCCATGTAAATAACATCAGTGTCTTCCCTTCAGCTCCTCCAACATACAGTCCCATGTAAATAACATCAGTGTCTTCCTTCAGCTCCTCCAACATACAGTCCCATGTAAATACACAGGTCTTCCCTTCAGCTCCTCCAACATACAGTCCCATGTAAATAACATCAGTGTCTTCCCTTCAGCTCCTCCAACATACAGTCCCATGTAAATAACATCAGTGTCTTCCCTTCAGCTCCTCCAACATACAGTCCCATGTAAATAACATCAGTGTCTTCCCTTCAGCTCCTCCAACATACAGTCCCATGTAAATAACATCAGTGTCTTTCTCTTCAGCTCCTCCAACATACAGTCCCATGTAAATAACATCAGTGTCTTCCTTCAGCTCCTCCAACATACAGTCCCATGTAAATAACATCAGTGTCTTCCCTTCAGCTCCTCCAACATACAGTCCCATGTAAAATAACATCAGTGTCTTTCCTTCAGCTCCTCCAACATACAGTCCCATGTAAATAACATCAGTGTCTTCTCTTCAGCTCCTCCAACATACAGTCCCATGTAAATAACATCAGTGTCTTCCTTCAGCTCCTCCAACATACAGTCCCATGTAAATAACATCAGTGTCTTCCCTTCAGCTCCTCCAACATACAGTCCATGTAAAAACATCAGTGTCTTCCTTCAGCTCCTCCACATACAGTCCCATGTAAATAACATCAGTGTCTTCCCTTCAGCTCCTCCAACATACAGTCCCATGTAAATAACATCAGTGTCTTCCCTTCAGCTCCTCCAACATACAGTCCCATGTAAATAACATCAGTGTCTTCCCTTCAGCTCCTCCAACATACAGTCCCATGTAAATAACATCAGTGTCTTCTCTTCAGCTCCTCCAACATACAGTCCCATGTAAATAACATCAGTGTCTTCCTCTTCAGCTCCTCCAACATACAGTCCCATGTAAATAACATCAGTGTCTTCCCTTCAGCTCCTCCAACATACAGTCCCATGTAAATAACATCAGTGTCTTCCTTCAGCTCCTCCAACATACAGTCCCATGTAAATAACATCAGTGTCTTCCCTTCAGCTCCTCCAACATACAGTCCCATGTAAATAACATCAGTGTCTTCCCTTCAGCTCCTCCAACATACAGTCCCATGTAAATAACATCAGTGTCTTCCCTTCAGCTCCTCCAACATACAGTCCCATGTAAATAACATCAGTGTCTTCCCTTCAGCTCCTCCAACATACAGTCCCATGTAAATAACATCAGTGTCTTCCCTTCAGCTCCTCCAACATACAGTCCCATGTAAATAACATCAGTGTCTTCCCTTCAGCTCCTCCAACATACAGTCCCATGTAAATAACATCAGTGTCTTCCCTTCAGCTCCTCCAACATACAGTCCCATTTAAATAACAGCATTCCTTTCCCTCCAGTATATGGGAATAAGCCCCTGGGGGGTCTGGAGTGAATGCTGAGAAAGTAATACAGTCCAGTATACTGTATATTTCACTACAGAAATACAAAAACCCCTCTATATGACCTCCCTGTACTGTATCACTTGGCTATAATTTCCTGCTCTGCAGTCGCTCCAGACCCGTCACAGGGACTTAGGATCCCCAGGCAGTCGTCCTCTCCAGCATTCACTAATACCCACCAGGAGGCTTACCCCGCCAGGCCACCACTCCGCTAGCAGCATTGAAGATCGCAGCACCGCTGCACGAGTCTCCCGCCACGGCTTCAGAGAGGTGCGCTGTATGGTACAGAAGCCAACCCAAACTGACCAGTAGACGGCCTCCTTACAAATAACATGTTACGTGCTGCAATTTTAGTTTCATGCAAAACTATGGTGGGCGGGGGGAATCATGCCCATCTGCATAAACCCATTGATCTTAATGGGTCAGTTTTCTGTCCGGGTGTTGCCCATGAAAATCATTCATGTGCATGAGCCCCAAACCAGTATCCAATAATCCTGAAATCTGATAATCTGCCACTTGTTTCCAGCATAGGACTGGAATATCATGTGAAACTATAAATCTTTCTGCATATTCAAATGGTTTTCTGAGGCTCTAAAAATGTACAGTAGGCAAAGGCAGGAGGTGTTCCTAACCGCTCTCCTGTCCTCTGCAGTCCCCGACGCTCAGGTCTTCCATGCTGGCCTTTCCGCAGTGATAACACCCTGCCTGCCTGACCGATGAGGCCATTGATTGGCTGCAGACATCACATGATGTAGCCGGGGACATCATTGCTGCAGCATTGGAAACTACTGGTGGTGAGAACCAGAACGTGGACACAGGGATCGGACAAGAGGGCTTCTTGTGTTACTTTAGAGCACTCTCTGTCTTTATCTAAATGTTATGGGGTCTCTGATAACTCCTTCAATGTTAGAGGGGTTTTTAATATCGGCAACTATCATCGGTATCAGATTGGCAGGGGTCTGACTCCTGGGAGCTGTTTGAAGAAGCCCCGGCAGCTCTGTCCCATTCACTGGAATAAGCCTGAGCTGTTTCTAGGCCATTTGACCAATGAAGGGAGGATACAAACAGCTGATCGGTGGGACTACCAGTCCTCAATATAAAAAAACCCTTTAACACTTTATTCCTAAATGTGTTCTACTTGTACCAGTGATTGTCATACGCGTTTTCTTTACCCATCCGCTGATGTAGAACATTTGATAATCCCCTACATCCCACATCTGCCAAATTAAAGGAATTTACTCCAGCCACTGAGAATGCCTGCTTATATGTTACACTTCTTATTTCCAGTTCCTTTGAACCAAACTGAATATAACTACACTCTGCCACAGATCATCTCTCCGGCGGCATGGTATGCCATCTATGTGGACAAATACACCTGTCTCATGAGCTATGAGGACCCCAGGACAGACGAGATCACCTTTCAAGTCACATTGCTGAATCCTGATGCAGCAGGGAATCCTTTTGATCATTTTGGGGCAGATGAGTCCGGTAAGGGTCGGCATGCATTGGTTTTCTTATAACCTGTCATTTCTATGGGAATGGGACCAGTTTAGGATTTCTCACTTTAGTTGGGCGATACACAGAAAATAGCTGGTACCAGAGAATTTGTACCTAATGTACTTTATCAGGCAAATCCAAAACCAGCGACTCAGGTCCAATAGTAAAGGAGTCTATCACCTCCAAATCGGTTACAAAGTAAGCACACCGCTATGTAGGGGCGATGCCCTGAAACATGACTATATCTGAGAGATGCTTCTTTTTATATTTGTGTGAATGAAGTTTTCATTGCAGCATTGCTCCTCCATCCAGATCTTGCCCGCTCTTGTATGATTTAACATTTACTGAGAATTTAGAGCTGGTCGTGGTGACTCGGGACAGCAGGTACCAAGTAAAGCTCCTTCCCCCTCCAGTTCACCAAAAACCTTATCTGCATAAAAATAAAACGAAACATTTCTCCAGATTAGAGGACCAGATTATCACGAAGGTATAGTTACTGTCAAGGTCTCACTCCTACATGGTGGTGTGCTTACTGTGAAATTGATTTTGGAGGTCAGACTACCTTTAAAGGGGAGGAGGGGCGCCGTTTCACTTTGTGGAGACCACTACTTGACATGGAGGTCTTACAGGCATGGCTCCCTGGAAAAAATATCTCCTCTGAAAGGAAGGAAACGGTCTTTCTAAAGCCACTCATTGGTAGCTCCCCTATGAGTCAAGGGGAACCAGTCATCAACTTTATGCTACCCACAGTGAGAGCAGTGTAAAGTTGTGACAGACACGCTGATTTTAAAGAACTCCCGCAAAAATTTTTATTCTCTGACCTGTTAGAATGTTGCATGATATAATCTGTAGTGAATGTCATTTTCTTATCAGTGACTGTTTCTGTGAGTAAAAACCTCTCTTCTTATTGTAGCTGGGTCATGTGACCAACTCCCTGACCTCCAACTGACCCAGGACAGAAAGCCAGTAACTGCTCTATTCATTCCTATGGGGGCCGCACTTTCAGTCTCATAGGAATACATAGAGAATTAGACTTCCTGTCCACACATAAGTCTATGTGTCAGTTGGTGGGTCTAATTGCTGGTCACATGACACAGATAAGAAACTTCAGGATGATATAAGTCAGAAATTCAGACACTGGTAAGAAAATGACATTCACTACAGATTAGTGACATGGAATAAAATTTAGCAGGACATGGAATAAAATTTTTGTTGGGAGTTCTTCTTTAATGTTCTGACATTTATGTAACACAGGTGGTTGTGGAGAACTTAGGGTTTAACCCTCACAGAACATTCTGGAGAAGAGTCGCATGCTGCCAGAGAAGAGTCCAGCTTGTCCATGAGCTTCTGTCAACCCCACCTTCTAACCATTGATTAACACTTTTCTCCCAGGAAAAGGCTGTAACTGGCGGGGGAGATGCTGCTCATGAATAACCATAACTCATCTCGGGCAGTACATGACTCTTCTCTGGAATGTGCCGCAAGGATCCAACAGTAAGTTCTGCACTACTGTCTAACAGTACCACCTAAGTGACAGACTGCTGAAATCGGCTTCCTTGTCACTACTTTTTGCTGCCCTTAGTGAGGGCACCCTAAAGTTAATCACAGGTTCCCTTTAACCCCCTTCCCGACCGGCGCCGTACATGTACGGCGCTCGGGCGGTGCGGGGACATGACACCCGCTCGCGGGTGCGGCGGGCGTCATGGCCGGCAAGTCTCTGCTATTTCTAACAGCAGAGACTTGCCGCTTCTCACCTTCGTAGGCGGCGACTTCCAGGGCCTTACTGATGCCGTGATCACACGTGATCACGGCATCAGGATGCGTCTGAACCCGGAAGCCTACGCTTCCGGGTGGTGTACAGACGCCCCGATTGGCCAATCGGGGTGTCTGTACACCATATGAAAACTGTAATCCTCGCTGGTGAGGATTACAGTTTTCAAACTGCAATTCCTATTCTGGCCACTAGATGGCAGGCCAGGATAAGAAATGAGCAATTCATGGATTTAACTGCATCTAGTAAATCCATGATTGCTCATAAAGAAAAAAAACAAAACACAATAGATCAGATGATATTTGAGCTTTAAAATAATCACAGAAAATTAAAAAAAAATGTTAAAAAAATATATAAAAAATAAAAAAGATATAAAAGTTCAAATCACCCCCCTTTCCGTATAAGTAAAAAATAAATACCTAAATAACAATAAATATAGACATCATGGGTATCACCATGACCGAAAACGCCCGTACTTTTAAAATATAAAAAAAAAATTTCAATACGGCGAATTGTGTGGCGGAAAAAAGCGTCCAAATGGCGGTTCGCCGTTTTTTGTCTCTTTTTTTTTCTAAAAAAAATTAAATAAAAAGTGATCAAAAAGTCATACACACCCCAGAATGGTATCAATAAAAACTTCAGACCGCCCCGCAAAAAATGAGCCCCCATACAGCTCTGTACACATAAATACCAAAAAGTTATAGGGGTCAAGATATGACAAGGAAAAAAAAAAAAGGGCAACTTTCTAATTATTTTATCACCATCTAAACGCAGGAAAAACTATACATATTAGGTATTGCCGGATTCGTACTGACCAACCAGTAGAATGAAAGTAACCGGTCAGTTTTAATGCACATCGAACGCTCTAAATAAGAAACCCGTAGAACTGTAGCGGAATAGCGGTTTTCTTGCAATTTCACCCCATTTGGAATTTTTTTCCCGCTTCCCACTACACCATATGCAATATTAAATGGTGGCGTTGGAAAGTACAACTTGTCCCGTAAAAAACAAGCCCTCATACAGCTATGTGAACAGAAAAATAAAACAGTTATGGCTGTTTGAAGGCAGGGAGCGCAAAACGAAAATGCAGAACCGAAAAAACCTCCGGGGTAGAAAGGGTTAAAAAGCCTTGAAACATGACTAGAGATCCATCTATAAACTGCTTTTTTGGTTCTTGTCCCTGTCAGCAAAGGGCAGGGTGCTGGCTGGTTAAGTGAGAAGCCTTTGACTCAGCTCTGAGGTTACTGTTTCTCATTTTGAAGACCACCACTAGGAGTAGGGAGTCTTGCAGGCAGTGGTCACTGGGAAAAGGTATGCAAATTAGTTCTCCAGTAGAGAGAAAGCTTTCTGTTGGGACATATGGCCATCATAGAAGGAGTCTCTCTCACAGGACCCCCATCTTTGACCAAGAGCGGAGAGGCGTTCAAGTCATTTTTGTATTACATGGATTAATGACAATAAATCTTTGTCGCACTCCGTGGTATTGCTGTAAGTAGGGTTCTAACCCCGTCTTCAGTAATAAAAAGAAACTACAGCATACAGGGTTTTTTCTTTGATAGTAGGAAAATTTTATTTATTCAACATGCGGACGGGAATGAGACGCCCATTCCTTGACATGTGTTTCTACACATCACAAGTCTTGCATCAGATGCTTTCACCCTTCTACTCTTCCTATCCACACCTGCGGCATAGTGTCTGAGGAAGGCCTGCGAGCTGAAACGTAACACGATAATTGCCACATGTTGAATAAATAAAAATTTCTACTATCAAAGAAAAAAATCTGTATGCTGTTTATGGAAGTAGTATAACATAGCTGCTAGAAGGAAGTCTGTCTGCACCTTCTTCTGACAAAAGCTGCCTGTGATCCAACCACTTTAATATGGTTTTTGGGTAGACATATTACAGAGTATATCAGTATTTATCTCCTATTCCTAATACCTGGTCCCAGTCACCTTATGAAATAACTCTGGTAATGTGACATTCCTGTTCTCTCAAGACAATCACATCACTGTGGCATTTCTTGGCTCAGCACATCTTTCTGTAAGGATACTAGGTTCATTCATGGCCTTATATCCAGATTTTTCTGGGCTCCTGATCTGAAGCAGTCTGGATTGGTAAAATATACTCGTCTGACTATTGTTACCATTATCATCCCAAAAGATGTGTTTTTTCTCTTCTACAGGTCTCCATGAATTCTTTTTCCTGCTTGTGCTTGTGTATTTTGTGGCTGCTTGTATATACATCCAGGCCTTGTGGCAGACCATTAAGAAAGGTGGGCCCATGCACACTGTCCTCAAGGTGCTATCAAATGCACTATTGCTGCAGGTAGTATCTGCCTTGGCAAACTACCTACATTTCTCATGGTAAATATTCCATCATTTTATTTTTACTTTGTTTGCTGCGGTATTTATCATGTCGTATTTACAACCGTTCCTCTTTCTCAGGTATGCCAAAGATGGCAAAGGAGCCCCTTTCATTGGCAGTTTGGCAGAATGTGAGTATTATAATACTGGTATTATGTTATTTTATACATGTGAGCCAAGAAGTGAGCACTGTACTAAACTCAATTTCTGGGTCTGCTGTCCTGACAGATTTTTACCATCCAATACATTAAGCCCCCATTGGTCACTTATCAGTTGCATGGTCTGCCTCAGGAAGTGCTACCTAAACTCCATACCAACTTATTTCTGTCAGTTATAAACCAAATGGTACATTTTCAGAGGTTCTCGCTCATTGCTCTGCCTCTTCTGGATACCAATCGTCTTGGGACACACCATCTATCTCCAGCTGGTCCCCAGTTTACCTGCTTCCTGGCTGTGAGCTTCTGCTCTAGAGGCACCTAAGGATGGTTGTGGTCAGAGAGGTCTTCAAACCTGAGGGCAAGGTCACATGGCGGAAAAATCTGGCACCAAATCTGCAACAGAATCTCGAGACCACCCTCATGTTTTTGCCACTGTTTGCATTTTCCTCCTGTGGCTTTAGCCCAGGGGTGCACAACCTGCGGCCCGGGGGCCACATGCGGCCCTTGATACCATTCTGTGTGGCCCCATCCATCTGGTAACAGACATGTATGTCCATGTTTTGTGGCTGCTCACATGCATTTTTCATGTATTTCTCCCATTAGATGGGACTCCTGGAACTGTAACTAGACATTAATGGTATACACGGTGTGTTCAATCTGCCATAAATACAGTATTTCAGTTGGTAATACCCCTTTAAATTTTATTTTCGGCCCTTGATGTTGGTTCAGTAGGACAATGTGGCCCCCACCCAGAAAACGTTGTGCACCCCTGCTTTAGCCCCACTCAAGTTATCCTTTCATGGCTCAGTCTAGAAAACTGCTCAGAAATAATGTGCAGAGATATGGATGCCAGCACGGACTACAATGGGAGGCAGGTTCTTCTTGGTTTTCAGTGTGAAATTCATGCACAAAATCCGCCATGTGAAATAGGCCTTACAATATTTATAGTGTGTAATCTAAACATTCACATTTCTGAAAAATGCTCAACAAGTATATTCTTGAAAGGGGTTGGCCACTTTCTGGTTTCTGTTGACCAATGTGTTTGTAAGAAGACTACAGTACATTCCGATAGTCTTCAGACTCTCATTTTTTTCACACTGTGCTAAAATAAAATAAAAAACATTTTTTTTCCCATCATTCTGCATTTAGTACCCCATAATGAGAAAGTGAAAACAGAATGTGCAGAATCTTAGCCAATTTATTGAAAAGGAAAAAAACTTAACAAAACGAGAAAAAGTGTAAATTTCCTTTGAGCCCCTAATTTGCATTAAGATGCTGAATACAACATATCACTTCTTTCATGTCTTTCTCTCCATTTCTCTGTTCCAGTATGTGACATAGCCTCCGAGGTACAGATGTTATACTTGCTCCTCAGCCTGTGTATAGGTTGGACTCTCAGCAGAATGAAGAAATCTCAGGGGAGACCTCTTCAGTGGGATTCTACACCCACTTCTACAGGAATCGCTGTGATTGCTGTCGTTGCTCAGGTCTGTATGTTTGCCATATTTCTTTAGACAGTCTACCCCCTACAAAGTGATGGATGATTATTTGGTCATGTCCTGAAATCATATTTAATGGGGTTGTCAACTACCCTTTTAGAGAATTCTGTTTTAATATGATTCCAACATCTGCAGGCAGGTACTTGAGCATTGTAATCTGCCTTAGACGGTATTATTTGTGATGGAACGATGTATGCATTGTTCTTGTCACTTGACTAATGACCCTAGAATTTTGTAAAGGGCTTGTCATGTGAAGACAAATCCTTTCCAGAGGAGATGTAGTACTACATAATGCCCATTGTAATGGTACATCATGGGTCTTCTCTGTGGCTCATTGAGAAGGATCCCAAGCAAGGCTTATGGAAAGGGGATCGTCCTAGGGCGACCACGACCTTTAAGAGCCGTTGTCACAAGCATAAAGCTGATCTTGTCTGTCTCTTCTCCTGGCTGTATATAACAGAGCTTCCAGTCCACGTATGCTACAGGTGAAGTTATATATATGTTATATATGTGTGTGTTTATTGCAGGTCATTTTACTTGTTTGGGAACAGTTTGAAGACACCGATCACCACAGTTACCATGCTCATCAAAGCTTGGCTGGCATTCTCCTCATTGTCATGAAACTTTGCTTGGCTGCATCATTGGCATGTGGTCTGTACCAGATTATCACAGTTGAGAGGAGCACAATGAAACGACAGTTCTACATCACATTTGCCAAAGTACGTGTCTTGCAATGAACCTTGTGCTTCATGATTGGTTTGTTACCTTCACATACAATACAGTTGTCTCTGGATACTTACAGGCCACATTACTAGGTGTCTTAGCCTGAAAAATCCCAGGCTTATGGCTGTGTAACGTTAGTGGAGAAACTGGGATTACCACAATGCAAACTTAGTAGGAAGATGGTTGAGGTGGCCTTGCTGCCATTACATAGTCTGTAGCTGTAGACTTGGAGTTTTATTCTGTAAGTATGGTGATTTACAACTGAATCAAATTGTGTTTTTTCAGGGTTGTTTATTGTGGTTCTTGTGCCACCCGTGTTTCGTTGCCTTCTCTTACTTGTTTAAAGAGTATCAAAGAGAAAAGGTAAGCACTTTTTTTTCGTCTTTGCTCATCTTAATGGGCACCTAGAATTTTAACAAACCTTCAAAGTGTTACAGCCGCTAAAACGAAGGGCTGTACTGCTTAACTAAGGAATGTGTCCCATTGTCTCTGTTTGCTTCTGCTTTGCTCTCCTTCAATGGCATGGTGGGCAATGTACAACGGTTGCTTAGATAGCTGAGCAAAGCCAGACCTAACAGAGAGGCACAGGACTCTGCTAAGCACTTCTATCCAATCATTTTTGTCATTGGTGGGGGTTTCAGCACCCAAACCTGCAGAGATCAAAACGTTTTACATGTCACTATGGCATGTCAGAAGTTAGTCAGATTGTCAGGTACCCTATAAGGTGTTTGACAAGAATAACTTTCTGTACATAAATATGTGAACCTATATAAAAACAATGGATGATATTTAGGAAAATACACGTACTAAAGTGCCATGGCAGGAGCAAAAAGTCCTATCTAATGTACCTGAAGGAAGCTAAGATGGTTTCCCTGTGCATTTTATATAAGCTGCCTAGTTAATCATTGAAGAGTTGAAATGTAAAATAAGTTTAACAAACATTTGTGTGCATTCTACAAATTTGTTTCTCAAATTGTCCACATGCTTTAAAGGGGTTTGTTACCTTTTTCCTACTCTATCCTGACTCTATCCTAGGTCATCAGCATCTGACCAGCTGTTTGAGAAGGCAACGGCGCTTTTAGTAGCACCACGTCCTTCTGTCTGCTTCCCACAGGCCAGTGACGTCACAGCTTTGTCCCATGGCCTGGGTACACCTCAGCCTCATTCACGTCAATAGGGCTGAACTGCGCCCAGGCCATGTGACATAGCTGAACCTCCACCGATCAGATGCTGATGACCTATCCAAAGGATAGATCGTCAGTAAGAAAAAAAAAAGTAGAGAACCTCTTTAAGTTTGGAATAATATTGTACAGACCATATTGATAGAGTTTAACCACAATTTGAGAATAAAAGTGTCCTAGTATGGAGGCCCCCACGATTGCTAGAATGAGAGCAGCATTTGCCTAGCGCACTGTCCTCAATGTTGGTCACAGAATTGAGGCGCCTCATGGACTTTCTCTTGAGTCTGTCTCCTGCAGCAAGGAGAGAAAGCATGCAATGTGAGGGCTTCCCTCTCCTCGTACTAGCAGTCATAAAGTTTTGCTGCTTTCTGTTTTTTTTTTTTTTTTTTTTTTTTTTTGTTAGATGTCTGAAAAATTTTCACACATTTTTTTTCTTATAGAGAACGGGATGATAAACCATCTAAAAAAACTCCATTGCTTCAACATGCTCTGCTTAAAAAAATTAACAGAAACGCAAAGTTTGCCTCTAAATTGAAAAAAAGGCAGTAGCTCAAAAACTGCTATTTATATTTCCCATTGACGTTCAGCTGACATCTGGCGCTGGCATTTTTTTTAAACAAAAACTTTTAAACTTTGTCCCAGATTTACTTGTGTCTACGCCTAAAATCTGCGTAGAAAGTGGCGCAGATTGGCACAATTTTAGTGCAGTTTGGTGTAACTCTTTCTACACTTTTTTCTGACTTGCTCAAAAGGGGGTGGGGCTTATTGGTAAGAAGCTGAGGTCTCATGGAAAGGATGTGTGGTCTAAGTTGCCCTGTAAAAATCTGTCTCAAAGTAAGCAAATCAATAGTTAGTATAGAGTCTGAGAAGTGTCCATCTCTGCACCACATCTATCATCCAGCCTGAGCCCCTGTGATAAATCTGGTGCAGGTCCAGGCAGCCTGTCTAAGCTTACACCATCTATAGGATTAGTAAATCTGGGCCTTTGTGTTTGCAGGAAAAATGCTGTATCCGGATGTTAGCTGCAAAGCAGTAGATAATTTAGCAAAATACTACGACCTTGATTTGTCAGGGCAGACTTGTGCCATGCCGGTCTTGATGGGGCCGCAGGAGGCGCAGTCCTCGTCATAAATGACACGTCTGCTCTGGCAGTCTATGCGCCAGAATGATATCTGTGGCAGCTCAGAACTGCAGGAGATTTCCGACCTTGTTCACGCCAGAAACGGACCACACTCCGCCCTCATCACACCCCCTTTTTACAAAATTATGAGGGCGGCGTAAAATGCCAGTTGCAACTAGAAAAGTCGCAATAGCAATGAAAAGCCAAATCCCAAGGATTTCCAACTTTTCTATGCCAAAAACAAGCACAATGAATTTCTCCCTACAACTGCGTTTTTTTTTTTTCAAATTCATCATGTTGTAGGTATGGCTTTTTTCAGGCATTTTTCCCAGACTTCTCTACGAGAAAAAAAAAATCACGTAAATAAATTGTGGGACAAGAAAAAAACAACTCTCACATTTTATGAGTGGATGTGTTTTTTTTTTTTTTTTAAACCCCAGAATCCACACAGAACTGAACTCGGGGTGTGGATTGTAAATCTGCAGCAATTTTCTTTGCCAATATCAGCCTCAGATTTCACTCTGTGCAGTACTGAGGGTGAAACCTGCAGGGTTTTGGCACAGAAATCCACAGGAGTTGACGACTTGTTTTCCACTGTGTAATTGATAAGACCGCAATGCTGTGTTTCTTCAGCACAGTTTTCATCTTCCTCACTACGCTGTTCTCATCTTCTACACGTTCATTTGGAAAAATGATTCTTGATGCTAGGGCTGATCTACTCATCTGCTATCTGGTTCATTAAAAGATGTGGTGAAGAATGTCGGGAAGTATACGTAGGAAAGCTCCAAACGCTTATGACTATACGCAGGCGTAACCTAATCTAATGATTGCTGCAGTTCTAAAACATAAGGGCTTTATATTGGCAGCCTAGCATTTTTTCACGGTATCATCATTGCACTAACCGCCGGTGTTTTTCTTCATCAGGTGATCACTGTGGGAGTCATCCTTTCTCAGTCTCTCTCCATGATTATACTGTATAGACTTTTCCTATCACATAGTCTTTATTGGGAGGTATCTTCTCTGTCATCTGTGACCCTTCCATTAACGGTATCCTCAGGACACAAAAGTCGGTATTACTCTTGATGTCACCTGGATGCTAGGTTTTGCTCCAAGACAGAGCCTTCAAGGATTCCTCCACCCGATGGAGAAGATGTGTTCATAAGATTGCATCCTCGGTACAGACAGCTCACCTCCTCCAGGTTCCTGGATCTAACCTGGATGATTCTGCCCCTCCTTGAGGTGGTTGTGACAGTCGGGGCAAGCATCTCTGATGACACTACTTTGGGTCTCTCTAGTAAGAAGCAGCCATTGAATACTAGCGAGGACTCTGAGCTGAACACTTGTGTACTGTACTGCTCCTTGTATATTTCAAAAGCTAAACCTTTTGGTGCAGATTTGTTTGCAGTAGTGGACTGATTTTTGCCACTAAAGTAAATCTAGATGAAGGTGCGTTCTCATCTATTTTTATATGTGCATGTTATATAAGTGTTTTATTTATACAACTTGTGACTGTTGTATGTGCAAATGTTACTTTTTTGTATTTTATTATTGATTTTATCACTCCAACAGCAAAAAAAAAACTAATTCTGTAAGATTTCACTGCTTATAGCAAATGTCCCCAACCACTTTCATTACCTCTGTCAACTAATGAGCTGAAAATACTCTAATAAACCAAGATTACAAGCTATGTGAAGTATCATTATATACTTACAGGTATGTGTGTTGTGCTGTGATAGAAGGAAATGATCTGCAGGGGGCAGCGTCCCTCCATCTGGTACTGAAATCCTGCCCTGTGTGTGAAAGTAGTACTCTAGGTCTGGGTCTAAGGTGGGGTTGCACCGATACTTTGATACCCAGTTCAATACAATACCAGGATTGGTATCACATTAATAGTAACAGTGACCCCATCACATGCCTCATATTATGGGCTACATGGGATTAATGATGGTGTCAATGTTAATACTAGGCACATGGAGGTTCAAAATTAAAGAAGAACTCCCGCAAATTTTTTTATTCTCTGACCTGTTAGAAAGGTGCATGATATAATCTGTAGTGAATGTCATTTTCTTATCAGAGGCTGGGTCATGTGACCAACTCCCTGACCTCCAACTGACCCAGGACAGCAAGCCAGTCACTTCTCTATTCATTCCTATGAGACTGAAAGTGAGGCTCCCACAGGAATACATAGAGAATTAGACTTCCTGTCCACACATAAGTCTCTGTGTGAGCTGGTGTGTCTAATTCCTAGTCACATGACAGATAAGAAACTTCAGGATGATATAACTCAAACATTCAGCTACTGGTAAGAAAATGACATTCACTACAGATTACATCATGTACATTTCTAGCAGGACATGGAATAAAATTTTTTGCGGGAGGCTTGTCCGGCAGGGTGATATCGGCAGGGGAACAGCCTGCCATATCTGTACTTACGTTTGCACATGTGTGCTTCCAGAAGTCCACTTCGGCCCCATTCACTATAATGGGGACAGGCCAGAGATCCAGCCGCAGTACGGCAAACATGCCAAGAGGCGGGCAGACAAATACCACGGCACGTTAACCCCATGCTGTCTATTATTTGAGGTGGTAAATGATAGAGTTACTTACTATTAAAGAAGTTTTCTGGGATTTTGATACTGATGACCAATTCACAGTATACGTCATTGGTATCTGATCAGTGGGGTCCAACACCCAGGACCCACTGCAATCAGCTGTTTGAGAAGGTCAGTGCATTCTCTGGGCTTACCAAGGACAGAGCCGTACTTTGTTTGACAGCTGTCCTAGGTATCGTGCTCAGTCCCACTGAAGTGAATGGAGGTGAGCGCGATACCAAGTGCAGCCACTATACAATGTACGGCTCTGTGCTTGGTAAGCTGCCTAAGGATAGGTCATCAGTTTTTAAATCCCGGAAAACCCTTTTAATATGAAACGCATAGTTTTATCAGTTTCGACCTCCATGTTCCTCACATTAATAGTAAGTAGCTCCATCATGTACCTCTTCACATTATGGGCAACATGGGGTTAATGTGAGTTGCATGATGGTTATTTACTTTCCCCTTAGTGACCACACATACACCTTTTTACAGTAGTCAATAAGGAGTCTTAGGTTGGCCGCCCGGTCTAAATGCTGCATGGGTCCCCTGTGTAGCGTACAGTGGGGCCATGCTCCTGCTCTAACAGCCCGGCAGGAGCGACGATCTGCTGTGTTTAATACCTTACATGCCGCAGGCAATTGCTCCCGCCGCATGAAAGTTGTGACAAAGGGAGGGGAGTCCCTTTGTCTCCTATCTGCACCCCACAAATAAGATCACGGGGTGCCTATGTGTAGGCAGGCTGGGACTTGGTGTAGGCCCCAAGCCTGCTTTGAGTGTTCTCCCTCACGCTGTGCCTCTCTGGTGCAGCATTCTGGTCAATGTCAGAATATGAAATTAAAATGCAATGCACTATAGAAATAGTGAATTGTACTTTAGAAGTGATCAAAAGATCGCCTGTTATAGTTCCCTTGTGGGACTATTAAAGGGGTTGTCCGAGTTATGACAAAAAATATATAGCACTGTAAATATGATGGGCAGCAATATATAACTAAGTTAAGCAAGTTTTAGGCAAAAAAAATCCATATTTCCTAATTTCCCTGGTTCTCTTCTGGTCTTTGTTTACATGCAATAACAACAATCTCAGCCCCTCCCCCTTCTCCCCCCCTCTCTGCAAAGGGAATGAATACAAGTGCTGAGTGACATGTCTGCCTGCTGGAATACTCAGCAGCATGTTGTATGTGTAGGACTACAAGTCCCAGCTGTACAATGACACTGCTGATACACACAGGAAATTCTCCCTACCTGTTCTTGTACAATACAATTCCTCTACAGCTCTTGTGCTCAGCATTTGTCTCCTGTCACTGCTGCAGCTACTGTTTGTTATAAAGCCTTGAGCCCTGTGTGTTCTGGCTGAAGGGGTTAATGTTTTATCTGAAGGAAACCAGGGAGAGCAGATAGCAGGAGCGGGCAAAGAAAGGGGGCGTGGCCAGTGACGTCTCGTGTACAGACTGTTATCTGAACTCTGAGGCTTGTGAACCAAACATCACAGACCAGGGAGATAAGGTGACATCACAGGTCATGTGACCCTCAGTCAACTCTGAGAAACCAGCAGCTTTAGAAACACAAAGTATATGGGAAAGTTGTTATACCTCACAAGTTAGAAACATATAAAGAACAAAAAAATAACTCGGACAACCCCTTTAAGTGGTTTAAAAAAGGGGGAAAAAATTCAATTTCAATTAAAAAAAATACGGTTGCAAAAATCTCCCCCACATGTTTGGTTTCGCCACATCTGTAACAACCTGCACTACTGAAATATCATGTAAATTATCCCCTATGGTGAACGCCTTAAAAAAAATGAAGCCAAAATTGCTCATTTTTACTTATTCGCCAACCAAAAAAACTTGATGACAAGCGATCAAAAAGCGTTATTTACCCCCAAATGATACCAATGAAAACTACAAGTCATCCAGTAAAAATTAAGCCCTCAGACAACTCCATAGAAACATAAATAAACTTATGGGTCTTGGGATGTGACGATACAAAAACATTTTCTTTCTTTTTTTTAAAAAAAAAAAAAAAGGGGGGGGCTTTATCGCACAAAAGTAAAACGAGAAAAAAAAACTATGGGGGTAATTTATTAAGCTTAAATACGCCTATATTAGGTGTATTTCTGCAACTTTTCCCCACTCATTCCAGGTATAAAACAGTGGGCGTAAAGGAGAAGGGGATCACTTACCATTTTCTACGCTTGTTTCAGGTGTTGAAAAAGGTCTAAATGTACAGTAGGAAGCTGTCTTACATTTAGAACTGGCTGAGGATCCGTCGAAGTTATGAAGAGGCCGGTGCCTCTTCATAACTGCGGTTGAAACAACACCAGTGCAGGGCCTTATTAAGACTGATGTCTAAAACTCCAGTCTTAATAAATGTGCCCCTATGTATTTGGTATCACTGTAATTGTACTGACCCAGAGAATAAAGATATGTTATTTATTCCGGAAAATGAACGCCACAAAATCTATAATGTAAAAACTAAGTGGCATTATTGCTGTTTTTCCCCATCTCCCTACCAGAAAGTTGTGTACCCCCAAAATGGCACCATTAACCCCTTGTACCCCGGGCCTGTTTTCACCTTCCCGCCCAAAAAAACACATTTTTTGCTAATCTGACATGTGTCACTTCATGTGGTAATAACTTTGGAACGCTTTTACTTATCCAGGCCATTCTGAGATTGTTTTCTCATCACATATTGTGCTTCATGACCGTAGTAAATTTGTGGCAAAATATTTCATTTTTATTTATAAAAAAAATACCAAATTTACCAAAAATTTGGAAAAATGTGCAAATTTCCAAATTTCAATTTCTCTACTTTCAAAATACATAGTAATACCTCCAAAAATAGTTATTATTTGACATTCCCCATATGTCTACTTTATGTTGGCATCATTTTATAAATGTAATTTTACTTTTTTAGGACGTCAGAAAGCATAGAAGTTTAGAAGCCATTTTTCAAATTTGCAACAAAATTTCCAAAATCATTTTTTTAAGGACCAATTCAGATATAAAGTGATTTTGAGGGGCTTACATAATGAAACCACCCATAAATGACCCCATTTTAGAAACTGCACCCCTCAAATTATTTAAAATGGATGTTACAAACTTTATTAAAGGGGTTATCCCATCTTTGACAATAGGGGCATATCGCTAGGATATGCCCCCATTGTCTTATAGGTGCAGGTCCGACCACCGCCAGGCGCAGCCCCCCGCCTTCCCCCGCTGCGCTAATGAGAACGAATGGGAGCGCACCGCGCATGTGCGAGCCAGCGCTCGGCTATTTTCGGCGGCAGCATAGAAATGAATGGGGTCCGGGCCACGCATGCGTGGTGTGCTCCCATTCGTTTCTATGAGGGAAGCGGGGGGGGGGGGGCTGCGCTTGGCGGTGGTACAAAATGGGGTAACCCCTTTAACCCTTTAAGTGTTCTACAAGAATTAAAGGAAAATGGAAGCAAAATTTCAAAATTTCATTTTATGCAGATTTTTCATGTTAATCAATTTTTTCTTGCAACACAGCAAGGGTTAACAGCAAACTAAACCTCAATATACATTACTCTGATTCTGCAGTTTACAGAAATAACCCATATGTGGTGGTAAACGTCTCTATGGGTTTGTGACAGTGGTCAGAAGGAAAGGAGCGCCATACAGATTTTGGAGGCAGATTTTGCTAGAATGGTTTTTAGGCATCATTTTGTAATTGAGAGACCCTGACGTACCCCTAGAGCGGAAACCCTCAAAAAGTGACCCAGTGCCGGGAGTTCAAGCCAGGGCCCGCGATGCGGGAGACGTCCGAGTCTCACGCTTGTCTGCAAGGGCCCTTACAGCCAAATACTTCAAATTTTGACATCCAGAGCACCTGCTGCCATTTTCTGCACTACAATTCCTATGTTTTTGTACATTGAGTCACCTGGCCTTGTTTCCACATCGAAGGTATGGCTTTTTGGCCACAAGTCTTCCATGAAGGCTACTTCTGGCCAGACTTCTTCAGACATAGATGTGTACCTGGGTCCCACTGGTTTCTGCAAGTTCTGAGCTGATGGCACTGCAGGAATCTTCCAGTTTAGAATGGATGTAAGCATGATGTGTGTCACATCTACTCCACTAAGTTCCTTGGCCTACCACTGCATCTGCAGTCCTCAGCGTTGCCCGTTTCTTTGTGCTTCTCCAAAAGAGCTTGATTAACACATCTTAAAACCCCTGTCAGCTTTGAAATCTTTTCCCGTGCTAGACCTTGATGGTAAAGGTTGTCTTCATGTGTCTTTCCATGGTGTATAACCTGTGACATGAAATTGTCTTCTACAACCTCATCTTTGTAGCAGAGTTTGGCCTTCAACACAGCTGTTTCTGTGTCAGTTAATGATTGTATGTCAACCTACATATGAAAATGAAAATTATTATGACCTGTTTGGTATAACTGGTTAATCGTGCACCTGAATATAATCCTACAAAATGTCTGGCTTTTGTGCAAATGTACTTAGAAGAGTAATTGCTGTTTTGAAGACAAGGGGTGGTAACTCCAAATATTGATTTGATTTAGATTTTTCCTTCTAAAACTGGTATTGCTACCAGCAGCAGAGCAATTGCACACAATTTCTGCAGTGTAGCCTACTAATAGTGTTTAGTATGATTGCGTTTAGTTGTTGAAACCAGGTAAATATAGATGAGCACATATTACACTAAGGGTACATTCGCACAACAGTGGAAACCAGCCGTGTGACCTCACACAGCCGTTTTCAGAACCTTTGCAGTCATTGGAGATATTCCAAAAATAGGGTACTATATATACTGAGGGCACAACAAGGGTCCATTGTATATATTCTGAGAGCACTAGGGGCATTATATCTACAGAGGGCACTGTGCGGAAACATTGTACATACTGGGGGCACTACAGAGGGGCATTATTTATACTGAGGGCACTGTGAGGAGCATAATATATAATAAGGACACTGCAAGGGTTGGGGTTTAAAAAAAATTAAAAAAAAAAAAGCCAATGAAATTCACCTTTCTTAACCGCCGTTAAAATGGATGACAAAGGATGTTGAAAACAGATAGGAGGATAGGAAATGGATGCACACACAGAAGCAAAATGGCCATAAAAACTGACAGGGTATGCTTTATTGGTACAAAATAATATTAAGTTAGCCAGGGTTGACCTGACATAAGGAAAAGTGTTTACAGTTGCCGCATCTTCTGACTATCTTGTATACATAAAGTTTAGACAGGATTAATCTGCCCCAAAACCTTATCTTAGACTTCTTCTGTAAGTCTAATTTCGGCTATTTAGACATTCCAAACCATTCCGACCAATTTTATACCAGTCAGTATAATATCTCTATGCTGCAGTATGTCCAAAGAAAGAATAAAAACTAGCACCACAAAAATGGATTCGCATTAAGAGACAATACACCTTTATACACAGTACATTTTCATCTTGGTCAAAAAACCTGTGCACTCCTTTAGCAAGGAGATAACTATTTGACCAGCAGTACTGGCCCTTTATCAGTGACAGCCGGCTCCAGACATGCCAATCACATCCCTGAGTGTCAGCGCGGTGCCCACACACCCCTGTTTATTATTATGGGAAGCACTGAGGTGTAACTCCTTTTTCAAGCACAGTCCTGACTGATAAACGTGCCATTAATGTTGTCTCCACATGCTGTGCGTTTGAATGCACATTTCTAACAAGCCTGGAAGCAAGGGCAATTTTTTAATGCTAGATATAAAATTCTGCTTGGACCTCTCATTCGTCTATTGTGTTCTCACAATGTGTTTTGATTTTAATGTATTCTTGATTTTGCATTTAAATTAAAAGAATGTGAATGTTGTGGAACTTACAACAATGTGGTCACTGAAGAGCTTGTTAGTAATCATATATATTCTTGAAATCTGCATTTTCTTGTCCGTGTGGTTAAGAGCTCACATTGACGCTGGTGTGCAAACCGGAAACTTAAGTAAGTATTGAGGGTGATTGAATCTCCCACACTTGTACATTTCACATTGTATGGACAATATTTCACTATAGGGATGGCTACTTTATCCACAGTGTATCAGCAGATCACTGTCATCCAAATATATTTGACAAGCTATAACTAGCTACATGTCATTTTCTTTGTAAGAAAATGATGGGCTACTCTTGTAGATTAAAATTATGGCAAACTAATGTGTATCAGGGCTGGTGGGGCTATCTGGCTGTTTCCCAGCAGTAGACATAGGGAAAGATGAAGATCCCCATGTTGTATTTCAGCATGTCTGATCCTTTTTTCTGCTGGGAGATAACAAGTCTCCCCATTGGAATAAATATGCACACTTGGTCAAGCTGATCATGCGTATTTCTTGGAAGGTTGGATGAGGCAGCTCAATGACAAGCCAATAGTCAACGTCTATCTTAAGTGTATGGTTAGTGTTACCTTTACTGTTTGACCACTTTAACTACTTACTACCAGATATCTAAAGCTATATGAAACCCATATGACCCTTATGAACAGTCACTGCCGACTTAACTGCTTGACAAGTAATAACGGTTATACTGAACAGAGACAGCAGGCAGTGTCAGCATCATGATGAGCATACTTGCCACGCTGATCCTATGGTCTACATGCTGTTAGATATGCAGTTCATTCCCGTCACCCTCCTGCTGTTCCCTGTTGGTGCCAACACTGCGCCACTTAGCATGTCACCCGACGTCCTGGTTGCCAGTGGCCTCCCCATTTTGCTACCTTCATGCTCTTGCTTGATGCTCCCTTAAAGGGGTTATCCTAATTTTATTTATTGATGACCTATCAGCTGTTTGAAGAGAAGGTGCACGCTGTGACAGCGTTGCCTCCTGTTCATTGTTTACCTGCGTGCCTTCGCATCTGCAGCAGTGAGCAGGTGTAATTACACCCAAGGATGGCGCGTGCCTTCTCTTCAAACAGCTGATCGGCGGGGATGTCGGCCGTTGGACCCCCACCAATCTGATACTGATAACCTATCCTGAGGATAAGGCAAAAATGCGGAACCACAATACTATGGGTGCCGCCCAGCGTGTGTTCCGCAATTTGCGGAACACACGGCTGGGTGCCCCGTTGAAAATGCCTATTCTTGTCCGCTGTTGCGGACAAGAATAGAACATGTTCTATTTTTTTTGTGCGGAGCCGCGGCACGCTGCCCTCTTTCATTGAAGTGAATGGGGCCTCATCTATTCTGCAATATTGCAGAATAAATGCGGACCCATTCTCACGGCTGTGTGAATGGGCCCTAAGTCATGAGTAAATATAACTTGGACAACCCCTTTAAGGTTTGCCTGTGCTAACCTCCATCCTCTTAAAGGGCCAGTGCACACGCTCCCAATCGCTGAGGGTCCCTGGTTATTTAAGGCACTCTCTCCAGCATGAGGGTGCCTGAGCTTTTGGTTTCCTGGTGAAAGGTGTTTGATAGTCTAGTGTTATTGCGATTTACCTGCTTTTATCCTGCTTTATCTCTTGCCTATATTCATGCTGTGTTTCAAGTGTGTGCCCCTGCACTTTCAAGTCCAAGTTCAGTTCATTTTTAAGTTAACCCAGTCTGTCTACCCTGTCTGTGCTTCAGTCTAGTCCCCAGCCTGCCTGCCTTCTGTTTCCACTTCACTACTCCATCCGCAAGTCTTTCCTGTGTTTTCATTAACTGTGCACTGCACAGTTAATGCATTTTATTCTTGGTGACTGTTTATACCTGCAGTTTTCTTGCATTTTGGTGCATTATCTGTACTCCGAGCTTCTGGTGCCAGTGGGTCAGCTGCCAATTACACCAGGATAATCCCAGAAGGTAACGGTCCGCAAAGTCCAAATGCCTGTAAAGGGATTAAAGGGTAAATAACGGGGAGTGCCAGAATAACACTTTTAGGGTTTAGCCCAAAGTCAAACTGGGTTAGCTGGCACAGTGGGTTCATACTCACTTATCTATAACACATGCACCAACCCTGCTGATGGATGCTGGACTCTGCCCGCAGGTGAAGTAAATTCCTGAGGCAATTCTTCTTGGGAAGGAACCTACATGTTTATTGTAGATAAATGGCAGAGGAGATCATATGGTAGGTTAAAAAGGCAGGCAGACTACTGAAAGCAAAATGTAGAATGGAATGGTTGAATGGTAAATTTTCTCTCAAACAATAGATTTTTATGCCCAGGATGACAATGGCTTATCAGTAACATAGCTTGAAAATTTCGTAGTCTACTGCAGTGTTTTCACATTAATAGCTTTCACACATGACATCATCAATACATTATTATTCATATACTTGATGAAATCAGTACATTATTATTCATATACTTGATGAAATCAGTACATTATTATTAATGTGCATGACAACATCAAAACATTAATATGCATAAGGGCAGCTATACCTTTTGATTTATTTGGTAATTCTTGATTCGATGAAAGTTTTGTACAAGGTTCATTAGATGCATGCCTATATATTCTCTTAGGAGTCATATGGCAATAACCTGTGAGCTTATCACCTTCTTTGCTTATAAAATTGGTCATAAAATATCCAAACCTAACACTTGGCCAAATTGGGCACAATCGTAAGTGTATCAACACCTTATTATAGAAGGATCATTTGACTACATTAATCTATCACTGGGACAGCAATACCTGTCTGAAGAGTATGTTTTTTTTTAAGTCAAAGTTACTACATACTGTATTTTTCACTCTATAAGACGCAAAGTGGGGGGAAATTTTAATGCATTTTATAGGGCGAATACTAATGAGCGCTTCTATTATGGAAGTGCTCATTAGTACAGGATGACCGGGAAGTGGTGAATGTCTTCCTCGGTCGCACACTGTGCTGTGATCTGTGCAGTGTGAGGACGTGACCTCATGTTGTGTGACTTTGAGTCAGAAAGAGTGCTGATTGTCATTTTTTTTTTTTGTCTGCTCTAAGGTCTGATTAACATGGGGAACTTAAAGACATTGGGAGCCTAATCTGAGGTCTGATTGGAGGTCATATTCACATTGGAGGTCTGATCTGAGGTCTTATTCACATTGGGGGTTTGAGCTGAGGTCTGATTGCGGGTCTTATAAACATTGGGGTTTGATTGGTGCTGATCTGAGGTCTAATGAAAAATATTTTTTTCTCTTATTTCTCTCATCTAAAACTTAGGTTTGTCTTATAGAGCGAAAAATACAGTAGCTAATGCTAATTAGAAGACATATATCCTATAATTGATTACCAAAGAATCCTGTTCTGTACCACAAATACAACACATTAGATTTACGTACTAACGGAGAAGTTACTTCTCAGGCAGGGAACATCATACCGGGGTTCATACTTCTGAAATACCCTAAGCTAAATGCTTCAGAACTGTGACTTAAGTGGTTTGGCCACTTTATAAGAGTATACCCTAAATGGCCATACAGTCCCTGCTGTGGCACAATAACTTCCATCATGGTTTCTTCTAACCTGAGCTGCTATTAAGAAGGGTCCCATCTTCCTGTCCTTGGGTTATGTAAGCAGCACCATGGCCTCCCCATTCGTGGGAAGCAAAATAGTAGCAGTATCGTGGCTTATTACTCATGCGACCACTTTCTTACTGTCCATGCCTTTATCCTCTTCCGCACAGGTACAGAAGAGAACGCAGCCATCTTGGCTTTAAAACAAGACCAATAACACATTTGTAGTGAATATAGCATGAGTTAGAGGAGGTTGAAGTGAGAGCTGCATATACTATACTTCAGCATGTGTGGAGGAGGACAGGAGAACTGGAGGGGGATGAGGCTTGCATGGGTTTAGACATTAACCTATCATGTTATGATTATTAATCCCCCTAAAACAATGATGAAATGTCGTGTTATTTAATCCCCCTTGCCCCGAAATAAAATTAGTGAAAGTTATGACCGATATGTACTAATTCTGTAGATGGTATAAGCTTCGACAGGCCATCTAGACCTGCACCACATTTTTCACAGGGGCACATTCTGAATATTTAATCACTTTTCACTGACTCTGTACCAACTGTTTGTTGGCTTACTTTGAGACAGATTTGTATTCCAGAATTGCACCAAAATTTTGGCACAAAATGTGCCTTCTTAAGCCATGCACCTTTCCGTGAAGCTTCACCCACTTTCAAATAAGCCCCACCGTTTTTAGGCACATCGGAAATGTGTAGAAACCCTAGATGAGCCATTTTTCCCCACTTCTTTTAGATACATTACTAAATCTAGGTCTATATGTACCCCAAAAGGTTTCATATAAAATAAATATGTCCCACAAAATTCAAGGTGTCATACATCTACATGACTGCTGGTACACAAAAGGGGACAAAATGCTAACCAGTGCTTTAGGGCGTTGTCAAGCGTTGACTTTTTTAACAGTCCCCTGCATTGTGTTGTACCTGTTGAAAAACTCATACTCAACTGCTGTTCTCTCCATTCCAGTTCCCGGGCTCCCTTCAGTGGTATTTCGATTCTCATCCTGTTAACTTTTGGACAGACGTGGCAAGAAGCTGAAAAAGTGGCAAATTATGGCGACTGTATGGCATGTTATGTTACTTGTTTGCGTCACAATAGTGTCATAAAGTTATTGATAAATGCCTCACAATATGAACACAAAACAAAACCCATGTTGTAATTTAATTTTTTTCCAGTTGCACCCTAGTAACAATTTTTTCCACCTTTCCAATACATGGCATGGAACTACCATTTCACTACCAAAAATGAAATTCCTAACATATATGATGCTGAAGGGAACATATTCATCTAATATATAAAGCTGAGTGTATGTGTGTATGCCCACTAAAGGAATCCGCACCGTCGCATTTACAATCATGAAATTTGGCACACAGGTACATCAGGTGTCTGGGAAGGTTTTAGACCGGGTCCCAGCTCTCTAGGATGTACCGTTCCTGAGATATTCCCAAAAAATGCATTAGCCAATAGAAGCATGGTCACATGACCCTTATCAGCCAATAGAAGCTCGCAGGCACTTAGTCTCCACATACGCACAGTTTTACACCAAGTTTCCATAACAACCCAGCCATTTTTCTTCACTGCTGTAGGCCAGCTTTAAAGGGGCAGGCACAGTTGAAGGCACTGTTAACCCTTTCTACCCCGGAGGTTTTTTCGGTTCTGCATTTTCGTTTTGCTACAGTTCTACGGGTTTCTTATTTACAGCGTTCAATGTGCATTAAAACTGACCGGTTACTTTCATTCTACTGGTCAGTACGAATCTGGCAATACCTAATATGTATAGTTTTTCCTGCGTTTAGATGGTGATAAAATAATTAGAAAGTTGCCCTTTTTTTTTTTTTTTTTTTTCCTTGTCATATCTTGACCCCTATAACTTTTTGGTATTTATGTGTACAGAGCTGTATGGGGGCTCATTTTTTGCGGGGCGGTCTGAAGTTTTTATTGATACCATTCTGGGGTGTGTATGACTTTTTGATCACTTTTTATTTAATTTTTTTTAGAAAAAAAAGCGACAAAAAACGGCGAATCGCCATTTGGACGCTTTTTTTCCGCCACACAATTCGCCGTATTGGAATTTTTTTTTTATATTTTAAAAGTACGGGTGTTTTCGGTCACGGTGATACCCATGATGTCTATATTTATTGTTATTTAGGTATTTATTTTTTACTTATACGGAAAGGGGGATGATTTGAACTTTTATATTTTTTTTATTTTTTATATATTTTTTAACATTTTTTTAAATTTTTTTGTGATTATTTTAAAGCTTAAATATGAGCTGATATATTGTGTTTTGTTTTTTTTCTTTATGAGCAATCATGGATTTACTAGATACAGTTAAATCCATGAATTGCTCATTTCTTATCCTGGCCTTCCATCTAGTGTACAGAATAAGAATTGCAGTTTGAAAACTGTAATCCTCACCAGCGAGGATTACAGTTTTCATATGGTGTACAGACACCCCGATTGGCCAATCGGGCGGCTGTACACCACCCGGAAGTGTAGGCTTCCGGTTTCACACGCATCTTGATGCCGTGATCACGTGTGATCACGGCATCAGAAGGCCCAGGAAGTCGCCGCCGACGGAGGTAAGAAGCGGCAAGTCTCTGCTGTTAGAAACAAGCAGAGACTTGCCGGCCATGACGCCCGCCGCACCCGCGAGCGGGCGTCATGTCCCCGCACCGCCCGAGCTGTGGTGGTCAGTGTTAA